>OZ057414.1:37688240-38108240 GCA_964056705.1 Troilus luridus | reverse complement strand
TCTCGGCTTGTGCCGGATAAATACACCAACCCGGACCAAGGTCAAGGGTATGGTTCATTTTATTATTATTAATTTTTGTTAAAGATGAGCAATGCTCTTGGTGATGTAGAGGAACTGTTTATATCCCATAATTCAGAGATGTACTAATGTGCTCATTGAAATATTTGTAGACTGCACATATCCTAAAATTTTTGTTTTATGTGAAATATCCGATCATGGGAGCGGAGTGGCTCAGTGGTAGAGCACTGAGCTCCCATGCCAAAAATCCTGGTTCAAATCAGGCAAGACTTTTATTTAGTCTGTGAGCAGCCGGAGATGGATCATATAAGATCAAGGACCCTCCTGGGGCTCACCCAGCCTCCAAAAGTGGGTACCCAAAATAAGGGAAAAAAATCTGGCGGTTGAGCGTTATCTAAGATAAATCACCTCCCTCCATAACCGCAATTCATGAAACAGTACTGTCTCTACCATGTACTGAACCCTAGACCCTTCATGGGTTGTAGTGGTGCAGGTTTTTTTTTTTTCTTTTTCCTATCATGGTTATGATTACTGCCTTTACTGAGAAAATGGAACAGTGAAGTTTAGTGATCATCAAAGAGATTTATTACAATCATCTTCACATTCTTCAGTTCCTCCACTCCACTCATTTTGTTTGGGGTGATCATTAGTTGCAATCTATGTCTTACTAATATTTTCCTTTTTATAACTCGTAATATTTTACCCCAGGATGAGATGGTCTAAAGAATCCTGAAAATTATTTATTAATTTGTTGAATATGCAAGAAATCTTATTGCATTAATACCTAATTAATGGATTAAGATTTTTCGCACTTATCTTTACTGTCACTTTACTCATGTTTTATTTTAATCCTTCGTTCAACTATTCTATATACAATATTTTGTGTTTTTGTTTATGCAGGATCTGTTTTGGAAATAATTTGTGTGTATTGGATATTCGGAGGAATATACACTATACTAGATCTAGTGGACAAACCAGCTGCACTGAAAAGGTACAAGATTCAGCCAGGCGCAAATGAACCTGTTGACAAGGACAAATTAAGAAAAGTAATTTATTAATAATGTTACTTTCTATTTTTAAAATAATGAAACTAATGAATAGTCTCTGGGAGTAAGGAATGCCTGTTGGCTCAGCATGATTAACAAACCCAGTTTAAGATGTACTCTGATAGACTAAATATTCTCTCCGCAAAAAATTAATGGGGTCTATCAGGATCTTAAATGCAGTTTGTTTGGGACTTTTGTAGTCTACTCGATTCAAAAATAAGCACATGATACTAAGAAGTTTTGTACTGTAAAGATCACTCCGTCTCTTTCACATGTTATAAAATTAATAACAATACATTCATTGAAAAGTGTTATTCTTATTATAGAAATTGTATTTATTAATTTTTATTACAAAAAATGTAAATAATCTTTTAACTTTATCTTTTTAACATTTTTTTTTTAGGTTATATGTAGTGTTTTATTCAACCAAGTCATTGTTGGTTTTCCATTTGCAATTTTTTGCTATACACTAATGCTATGGCGTGGACCTCCGCCTCTTCGCACTCTTCCAACATTCCATTGGGTGCTCGTAGAGATGGCTATTTTTTTAATTGTTGAAGAGATAGGTTTCTATTACTCCCACAGGTATTGAATTGGATTCAAACAAAAAAATAAATAAATAATGAGTTGTTATTTTTAAAGTGGTATAAGTCCATTTGTATCTGAAAAAATCATTCATTATTTTAAATAATTTTAATGTTTATTTTCTTATAATAAAATTTAAAAGGTATTGGGTTGTCACACATGAAATGGCCGTTTTTAGAACCATGAATAAAATAAAAATTTGAGATTAAATCTAACATATTTTTTATTCAAAGTATTTACCATCATTTTCGATACACTTCTGCCAACGGCTTACCAACTTTTCTATCCCAGATTTGAAAAATGTTGAGTCACGTGATGAAATGAATTCAGAAAATGCATTTTTAATGTCTAAATCATTGGTAAACAATTTTCCGCACAAAAAGTTGTCCAAACTCCGAAAAAAGTGGTTGTCTGTAGGGGATAGATCGGGGGAATAGGGGGGTGTGGTAAGACTTCATAGCCCAATATTCATTGTCTGTATTGAAACTTGAGGTCGGTCGTTATCATGAAGGAGAATAGGTCCTTTCCTGTTTACCAGTACCGGCTGTTGCTTGATCAAATTTTGATGAAGTTGGTCAATTTCTTGGCAGTATCATGTTGAATCAATTGTTTTTCCCTTTGCTAGAAAAGTAAAATGAATGACCCCAGCCATAGACCACCATACAGTAATCATTAACTTTTTCGGATGGAGATTCTGTTTTGGCATGTGCCCAGGAGGCTAATCGGCATCTAACCATTGACCAGATCGGCATTGATTGTCATACATAATCCACTTTTCGTCACAAGTTATTCGCGGCTGAGAAATGGTTCGTTTCTTTGATGAGCAAGCAAAGAAACAGACGGCTCTAGACCTTTCAACTGCTGACGTTCGTTGAGCTCGTGTGGGACCCAGGAATCGAGCTTTTTTGCCTTTCCGATCAATTTTAAATGCCTGGAAACTGTCATAGGACTTGTGCCTAGCTCTGACGCATATTTTCTATCTGTTTTATGAGGCTCTTCTTCTACAGCATTCTTAAGATCTTCGTCCTCTATTGATGTTTGTGGCCATCCACGGGGCAGATTTTCTAATGTATCTCCTGAGAAAAATTTTGTAAACCAACGACGGATTGTTCTTTCATTAGCACTTCGTTCACCAAACGCATGATTAATATTTCTTGCTCCCTGGGCAGCGGAATGACCGAGTTTGTACTCATAAAAAAAAAAATTGTTCGGAAATCGCGTGTTTCCATGGCCATGGTTAAAATTATACTAAAATCTGTATGCCTACTTGGGAAAAAACAAACACAGTTTGTAAATAGAGGATTAACAAGTGCTATAGATAGTAAATATTTTTCTAGGAATCAACAGGCAACGCTTTAATCCTCTCTAAAGATTAAGATTAAAAAAATTGGACATTTCATATGTGATAACCCAATATATAGGGTTAACAACGCATTACTCTTTCCTAAGTGCTAAGTCCTAAGTGATAAAAACATTTGCCTGTTTTATCATATTTTTAAACTAATCCAAATGAAAACTCTTAGATATCCCAAATATGACAAAATGGACTTATATACCACTTTCAATAATTGTTATTATTGGTATTCAATTTCTCGCTTGCTTCTCCAACATAAAAATTTTAAATATACCAATTCTCAGTATAAAAACAGAATTTATATATAAAGAAAAAATTCCAAGTTTCCCTTCTAGCTTCAATAAAAAAAATAGATAAAAAAAAAGTAACATGATTCACATACGTTGTCCATTCATTATGGTACAGTAAAGACTAGTATAATCTTTACCCTACTCTTGATTGTTGCCACACATTTCAAAATTGCCCTATTGTATTCACTTATAGTTTTGCTTGAACCAATACAAAATACTAGTTATTATGAATTACATGCATATCAAGAAAAAATTACAGATTTTAAATCTTTAGGAAAATCATGTTGCAGAAGTGGGTATACAGCTCATCAATGCTTAAACCAAAACTAGCATGCAAAAGTTTATTTTGATTCCATTCTTAAAATCTGTGTCAACTTCCTGAAAGTAAGTTGCTGGATATATGTGGGTCAGTGAATCAAATTAATACAAGGTTGCTTACAAAAAAGTACGCAGTAGCAAAGTAAAAAGTAGTTATGATAATACCACATATACCTTTCTTGAAATTGGAATTACTACATAATTACAAATCAAGTCATACCATTCGATTGGCTGTATCTTTACAACCTAATTTACCTAATTTTTGTATAGTAATGGAGCTACATTAGTATGATCTATAATGATTTTATTTTGTGTGAATTGACCATTATTCGTATTAACCATTAATTTAATAGAATACGTTTACTGAAGCAATTATTCTGTAATGACTTTGATATCTTGTAAATAAAACCATACAGATTCCTTGTATGTGGATCTAAACCAGTTGCTACTATCAACTGATTGTAAGTATGCCAAAACATTAGGCTCATTCATGGTCCTTTGCCTCTTGATTCTGTTTAATTACATGGTGATGTAGACCGATGTAATCTTTAGGATTTGCCTGGAAATTTACTGATGTTCTCCAGATAAGGGAATTCAGAAGATAACATTCTTCCATCTGCAAGTAGAGACATGAACACAGAACATTTTTTTCCGTCCTAGAAAATTGGTGTTGTAAACCAATTATGCAAAAAATGTATTGAACTGAATGGCTAACATTACTGTACCATACCGGGGTATATCTTTGTGCTACTCTGATCCTGTTTATATTAATTTTTTAGTAAAATCTTTAGTTATTTAATAATATTGTCCACAACATGCAAAAATGAGTTTTAAAAAGAAGTTGATATTTTACGCTTTTACGAATAACTATCATACAATGTCTTTGTTTTTATTTTAAGACTCCTGCACAGCCCCTACCTGTATAAGTACATTCATAAAGTACATCACGAGTGGACAGCACCTGTAGCTCTTACCGCCATATACTGTCATCCTTTGGAGCATTTGATAGCCAACTTAGCACCTCCATTCCTTGGGGTTTTCATTGCTGGCAGCCATGTTGCGACTGCTTATCTCTGGTTCTTTCTTGCTGTAATGAATAGTCTGAATTCCCATTCTGGTTATCATTGGCCATTTTTTCCTAGCCCAGAAGCACATGACTTTCATCATTTGAAGTAAGTATTTTTTTTAAATAAAACAATTTTAATTTCAATTACACTTCGACATTACCATATATTTCAATCTTAGATTTTAGTTTCTGTTGCATTAATGTTTTATAGTAGCACATAGCCCCCACAAATGATGGATGATATATATATATATTGACTGGAAGATCTGATATAAATAATTGGATGATATATGGAAGAAGATGATATATATAATTAACATAAAAAATAATGGAGGATGGAAATAGATCTTCCAGTCAACTATGTTTCTCTCTAACTTAAAAAATAATAATAATTTATTTTATTTTAGTTGTTACTAATTTTTAAATATTTTTATTTGAAAAGAATTTTATTTAAAAATTAGTAACAACTAATATAAAATAAATTATAATAATTATAATGATGTAAGTCAACTAGATCCAAATTAAAATAATGTTCAAAGAACATTCTTTCCCTCGTATACTTCGCAAAAATGCGCGGGGACTTAGGATCAGTGAAAAGAAAAGATATGACTAGGACCGAGAAGCGTACTTCAGTAGGGCCCAGGATAGCTCAAATGGTAGAGTCCCAGACTAGTGATCTGGAAGACCCGGGTTCGAGTCCCGGGTCCTGGACATATCTTTTCTTTTCAAATAAAAATTAAAAAATAATAATGTTTTCTCTCAACTTTTTTGATCTTCGATTTAGGATTATGGGATTGATAGGTATAAAAACTATAAAAATAACAAACTAACTTTTGAGAATATTGTATTTTGTATTACGATGTGAAATAAAAGTGAAAAAATTGTGTATTCAATAAAACAAACAAGATAAAAAATATTACTATTAGTTATTATTAATTTTTTTAGCCTAAAAAATTTGTTTTAATTGTGATATATTTCAAAACATTATTCAATACTTAGTCCTACATTGAACTGGTTTTGAAGAAACATAGCCCGGTTCCACTTTTCATTCTTCTTGCATACAACACTAAGTATTGGGTGATGTTTTTTCACATTTTAGAAAAATATCTTTCTGTAAGGTGGTCCTTTAAGCTCCTAAAGAAGCACAAAGATCCTGGTACTAAACAGAGGCCTACCTTATTGGGTCAACAAAAGATTTTACCCCAGTTGAACGAAAAATAGCCCAAACCACTATAATGGTTTGGCGCAGTTAAAGGGTTAAGAAAATTAGATACATCTATAAAAGTAGTTAGTAAAAAAGCAATGAAAAAGAACTACATTCATTTAATATTCTCCTTGAAACATGTTTAAAACTTACTGTGTTTTCTACTTCATCGCACCCCTAATATACTGCTCAATAAATAAAAATACATACAATTATAAACTATAGGAGTTATAAATAAATTGAATAAAATTTAAATCCTAAATAAGAAATCATATATTGTTAAAAGTAACTGAATGAAAGGGATTAAAAATGTTAATCGATGTTTTTAGATGTAAATACAAACAGCAAATATTTTGTTGTTATTGGTGCTTATGATAGTCGAGTGCTAAATTTAATCAAGAATGATATTCAAAGAAAGCATTCAAAACTTACTTTTTGATGAAGAAGGTATATTTAGACTGAGAATACATTTAAGCATTCATAATTTATTTATTTAAAAAATAGTCATAATTTTTGTTTAAATAAACAAATTTTATTCTTCCTAATTAAAATTTTTCTTTAATAATAACTATTGTTAATGAATTAAATACCAAATGTTACCTTACCCTAGGTTTAATCAATGCTATGGAATCCTTGGTGTGCTGGATCGCATTCATGGCACAGATCGTCTGTTCCGGTCTACGAGGAACTATGATAGGCACACAACTTTGCTTTCACTGACTCCAGCGAGGCAACTATATCCAGATAAAAAAGATTAAGTGGCATATTTTTATGGAATTATATTTTTTTAAATAAATGATATTAAGTATTCTTATTTTTGTTTTACAATGATCACATGTCCTCTGTAATATGATCACTCCTGCACAAATATGTAAGTTTTTAGTGGAGAATGTTTTGTTATTGAAGAACTAAAATCATTGAACCATTGAAATCCAGTTCAATTTTGGTGTTTCTCTTTTAAAAAAATACTAAAGCAAAGCCTTTAACCCTCCAAAGCCGAGAACAATTTTTTTTTTAAATGTTTGATTTTTTTTTTTAATTTTTGTCTTCTTATAGTGATACAGAATTCGAGAAAAATAATTTTAAAAATTTGCACTGTAATGACTGTCAGATCCCCTTGCAGGTAGATGCAACGGTAATTCACCCTTAACAATAATAAAAGAGGAAGTGGAATGAAAACCCAGGCTACATTCTACTGTGACATAAACCTCATACTAGGCTTTTAAGGGTTAAGTCCATCAAATATTATATTACAAGATTTTGATAACCATTATATAGTGAAAACAATTTTTAAAATAATCATATCAATTAGTAAAAAATTTAACTAAATAAAATTTAATAAAATTAGTTGCTATTGGAATGACTAGAATACTGATATTTTTGTCAATAAAAATCAACTTTAGTTTATATCTTTACTGTAAGGTCTTGCTTAAGTGCATAGCTGGTTGAGACTAATGGCCTCCAGATTTCCTAAGTCCACTACACTGCAAAAACACACACTTTAACTCTAGGTCACTTAAACATCTTGGGTCCACCTATCTCTGTAAGATGATTCAAAAGGAAATCTTCTAAAACTACCTCTCCACCTGCCTAAGCATATTCTCTTCTTTAAGCCACTATCTGTTCTTTGAAGAGACATCAGCCTAACATTCATATTGAGAAAAACTATGAGCCAAATGGCCTTCAATATTGGATCTTTGAAGTAAAAAAGTTAAAAAGAGCAGGTTAGTACTTAGAGACGGAATGTTAAAAAGGATTAATTATATGTTTTAGAGCTTATAATTGCTAGGTAAGTCTTATTTAAGTTGATTAAAAAAAAATAGTTACTGAAAGAAATAATTAAATAGTAACTATAACATATAACATAAAATATTAATTAACGCTTTCTTTGCATATTGGCTATTATTTCATAACATTTCAGTTTTTGTAATTGCGCCATTTCAATTAATAATAATAAATATATTCCATCTGTCATCATGAAATGCCTTATTTTAAATTGCTAATAAAAATCAAACCAAGATAGACCGAGCAGTAGAGGGGTAATAATGTTATGGCTAACTTGCCTTTTTTTCTAATTAGCAGGCTGACCTACTAGAAAAAAAATTGCATGGCTTACTATTATACTAATACCATTAGTTTAAAGGAAACATTTGGATTAATATAAATACTGATATACAACTAAAAAGGTCTTTTAATAGTTGCAGAGGATACTCTACAAGACACAAAAGAAATAAATTGTGTGATCTATTTTTTTACTCATACAATTTTTTGGTAATAATTTTATAGCTAATTTTAATTGGTTCCTAATTGGCACCTTATAATTTGGCTGCCCTGAAAAAAAACTACAATGAAACTAATTATTATGCATGATCTATTAATACCAGAATATAATTTTTTTCAAATGAAACAATTGGAATGGTAAGAGTACTTTTATTTTGGTCTATAAAATCAATTTTAGTTTGAATGTTTAACAAAGTGGCTAGCTGAAATGCACACCTAGTGTAAACTAATGACCTAATGTAGATATTTGGTTTGCTTCCAAGTATTTCGAGGCCTATTTTTTTTTTTTTTTTTTGGTCTGAAGTTCTTTCGGCATTTATGTAATAACACTTATTTTTCTAACAAAGTTTATGTTAAACATAATTGAAATTAATTTATTGTTCTGAAGTAAAAGTATTTGAAGACTTTCTTTCAAATCTTTTTATTTTTTGGGAAGAGAACGATTTTCCATTAGTTATTTTAACTGATGTAGGTACTTCTTCATTTATGATCTTTCTGAGCAAATAACTGGGAGGGTATGTATGATTCCTTGAGGTGCATTCATCTCTTGATAAATACATTTAACTAAATAATATTAGAAGGTTTAGTTGAAACATATCAATATTCATTATTTGCATAATTACTAACAACCCAAAAACCATGAGATAAAATCACAGGTTTTTAAAAAATTACATAGTTATCAAAAGTAACTCCGAATGAGAATTCAATAAAAAATTCATAAGATCTTCAAAAAATATTTTTATTTATAAATATATATAATATATTTTACAATACAAAAAGTATAAAATACAGGAGAAATATTTCACTTTAAAATATTGAATGTCATTTATACAGAGAAATCCTTAGGAATGAAAATTACGTTTAATCACACAACATAATCATTCAATTTAATGTAATGTGAACATGAATTAGAAACACATAAAAGGAATCACATCCTCAATTGAAATAATTTTTAACAATAGAGTATATGATTGAGGAACAAGAATTTGTAAATATCTTAATTTTCTTTATCACAAACAATGCTATTCACAAAGAACATACGTATATAGTTAAGATTTAAAAACTAATCAAGGCAATAATCACTTTAAAAAATAATGAATAACAATTAGTTTAAAGAGCTACTCTTTTTTTTTTTTTTAATGAATAAATAAAATTTGTCTCACAAAAATAATAATTTCTTACTATGAACATTGTTTACCATATAAATGGCCATTTTCAAGTTGTATGGATAAAAAAAAAATCATAAATTTTGAACAGACTGAAAATTAATTTGAAGTTGTTTGCACTTATGTTAACAAGGCAATAATGTTTGTGCACAGAAATAAAAGTCATACCATCTGTAAAGCATTAGTTTATCTAAAATTGAATTTTTTTAGGTTCCAATTATGGTTGTAGAAGAAAGGTTCCTGATGTCTTGATTAAATTGGTCATATTTTATTCTTATTGGATTCTTAACTTATGATATAACATAGCCATTAAGGTATTTTTTGTAATGAGAAGGAATGATACAGGTACCAGTTAGAATACAACATAACCCCAAAATAAAACACTACAGATTTTTAATCAACAATGCTAGAGTGAGACAAACTTTGTTGATTCATTAAGCACTCACTTCACACCCAGCATTAATAATATAATAGTAACTAATTCAAAATAACTCCAAGCAAATAAAAAAAAGGTAAACATCTAAAGATACAATAGGTATAATATCAAATGAGTATATACAAAATTAGTATTGAATATTGGTAGGAGGTGTGGTCTATTAGAAAACAAACAAAAATAGGAAATTTATTTAAAGAGTATCTACAAACAACAAATAAATTAATTATTTTTGTATTTCATTGGCCGTCTTTCCGACCAAACTGCACCAATATAAAACCTATAGTTACTTATATTTCTATCATTAAATAAAATTAATATTTTTAATTAATTAATAAAAGGCAATAACATCAATGAAAAATATATAAAACTAATAAATAAAGATTTACTTGTGGTGTTTAAATGGAATACGAACAATAACCCATCATTAATTTCCTTTGTTGTAATTGAAATAAAACTAGTTAAATAAGCGAAGTTTGGTGCATATTCATTGATACCATGATCCTCACCAAACGATTTTATCTTCATGTGCGGTACAAATATTCAGATCTGCTAAAGTAATTAATTATGATGGAGATAAACATTGAGGGTGCGATCAATGAGAAACACCCAAAAATAATAAGTTTGTTTTAAAACTAACTTGTTTTCGATTAATATTTATATTATTAATTCGTAACATTATAACATTTATAGTAATCAATTGGTTAATTTTTATAATAACTTAATTTATTTTATATTTATCTTTTTTCTGTTACTTATTGACCACACCCACTACCCACTACCAAAGCTTTCCCTATTTCATATTAATTAATGTTAAGATTTTTTTTTTAAATATGGGGATATTTTTTAATTCAACATATTAATTACTAAAGATTGTTGAGCAGAATCAACGTTTTTGAAACTGTCGGTGGAATGTGACTTATCATTTTATTTATCTTAAAAATAAAATTAATAATTAATTAATGTATTAATAAATGTATTCTATACGTTTTCATAAATAGATTTCTGTGCGTTTCTCATTACCACTATATATTAATTAATGTTAAAGAGATTTTTCAATTATATACTTGTTGATATAATTTTCATTAATATTTTTTTTATAAATTAAATTTATATTCATAACATAGCTGAACGAGATCACCCTTAAAAAAAAATTTATAATTTCAAAAACAAAACAAGTAATTTTTTCTTAACAAATAACATAATAGCATTAATTGAAATATTATTATAAAATATAGTATTACCTATTATAATATTGTGTTAATGGCAGAATGAGAAATACACTCAAAACTATTTCCCAAGATTTAATTTTTTGTAGAATATTTTATAAAATTCAACACGTATATAAAAGTAATAAAATAATTGTTTTAAATTAATCTTCAAAACATATTAAAGATAAGCCAAGCGATACAAATGATTTATTTTTTTAATACAATTAAGTGGATAGATAGGGCGTGACCTGCAGTTTGGTGGTTAGCATAAAAACCTACTATGCCCAAGATAGTGGGTTCCTAGCCCAGCAGGAGGCCGCAGGATTTTTTTATAAGGGAGTAAAAACCCTTGGTTATGCCGTCCTTCAGAAGGGAGGTAAAACGGGGATCCCGAGCCTATACAATGCCAGATACTCGTTAAAGATCCCTAGTCTAATTAAAATTTAAGGTTCCCACTGTATCTTCGTCTGATTAGCCATAGCAGCATAAAGTGAAGTTAAATAAACAAACAAGTGGATTGCTAATGCTTATAAAACGCTTTTCGAAACCAATATTGCTGAATCTAGGAATATATGTAAAGAGACATAAGTCCAGTACAAGTTTAATTTTGCTAGGTTTTATCAGAATGTTTTTACTTTAAAACGTGTCTCCGTAAAATTCTTCAATTGGCACTTGGAACGCTAGACTTCTTACCACTTCTATATACCTAACATTTTAGAACTTTTCTACTATTGTTTCAATGGCAAGGTTTGACCAACCTTAAAAAATCAAGATATTTGATAATTATAATCAAAGCACTTCAAAATAATAAATGTAAACCTTTCCCTTTAAAAATTTAAACGTTCCATAAACTAAATTCTAGACTTAGACATAAAGTAGGTATTATATATATTAAATAATTAATTTGATTTATTATGTTGTACCGCTTTGTAGTCATTAGATCTCAATTAGCTGAGTTTAGAAAAAATGTTCAAAAATATTTAGAAATAATAGATAAACAAAACTATCACAGGTATTATTAATACATCAATAAAACATCAACTACTTATATCACTGAAACAATTGGAAGACCCCACAGCCTTAAAAATAGTTTAAAAAAATATAGTTAGACACATCATTAAACAACTGATATCTTTAAAATGTATAAAACCTGTAGAAATGTAGTTATATTTACATAATATAAAAATCAATATTAACTTCTTCTTTTTTTTACCATGAAGAAACTAGAACTTTTTTATCCCAAATGAAATTTATATTACCTACTATTGTACATCCCATCAATTAAATACATCCTATGATATTGTTGCCTTTCCGTGAACTCTGTACCTCTTCTGTATATTATTTTTATAAGGTATCCTACTATGGGAAGAGAAAGTATTATGAGAACAATTGGTAAAACATAGTCTCTACCAGTCGTAGGAGATTCTATAAATGATTCACTATCTTTTGATTCCTTATCACCCGTTATCATAGTGAACAATGGTTTCTTTTTTCTTGGACGAATTGTAGTAGAGCTACTTGGTTTATCTGTAGATATAGAAGGAGTTACAATCTCAGAAACACCTGGACGGCCATGTATACGTTTATGTATTTGAGTGCTATTTACTCTAGGCGTTGTGACATGTATAGGAGCGCTAACAATTGTTGAAGTGACTGATGGTTGAGCTGTCACTGTACTAACAGTCGATATATTTTTGTTTGTATCATTGGGTTGATTATTGAGATGATATGGAGAACTAGCTTCTATGCCTCCTTCAGCTAATGTGACTTTTTCGTGTTTAGGAGTTGATATATTAATATGAGTAGAGTTCACTGATAAGTCTGATTTGGTAACAGCTTTAACATCTAATTGGTGAAGAGAACTATTAGAATTATTGGTGGAATGATCTACTGGCTTAAGGTTGGCAACATTTATACTTTTATTATTATTAGTTTGTATTGAAGTATCAGGATGATTTTTCAAATGAAATTCCTCGTGCGAATGATTATCCAATGTAGAGTTCAGAGGAAAACTCTTAGGTAGTCCTTCCTTATTAGCCACAGTGAGATCAGCCTCGCTAACAACAACTAATATTGCTAATATAACCATAAAAATCATGTAATTTATCATATCTTAAAAGTTCAAATACTATTAATATCGGAATTAATCTGAACAAAGTCAAGATACATTAACTCATAACCAGAATAACAGCATTTAACCTCCATTCGACTTTCTCTCGAGAAAGTATCGCGAGGTTATGAGTTTAACAACATTACAAAGAGATCAGAAAGAGTTCTTAAGATTTAATTAGAAAAGTAGAAACTGTTTTTATTCTCACCGTACGAGTAATTACTTTACCGATTCTATAGCTAAGTTGGAAGCCTAAACGCCTCAACATTTCAAACCCACCTACTATTTGTTTCTATAAAAATTCCGTTATAACTTAAAATTGAATATTCAAGAAATTTCGAGAGCTAAGCAGGCTCCAACTGATCCGATCTTTGTTCATGGCAATGCACTAAAATCTTAAGCCTTGGAATCGTCTGATGACTCAAATATTTAATATTTGTTGGTATACTCTTTGTCTATTTTGATGATATCATAGCATTAATATTCGTTAGAAATTACCACATTTTTTACCGCAGGAAAATTTAATTAAGGGATTTTGGAACATAACTAAATAGACCTTTTTGGTTTCATAAATTAAAAAAAAAATCTCTATTATAATCCAGTTTTATTTTCATTAACAATGAAAAGACATCATCTTGAACCCGAATTTCCCAATATTATTGTGGGATTGATCAACCAAGGTCACTAGCAAGTTGATAATTCAGCGGCGTTTGGCGATTCTCACCGGCTTCAGCCCGATTCCGAGAGACTGGGAGTACTAACAGGAGGCCAGCACATTGATCCCAGTACATTATAACACAGAAAGAGGAATGGAATATTGTAATCACTGCCAGAAGGTATTCTTTCCACAGTAACCGGTAGTAAGTACAGTAGATTCTCAATGAAGTTCAGGGTTTATTTCAAAAAGGAATAATATGTAAAGTCAACTCCAAGCAAATGATCAAGAATCTTTAATTAGATAAAGGCATAGTCAAAGAACATTGAGCTTCGTTAATAATCAGGCGGGCACAGTGGAAAGTATCACCTTTTAGGTTCCTTCCTAAAAGTACTTCATAATTTGGAGTTTTGAGATAAGATTAATAATTCTTGTTTATAGTATTTCTTTTGAAAATATTGGGTATCAGCTGTGGTCCTGGTCATGTCATCAGTGCTCTGTAGTGTCTCTAGTTCTAACTGCATTGTATTTAATTATAAACTTCATATTCAACGAAATTATTACTGTTTTAATTACGAATCATTTCAAATTGCTAGTGCTGTTGACTTCTGGTCCACAAAAAGAAGATATAAACAAGACTGTATCAGGCACTTATTTGTGGAGACCAGGATCCTACAGTTACTACTTTTATAAGATCTGCTTGTTTTCACCTCACTTCTCTAATCCAAGTGTCACCTTAATCCCATTGGTATGAACTAAGGCAACTGAAGACATATGAAAGCTCCAACTAGTCCTTTTTAATTGAAATTGGAGACTTGGACTAGATTAAAATTATTATTATTATATAACATCCCAAAACTACCATAAATTTACAGCACTAAAAATTTTAAAATAAAAACTGAAGCAGCAATAATGCCAATTAATATAAAGTTTATATTAAAATTAAATACAAGACAGATAGTAAGAACATTAAAATAATGTTAATGTAAAGACTGAAAGTAATCATATATTGCCAAGCCTTAGGCGTTGCCTTTTTTTTTCCAAAATAACTTGTTTCAGTTGAATATTACAAGTTCCATTACTTACTTCTGTTGAAAAAGAACATGACTAAATTAAAACTACTGCTTTCTCCATCTTCTGTAGCCTTCTCAGGCAAACTAGGAGACATATTTGATTTTATGTCTCCACATATGTTGTTATTAAACAAAATAAATAATAGTAAGACATATTTTATATGATCTAAATAATTTGAAATTTTAATGAAATTAATAGCAATTTAAAGGATTAAATTTAGAATGACAATGGCTAAATAAAATTAATTCTTAAAATTAAAAATTATTTATTGCTATCTATTTAGCAAATTAGATACAGTGAGATTGATCTTCTATCATCAAAAAAACTATAAAAGTTTTATAAAAATAAACAATCAAGATTTCATGGTTTTGTAGAACAATAGTGTTATAAATTGACAAATAAACACCATACTAATATACACGAAGTAAAATATTGGTAATTTTACTAATATACTATATAGATTTACTAATATATTAAAAACTTATATAATGAGAAATCTCATATAAGAAGTTTAGTTCTTAAAAACAAGCTAAAATTTTTAAAAGAGATTTATAACACTTCCTTTTCAAAAACAGATTTTATCGCAAAAAAATGTGCTTTAGTATTGCAGTAATGGGTTAAGAACTCAAATTATATTTAAAAAATAATTTATTATTAAAAATGAGCAAACAATAAATACAAGTAAAATTGAAATTCAGTTGTTAAAATAAAAAAGTAGAAACTATCAACAACACAATAGTTCTCAAAAAGTCTCATTTTCACGACTCCTCTCTTAAAATTTCTAGTTCTTCAGGAGTAGTGTGAAGCCTCAATTCTTTTTCTACCAATAAATCCTGTATCTCTGTAAGATCTTCAGGCAATATTTTAGCAGCTTCATAGTAAAGAAACTGAAACAAAAATTAAATTTAGTAATTCTTAATCAGGGTTTTCCAACTTAAAAGAGTTTGTGTGTCATTGGAAAACTAAATTTAAGTCCGAGTTCAAACTACATTTCATTAAGTTATCTTTTTTCATATAAAATTCAAAAACTAGAAATAAAAATATCACTTTTGGAACTTTTTTTATAATAATTTATGATAACAAAATTAATTTTGCCTTGCATTTATAATGGTATTTTAAAAATAGTCTTTGAAAATATTTTATAATTTTGCTATATTTTAATATCTTTGTTAGAAATATTGGGGTGAAGAAAATCCACAGACCCACAGACAATATTGCTGAATATGAATACTTCTAATCATAAAAGTGCATTGCTAGGCTTGAACGATTTTGATAGTTTTGCTAAAATAACACAGCCAATGGGCCACCAGTATATTTATTTTACTTCAATTTAGATTGACATTTCGGCCATTTTCAATTATCCTCAAAGTAAATAAAAAGAACATAAATGTATATATTACTCATTGGCTGTTTTAATCTAAATGGCAGAAACAACTAAAAACGGAAGAACAATTTTAGTGTTATTTTTAAATAACAGTTCATCATAGTAGATTTTATTAATGATTTTGTTTGAATAAAATATAGTGAAACCTACACCATACAAGAAATAGTAGGTAGATCAAAAATATCTAGGGATATACTAGTAAAAATAAAAAAATCATTTGATTACTACATTTTCATTAAAAAACTATAACTGATATACAACTTTATGAAGCAGTCATTCCTACCTTAACCCATGGACACTTTTCAACGGATCTGTAAAAAACCTTTTTTATTTCTTCAGTATCTTTGAGGCTACTAGCTTGAAGAAAAAGCCTCCAGAACAAAGGGCATCTCTCAAACGAATTTCTCAATTTTTCAAGAAGGTTCTGCAATCTAATTCCTACATTAAGTTTGCCAGATTGCTCTTTAATAAGTCTGGTATGTGTAATGAAGTAAGCGAAAGCTGAGGCAAGAGGAGAGCCAGACGACAGGATTACAGATGACATTTTATGCCATTTTATTCCTAGAACCTAAAAATACAATAGGCATTAATAATGAAAATCAAATAGAGGAAGAAAAAAAATTACTGCATTTTTGCAACATATAAATGTGTAAAGTATTTAAACAACAATCACTTCACTTCTATGACTCCAATACTAATGGAAAATATAATAAATAAAACGTGAAATACTGAAAGGTTTGAGTACGGTGAACTGACTACTTGTCACAATTCCGCTGCAGGATAGCAAAATCCAATTACTCCAACCTGTTGAGTGGGTGAAAAAAGAGCTGTTGAACAATGTAAGGCAGTTTTAGGTAGGAGTATGTTATTTGTAGAGGGGAGTATTTCCGGTTTTTGCTATAACAGTGCAATTTTATAGCCACATTGATACGTGTTAACATAACAATATATCACTGCTTGTCAGTAAAAAACCATTTGGGTTTGCTAAACCTTTCATTATTATTAATAAAGCACAATAACTGATAAGAAATTATTGAAAGGAAGAAGAACCAGTAAACATCATTGATTTTTAAGAAATATCTAAACAATAAAAACATTGATATATGCGAGACATGCCAATATACCAGTGACATTTGTTTTTTCCATCAATATTTTAAAAACATTATCTATCTATCCTTGACCATTGTTTATACTCGATTTGTCTAACAAAGAAAACATACCTCACACTTGTAGATAGCATTGTAAAATAATCCATTGTTAGGGTAATGTTGTATTGCACGCAGCAATAAATCATATAAAGTACTAAAGTGACCAGGATTTGCTTTACAGTAGAGTAACGTAATATCCACAAGACATTCATAAAGTTGTTCTAACATCACATCGACGCTGAAATTAAAAAACAAAATCATATATTTAAACCATGGAAAGAAAAATGGATTGTGCCCAACAGAAATTATTATCCAAAACTCTTTTGTCTTCATAATTGGACCAGTACTTATAATAATTATATACTATAATTAATAAACTATTATTATACTATTATTATACTCTACTAAGCAGTCATCATATTTTTGCTTAAGTAGCTACCCAGTTATAAACTAATAAGGCTGATTTTTTTCACTAAGTATTTTATTTACCATAAAAATTATTATAAAATTAATTCTTATTGTAAGAGATAATTATATTTTAGCAAGTAAAAACAATAACAAAATTTGTTTTTAAGAACAATAATATAGGTGTACTCACAGATTACCATCTTCGTTTCTGATTTTCTCTAATTGTTGAATAGCCTTTTCCATTATTTCTGTGCTCTTTTTGATTCCTTCGTGAATAAAAGCAAACCAAGCATGTAAAGTCAGCCATGACACGGTAAATTCAGGAAAAATGATTTCGGACAACCCTATTTCTGCATCCTTTACATCACGTAAAACTTCTGTTGTTATGTGGGCAAATTTTTCACTACTTTTTGTCAGGAGTTCATCTCTATATTCAATATTTTTTATAGATTCTCCAAATGCTAGAGCAATAAAAGCAACTAATAGTTTTTCTCTAAAAAATAAATAATACTTCTTTTTAGAAAAAAATATTTAAAGCGTGCATATTTATTTTATCTACTCCCAAAATAATGAAATAAAATACTTACTTATATAAGTTTATATCTTCTTTTATCAAAAGTAAAATATACTCTTTATACAGAATGCATAAATCTCTTTTTTCTAATGTCCCTGACATCAAAATAGGACTCCTCAAGTTCATAGTCATTTCTAACACTTTTAAGCATGCATGGAAATCACCTCCTTCATATTCCAATAAAGCATACTCAATGTACAATGGTATACAATCCCTATGTTGTTTCAAAAGTTTTTTAGCCTGGCTCAATAAACCTTTTTTGAAATCATCATTTGATCCTAAATCTTTTACTTTCCGAACCAAGTATGTCCATCTCCACCATCTCATCTGCCATACTAAAAAGCATAGTTTGTCGGCTGAACTATGGTATATGCACTTATCGAAAACAGAATTTACAAAATCAAAAAATTGATCACGACCAAGGCCAGTAACTAAATACTGCGGCCCATAAAGGAGCTCTAGAACTATGTCCAAATAATCTTCATTGCCTGAAACTTGAAAAAAAAAAAAATTAAGTAAATATAATCATTAACAATTTCTAAAATAAACTGGAAGAAGAAAAGATAAAGATATCTTACATTTTGCAGAAAGAATTATTTCCGCACAATCTAAAGACCAAGAAATTTTATGGAGCCTAGTAAATCTGTAAAATGCATCAGTCAGAGGCAGAGGTGGAACTTTCAAAAGGAGTAGTGTATTTATGACAAGACGCGACTCACTAGATTTTGTTACAGGAAAGAGAAGCTGGGTGAGATCTTCTCTATAAACCATTCTTTGTGGGTCAGAAGATTCATTAACTGGAAAAAAATATATCCCTTCTCTCAATCGCTCTATTCTGAGCCAAAGTGAGCCTAGTGGTAGCCCTGAAGTTATCACACTATCTTCCAATTGTTCTAAAATACAGACAATTTTAAGAAAAGTTAATTAATATATTAGGACCTTATAAATACACCTTATGCATTGTATGTACATAGGCAGTATGCCAGCAAAATGATGTCTCACGTATTTCATCTTCTGGAAGATGGACAGTTTCATTGAAAGCTTCTGATCCAGCAGTAGTTAAGTTTAGTTCAAGGTACAATTCAAGCAAGATCCATAGTTGTTCCCACAAGCCAGACTGTCTTAGGAATAATCCACACTGTAGTAAAACATCTACATCATAAATAATATAATAGAATTAAGCTAAAATCAACAAAAAGTCTTAATTATTCTATTAAAAAACTGGGGGGGGGGAATAAGAAAATTCATTCATTGCTAAAAATAAAATAATTATATTCTTCCTGCCCATAATGGGCAAAATCCTTGAAAAACTCATTCTGAAACGTCTTCATCCTATAATAGAATCCAATCAAATAATCCCAGATCACCAATTTGGTTTCCGAACATCACATCGTGTGGTGGACGTTGTCTCATCCGCATTAGAGCGCGGAATGTACTGCACGGGAGCTTTTCTCGATGTAGAGCAGGCTTTTGATCGAGTCTGCTGTACAAACTCCGTAAGTTCTTACCTTCTACTTACTTCCTTATTATCAGTTCCTACATCAGTAACAGAACCTTTAAAGTAAACCATAACTTTTCCTACTCTTCCCTCTTTACCCAGTCTGCCGGTGTTCCTCAAGGTAGTATCCTGGGTCCCATCCTATACGCGATATATACAGCTGACATCCCAACCCATCCAAGCACTGTCCTCACTACATACGCTGATGGCACATGTGTGTTATCAGTAAATAAGGATCCATTTGTTGCATCCCAATCTCTTCAATCCCATATCTCAAACCTTCAAGAATGGTGTCAAAATTGGAGAATTAAAATAAATCCTAACAAATCCCATCAAATTACCTTCACCCTTCGTCGTAAACCTACGAATTCCTGCCCTACTGTATCCTTTAATAATATTCCACTGAACCCTGTCGAACAGATACCTTACCTAGGACTCCATCTGGACAAATGTCTCACTTGGAATCCTCATACAAGACTGAAAAGTCAAGAAACTGCTCGACGTTTTCGCCTACTTCATCACTTACTGGACAAACGCTCTAAGCTACCAATTAATTACAAAAGACTCATTTACATGACAGTTATCAGACCTATTTGGACATACGGAGTTGAGCTTTGGGGCTCTACTAAACCATCCAATTCATCTCGTGTCCAACCCTTACAATCCAAAATCCTTCGTAAAATCCTCAATGCTCCTTATTATGTCACAAACAAACTCATCCATCATGATCTTAATATCCCATATGTTACTGATTTGGCCCAAACTAAATACCTATCCTTCCACGACAAGCTCCATACACACTCGAATCCTCTAGTCTCTCAACTTGCTTCCCATACTATTTCTGATAACCCTCCGAGGCGTCTGAAAAGAAGATGGCCTCGAGACCATCTACCGATTCTATGGAATCTGCCGATGGGTAGTTACTCCACATGTGTTTTTCATGTCATAATGTACATATCAGCAGATTTACTAGTTATAATCATATTATAGTTGTAAATATCAATAAATTAAATTTAAAAAAAAAAAAAAATTATATTCTTAGTTTCAGAGGTAGGTATTCTCCACTTTCAAGAAAAACATTTAAAATGAAGTAGAAAAAAGTATGAAACAGTATAAAATAAACTGATACCAATATAAATTACATCATAATAAAAACAATTGTTGGTAAAAATATGTTTCATGTCAGTGATGGGACATGTAATTAACAATTACTAACAATCCTATAAAAGGAATTATTTTGAAATTCACTATTGTTCTAAAAATAATTATCGTATGTATGACTGTTTTCTACAATTATAAAAAGTTTGATACCTAAAAAGAGAAGTTTTTTCCAATTTTATGAATTTTCTAAAAATAAAAATTATATTCTTCAATAGATATCTCTAAAAACTAGTAGAACTGAAATAATTTAAAATTACCCAAGAAGTTATGAGATTCATGATGTACTTTGTTGATTCCTTCTAAAGCTTTCTCATAATTTAGTAAAACGCCTGGAGCAGCCATTTTTGACAAATTAAACTGAAGGGAGTTAATGATCCACAGCCAACCAATCATGTTTTGTGGATATTTGGTAACTAGAGATTTTGCTTCAGCAGCTACCTAAAATATTAATTTATATATTTTAAAAAAATACTAAAAGAAATTTGTTTATTAATGATATTAAATGATGCATCTATCTTTTACAAAAATCCAAGCTCACTTAATTACAATGCATTATTACAAATTATGAAATACACATATTTTTTTAAATAACCATGTCAGGGAAAAATAGAAATTTATAAATGTAAAGTTACTGAAAATAAATCTAAAATTACGTTACATCATAAAACCTATGCAAGGGGTCAGTAATTTTAGTACATTAGGTACATCATCAGTCACAATATGTGCATAAATTAAATATGAACTTTTCAATAGGAGCATCACCTTTGAAGAGACACGTAATTAAAACTAATTGGAAAGAAAGATTTGAATTTATTTATTTTTTTGTAATTTCAATAAACAGAAAAATATATTAAAGATTAAATTTAATAATCTAAATATTATAACACATATTCCTCAGAAAAATAAATACTAAAATTATTGTAGGTTTCAAGAATAAAATATTAGACAATGGATATATGAAACTTAGGAATGTTCTTTTGGTTATAAGAAACTTTTGTATGATAATGTAAAAATAAATATTACAGTACCTTATCTAATGGATAAATAGACTCAGTTATAGACATTTTTTCATGCAACAATTCATCTACATCAGGATTGATTAGAATTGCTCTGTCCAAAATAGACAATTTCTTTTCACCACGGCCTCGCACACTTCCAATACCTGAATCCTGTAAAAGCCATGTTTAATAAATCTTGTATTTTAATAAAAGTTTAACAATATAACTATGATTAAAATATTATTAAAAAAAAAATAGTTTCAGAAAATTATTATACCCTTTAAAAAAATGTGAACTTGAAAATAAAACTCATGGTTGGCTGTTAAATAAACAACCAAATAATACAATAGAACAGAATCAAAAAGTAATTAATAATAATAAATTGTAGAATGGGAAAGATGAAAAATGAGAATATTTTTAATTAAAAAGAAAAAAAAATTATGCTTGACTTCCCACGATTTAGGCTCAGCTGTCGCCCTTCTACATTCTTCAGGAAGGGCACAACCATGTAGAAGATGCTCAAGTACAAAGCTATGATTTTGTACACAGTTGATTTTTTTTTTTTCACGGAACGGCCTTAGATACCATGCTAATATCATCATTTTCACTTCATTCTCTCTTTCCTTCTTTCTTCCCACCTTTTCCTCATTCTTTCCGATTGTTCTCCTTTTCCTTCTTTCCTGGGTCTACACTATTCCTTTTCTCGCATTTCTCTTTTCCACAAGGACCTTAAATTCTTTGAGTCTCTTCTCATAATCATCCCTATAGAAACAATCTTGGTCAGTTATTTTCAATCTTTTAGTTTCTTCCTTCATCTGTTTGATATAACCCCCAGCACTCTTGTATCCTCTCATTTTATAGAAGATTTCTCTATTAAATCGCTTTGGGTGCATCCTCACCATATGTCCGTAGAACCTTAATCTTCTTATTCTTATGTCCGTTTCCAAATTTACAAATTTTTATGTTTTGTAACCCATCATTCATTTATATACATGGCTTATTTTTAATAAATAAAATTTCCTTTAATATTATTATTAATGAGAACTTATTTGCTCTACCAAGGATTCTGATACATTTTTTTACAACCAGAGAAGAGCTTGTCATGGACTGATTTTACGTCAAGTTTTATGTTCAAGAAGAATGTTCATCTTCTGCATTCACACTTCTATTAGCAAAAAGATTGGTATATCACGATTGGCAATTAGTGAAGTGATCAGGTTAGTACTTAATAGGCATGCAAGTACAATTTCATCAATAGGATGGATAGGATTAAATCTCTAGTTAATTTTGTTTCTAATTACATCATTTGTTTATTTGGACATTTTTATCTTTGAATTATTGTCAATTTTTATCTTCCTATAAGTAATCATGAATGAACTTTTACATAAGATAGTATGGGATATTACAAAAAATCAAGAATGCTTGTAATATAATCAAGTATTATTTTTGATATTTTAGTAATTGAAAGTTGAAACATTTCTGGAATGTAAATTACTACATAATTTGTACTATCAAGCTAAATGATTGGTTAAACCTATCAATCAAAATATTGTTAATTTTTTTTTTAAATTAACAAAATATTGTTTAATATATCATATGCTCAAGCAAACGTATTAAATACATTTAATGCAGTATTTCATCAGATGCTAACAGAAAAAGTGATTCATCTGCCACATCCATTTATAAGGACCATAATCATTGTAAACCAATTGTAAATTAAAGATTTGTTAAAATTCTACAAAAAAAAAAATTTAAATGTTCTTTCTTAAATTACCTGAAGCTTTACATAGTCCAACCACATTTTTACATTATGAGGTTCATTTCTAAGAGTTTGATTGAATGATTCAGTACGTTTGAGAAATTCTTGAATATCCATAGGTTCTGGATTAATTGATGTGTTTTTAACTTCATTTTCTTCATCTAGTTTCTTTTGAAAGTAGCGAGATTTATCCTTTTTATGTTTTTTCTTTTTCTTTTCAATGTCATAACTAAACAAAAAAGTTTTTTTTCAACTAATGTTAACTTAATTACTATTTAAAATTTATTTACTTAATTTGAGATGTCATCTTTTCAACATAATAAAATACAGTAACAAATTCATTAATAAAAAATGACAATTTCAAGATAAATTATCTAATGGAAACATTAATGTTAAATACAAGTTTCAACATTTTGTTATAAAATTTGGGAATGAACATTGGTTGTTTAATTATAGTTTTCTTTAAGTAATTTTAACAGCACAAAGTCAAATTCGATATCTATAGACACATTTTCCCATTATTTTATGATAACAATGAAAGAGGAGTAAGTCATTGTAAAAGGACATTTATACTAACTAATTTGTAAATACTGAGTTTGAGACCAGCTGTGCCAGATAAATTATTTATACTGTTATAGGCCGTGGATCGACCCTTTCGATCTCATCTGGCCTCTCTAGAGTAGGAAACAACTTAGCGGTTGAGTGCAATCTTGTTCAAATCCCTTCTCTACACAATCAATAAGTTAAAAATAAGAAGTCCTTACTATATAATGAAAGAAGATTCTTCATGGGTCGTTGAACAGGATTTTTTAATAATAAAATTGTGTTCAAATCATGACCACTCACTGAAAGAGTTCAGAAAACCCATTGGCATTGGATTTTATATCAAAACAATGCAGTAAAATTAGGTAAATATATTGTTCTATCCAGTAAAAATATAGGCACAGAATATTAAAATGGAATGTTAGAATTAAAAAGTCTAGGCAGAAAAAATGTTAGTTTCTGGTCTTATGGTTCTCTACCAGATTAGGTGTAAACCTGTGGAGATTAAGTGTCCATGCATGTGGAGGATGGATAAATATCATTGGGTGGTAGACGGAGGTTGATAGGGGTTTATGGTCACATATCTTAAAACTTCCGCATTACGGAGGATGTTACTGTTTATTGTTGGTGTAATGCCAAAGGAGAGTGTCTTATTTTAGTGAAACATATTAGTTTCTCTTCCCCTCCCAATGCCAAAAATATCAAACTGAAAATGTGACATTTCTAATAAAGGTAAGAAAGTATAACCAATTTCATTAAAAAAACTACCTTCTACCTAATCAATCAATATCAGCTTAATCCAAACTAAATTTTATAAGATCAACAAACTTTCAAAGATACCACTTAAGCTAGTGATATATTAAAGTACTTTTCTAGCTACAACCATCTGGGTTGACCACATTATGGATCCTAATGGTTGTGCAGGCATATGAACTGGCTGGAATCATGCACTTCACATCCTGAAAACGAAGCAGACCTACTCCCTTATTATGGCTCCTGAGCCTTACAAAATGATTAAACCACCAAAACCAAAGTAAGAGATTCCAGATTACTCAGCCTTACCAGATAATAAAAAGGCAGACGGACTAGAAAAAGTGGTCTCTGAATATAAACTGTACCTG
Organism: Troilus luridus; assembly: GCA_964056705.1. Classification (NCBI taxonomy): domain Eukaryota; kingdom Metazoa; phylum Arthropoda; class Insecta; order Hemiptera; family Pentatomidae; genus Troilus; species Troilus luridus. The sequence goes on along the minus strand of OZ057414.1, from coordinate 38,082,836 downwards.
AGCCAATTTTTGGAATGAGTTATGCTAACAGGAAAATCTATGCAGCATTCCAGCAGAGTATAAAATTCTTTAAACTTTTATTCACTTTTCCTCTAGTACCTTATGAACGATTGAATGGTATTAGTGATTCAAAAAGTTTTCCATGTCAAATAATATATTTAAAATGTAATTTTTAACGAGTTTCTAATCCCTAATAACATTGTGACCAGGTAGTGGGATTTTCGGTCCAAGGTCCAAATTGATTAAATAAAAAGAAGTCTAAAGAAAAATGTTGTATTCATATACTTCACATAAAACGGTAACACCAACGACATAACCATAATATAACGTAACACCAAACCAACGCTGAGCCGCAAAGATACGATAAGAAAAATATAGTAAAATTTGGCAATTACTTGGCCAAACCACTGATATTCAACCGTAGTCAATGACAATCCACAGTTGAGTGAGGACAGATAGGTAGAAACACCTGACGGACGAATTTAGCGACAAAAAAAAAAAGAAACTCGTTACAACATTGTAATGAGCCATTCCTTACCATGAATATAACATAGATAGAAATGGTTATAGCGAATGTACCCTAAAGATGGGTTCACATCTTTACCTAATTAAGGCAAACTTTTATTTAACTTGAGATGCTAATCTTTTATACAACCACTCCCAGATTAAAAAAAATGATAGAAACACTAGAAATCTGAAAATTTTAACATAAGTTTGCTAACCAATAATATTTAAATGCAATAATTTACCTTGTAGTAGTCTTTGTAAGTTTTACTTGGGGAACAGAGTACCCTGAATTATTTTTTACAGCTTTTTTATCTTCATAGAACAATAGTGAATCACTGTTTTCTTCTTTAATACAGCTTTTACTGAAAAAATAATTAGAGCACAGATAAATCTTTAAAATAAGAAAATATATGCATTAAAACATCTAAAAAGGATAGGAATTTTAATATCTAGATAATAGTTATACCTAAAACCAATATTAATTATTGTAAGAGAATGATTGATCTTTCCAGAAATATGTGGAGACTCTAAAAAGGGTGACGAATGAAAGATTTCTTTTAGTTACAAAAACAATTCAATCAAGCTAAAGAAAAGGTGATGCATGGTAAGCTATTTATAAAATTCTTTACATTTAACATCCTTTTTTTTAAAATGTACTGACCACTTCGGATCACGTAACAACTTTATTTTCCTTTCTTCCGCTGGAGACTTTTATGTAAAACACAGTTTTTTTTTATGTTAACATTCTTATATATCTACAATATTTGCTCTGATGATAAATGTATAACATACATATTTGACTGACTCATGATCAAATATGGCTTTTAACACAACTATATTCAAATACCTCTTGTGCCTTTTCTTCTTACTCTTTTTAGAATGACTTTTGGAACGCTTCTTTTCACTTTCTTCCTCATCGCAGCTATCATCTGAAGATAATGAAGCAGCAGAGGATTTTATTTCAGGAGTAACAAAAGATGAGTTACTCAACCAGGATGGACCTGCTTCATTAGCAGGAACTAAACAAAATAATTTTTATTTTTCAACACATTGTAGTTAAAAATAAGCAGTAGACATAACAATGAAAAAGTAATAAGCAAAATAAAACTAATACAATTACCAATAGTTTAAGTATTGGTAATCATTTACCAAACATTACAATTATGTCTAAAACATTATATCCAAGTTCATTAAGGCTAAATGTAACAGTATTTATTAAGACCCACAAAACTCCTGATTGTTTTCAAAGAATTCAAAACTTAAGTTGATAAAACCAGTTGAAATTTAATTATGAATTGTCCATTAATATAAAATATTAAAACGGGAATTATAAAAACTCAACAATAATAAACTTATTATAAATGGAATGAATGAATACAGTTTCTATAAATTATACTCTACTAATTAAAATTTTAAATTCGTATAAGAAATTACATACGACAATACAACAAGACATTATACCATTCTCATTGTTTGGTGCATTATTGGCATCAAATGCTGGGAATAATGACATTTTTCATTAACATCCTTGACAATATGAAAACATTTGTTTAAAAGTAGGGAGGTTAAATAACCTAAAGCACAAACGACAGTAATAACTTATGTGAAGTTTTTGAAACATTCCATAGATATAAGTAGATTATATATTATTTAAAATTATTGACTATTTTCTCTTGTGATAAATAAAAATACAGTAAGTTAAGATTAGTGATATAGTTTAGTCTTCCAAAATATTAGGGGGAGGAGAAGTTTTCAATTTATAATAATTATTATTTTCGACAAAAATAGAATGAACTCATAACTATTATTTTTTATGAAATAATTTGTTTTTATTATTTAATGATTATTCATTGAGTCACTTTTTTCCACTAAATAAAAAGTTGCACAATATTGCTCGATTAAGTGTTTGCCAACACTGTGAGTTACCTACTACTCCAAACTGTTTTGATTACATTCGCGTGGTGTGAGTGAGCTTGTAAATGTTTATGTGAAAATTGTACTAATTATAGTGTTGTCAGTGTTTTAAAGTAAATACATTTAATATGGCTGACGCAGCAGCCAGACAGTTGCAATATGAGTACAAAGCGAACTCCAATCTCGTTCTACAAGCTGATGTACGACTTATTGAAAGAAGAAGCAGAGATGAAGCTACTGGAGAAGTTATGTCCCTTGTTGGAAAACTGGATGGTACCAAAATGGGCGATAAGTTCGAACGGACTAAACCAATTAAAACTGAGGAAAGGAAAGTCAAAAGGTTGAAACGTGATGAAGCTCAGTATGATTTTGCTAGAATGAAAGGAACCACATTATTGTCTGATAATGGAGACGATATGGTAGGGGTAGTTTATAGACCTAAAACACAAGAAACTAGGCAGACTTATGAAGTATTATTAAGCTTTATTCAGGAAGCTCTTGGTGATCAACCTCGTGATATTTTATGTGGTGCTGCTGATGAAGTTTTGTTTGTTCTTAAAAATGACCAGTTGAAAGAAAAAGAAAAAAAAGTAGAAACTGAGCACCTTCTTGGTGGTTTAGCTGATGAGCGGTTTGCCTTACTTGTTAATTTAGGTAAAAAGATAACTGATTTTGGAAGTGAGGATAAAGTAGCACATATTGCAGAAGAAAATATAGATGAAACATATGGCATCAATGTCCAATTTGAAGAAAGTGAAGAAGAAGACGGTGAAGACATGTATGGTGAAGTTAGGGATACAGATCTCCAAGATCAAAATGACGAAGGTGAAGATGCAAAACATCACACTGCTATCCATGCAGAAAACCTGGGCAGTCATGAAGATACCTCGAAAAAAGAAAAAGGTCTTCATCCCTTAGATATAGATGCATATTGGTTACAGCGTAGGCTTTCTAAATTTTATAATGATGCTATGACGTCTCAGGCAAGGGCTGCTGAAGTTCTACAAATATTAGGTGAGACCATTGATGATCGAGAATGTGAAAATCAGTTAGTTTTATTGTTGGGTTATGAATGTTTTGATTTCATTAAACTGATTAAAAAACATAGAAAAATGATTCTGTATTGTACATTGCTTGCCTCTTCTCAAAATGAAAGTGAAAAGACTAGGATCAGAAACATTATGCAAAATGATCCTTCTCTTCTGAAAATTTTGAGGCAACTTGAAGTAGGAAAAGTTGAAGAAAATGGTGACTCTGAAAATACTAGGTCTTCAAGAAGGAAAGAAGTAATATCACATTCTACATCAGTTGAGGGTATGGTTCCTGGTACAAGAGATGTCTTAGATTTGGATGATCTCTCATTTGCGCAAGGATCCCATTTTATGTCTAATAAAAGGTGTCAGTTACCTGATGGATCTTTCAGGAAGCAAAGAAAAGGTTATGAAGAAGTTCATGTACCTGCTTTGAAACCTAAACCCTTTGATTCTAATGAAGAACTTGTTCCTATAGATAAATTACCGCATTATGTTCAGCCAGCATTTGATGGGTTTAGAACTTTGAATCGTATTCAGAGCCATCTTTATAAAGTTTGCCTTGAGTCTGATGAAAATCTCTTACTTTGTGCCCCAACAGGAGCTGGTAAGACTAATGTTGCTCTTCTTTGTATGCTACGTGAAATTGGAAAACACATTAATGAAGATGGTACTATCAATGCTGAAGAATTTAAAATTATCTATGTTGCTCCTATGAGATCACTTGTACAGGAAATGGTTGGAAGCTTTGGAAAAAGACTTTCTGCTTATAACCTCACAGTTTCAGAACTGACTGGTGACCACCAACTTACACGAGAACAGATAAATGCCACTCAGATTATTGTATGTACTCCAGAAAAATGGGACATTATTACTAGAAAAGGAGGAGAAAAGAGCTTCACTCAGTTCGTTAAACTTGTTATTGTTGATGAAATCCATTTGCTTCATGATGAAAGAGGACCGGTTATTGAAGCTTTAGTAGCTAGAACTATTAGAAATATTGAGTCAACTCAAGAAGATGTTAGAATCATTGGCCTTAGTGCAACTTTACCTAATTTTCAAGATGTTGCTACGTTTCTACGAGTACATCCAAAAACAGGTCTACATTTCTTTGATAACAGTTTCCGCCCAGTACCTTTGGAACAGCAGTATATTGGAGTTACTGAGAAAAAAGCTTTGAAAAGGTTTCAGATAATGAATGATATCGTTTATGAAAAAGTAATGGAGCATGCAGGTCGCAATCAGGTACTTGTATTTGTCCATTCTAGAAAAGAAACAGGGAAAACTGCTCGTGCGATTCGCGATATGTGTCTTGAAAAGGATACCTTAGGCCAGTTTTTGAGAGAAGGTTCAGCATCGATGGAAGTGCTAAGGAGTGAAGCTGAACAAGTTAAAAATAGTGAATTAAAGGATTTATTACCATATGGCTTCGCTATACATCATGCTGGAATGTCAAGAGTTGATAGGACCCTTGTTGAAGATTTGTTTGCTGACAGGCATATTCAGGTTCTTGTATCAACTGCTACTTTAGCTTGGGGTGTTAATCTTCCTGCTCATACAGTAATTATTAAAGGTACTCAAGTTTACAATGCTGAAAAGGGGCGTTGGGTAGAATTAAGTGCATTAGATGTCTTACAGATGCTTGGTAGAGCTGGTCGACCGCAATACGATAATAAAGGAGAAGGTATATTGATTACAAACCATAGTGAACTCCAGTATTACCTATCTTTATTGAACCAGCAGTTGCCTATCGAGTCTCAGCTCATTACTAAACTCCCTGATATGTTGAATGCTGAAATTGTATTGGGCTCTATTCAAAACATGAAGGATGCTGTAAAATGGTTGGGCTATACATATTTGTATATTAGAATGCTACGTTCACCAGCACTGTATGGTATATCTCCAGATAAATTGATGCAAGACAAGTTGTTAGAACAATTTAGGGCTGATTTAATCCATACTGCTTCAATACATTTAGAAAAGAGTGGTATAGTTAAATATGATAAAAGATCAGGTTATTTTCAGTCAACAGAACTTGGTCGTATTGCTAGTCATTATTATTGCACATATGACACCATTGCCACTTACAACATGTTATTAAAACCCACTCTCAGTGAAATTGAACTGTTCAGAGTTTTTGCAATGTCAGGAGAATTTCGAAATATTACAGTAAGAGAAGAGGAAAAATTAGAATTACAAAAACTAATGGAAAGAGTTCCTATTCCAATCAAAGAAAGTATGGAAGAGCCTTCTGCAAAAGTTAATGTTCTTTTGCAGGCTTTTATTTCTCAGCTAAAACTTGAAGGGTTTGCTTTGATGTCAGATATGGTATATGTTACTCAGTCAGCTGCTAGGCTTATTCGTGCTATTTTTGAAATAGTGCTCTACAGAGGGTGGGCACAACTTGCTGAAAAGACACTTTCATTGAGTAAAATGATTGATCGAAGAATGTGGCAGTCTATGTCTCCATTGCGTCAGTTTAAAAAGATACCCGAAGAAGTTTTAAAGAAAATTGAAAAGAAAAATATTCCTTGGGAAAGACTGTTTGATCTGGGCCCTAATGAGATTGGTGAACTTATTCGTATTCCTAAACTTGGAAAAACAATTCATAGATACATTCATCAGTTTCCTAAACTTGAACTATCTACTCATATTCAACCAATTACAAGATCAACATTGAAAGTTGAATTAGTAATCACACCAGATTTCCAATGGGATGAGAAGGTGCATGGAGTATCTGAAGGTTTCTGGGTCATGGTAGAAGATGTTGATTCAGAGGTTATTTTACATCACGAGTTCTTTTTGCTAAAATCAAAATATTGTAAGGATGATCATCTTATCAAATTTTTTGTGCCTCTTTTTGAACCAGTTCCACCCCAGTATTTTCTGCGAGTGATTTCAGATCGTTGGATTGGTTCAGAAGCCCAACTTCCTATATCATTCCGCCATTTAATACTGCCAGAAAAAAATCCTCCTTCTACTGAACTTCTAGATTTACAGCCTCTTCCTGTTACAGCATTGAGGAATGTTCAGTTTGAACAGTTGTATTCAGATAAGTTTACTCAATTTAATCCCATTCAAACTCAGGTTTTTAATGCAGTATACAACAGCGATGAGAATATTTTTGTAGGCGCACCACATGGATCTGGTAAAACAGTGATTGCTGAGTTTGCCATTTTAAGGATGATCACTCAAGATACCGATTTCAGGTGTTTGTATATTACTGCCAAAGAAGCTTTAGCTCAAATCGTCTACGCTGAATGGCATCATAAATTAACTCCATTGATTGGTAACAGGGTTGTTTTATTAACAGGTGAAACTGCCACTGATCTAAAACTTGTCTCAAAAGGCATTGTTATTATTGCCTCTGCTGAAAAATGGGATGTCTTATCAAGGAGGTGGAAACAGAGAAAAAATGTCCAAAACATACAGTTGTTGATTGTTGACGATCTCCAGTTGTTAGGAAGTGATGATGGGCCTGTTTTAGAAGTTGTTTGCTCTCGAATGAGGTATATTACATCTCAAATTGAAAAACCCTTAAGAATCGTTGCTCTTTCATCTCCATTAGTTGATGCAAGAGATGTGGCGCAATGGCTAGGGTGTGGAAGTAACTGTACCTTCAATTTTCATCCAAGTGTTAGACCGATACCACTTGAACTTCATGTTCAAGGATTTAACATTACTCATAATGCTTCTAGGTTAATCGCTATGAGTAAACCGGTCTATAATGCCATTTTACATCATAGCCCACATAAGCCAGTTATTATTTTTGTTCCTTCTAGGAGGCAAGCTAGATTAACTGCCATCGATTTATTAACTTACACTGCTGCTGAAGCTAATCCTACAAGATTTTTCCACGCTGATCAAGAAGATATTGTGCCATTCCTTGAACGAATGAGTGATAAAGCATTGAAAGAAACATTACCTCAAGGTGTAGCATACATGCATGAAGGTTTATCTTACAATGATAGGAGATTAGTTGAACAACTCTTTGATTCTGGGGCAATACAGATTGCTGTCGTCACTAGAAATTTATGCTTTTCACTAAATATAAATTCTTTCCTTGTTATAGTTATGGATACCCAGTTCTACAATGGTAGGATCCATGTTTATGAAGATTATCCCATAACAGAAGTACTCCATATGGTAGGACGTGCTAATAGACCATTAGAGGATGAAGATTCAAAATGTGTTGTTATGTGCCAGAGCTCTAAGAAAGATTTCTTCAAGAAATTTTTGAGTGAACCTTTACCCATTGAGAGTCATTTGGATCACAAGCTACATGATCATTTTAATGCTGAAATTGTGACAAAAACAATTGAAAATAAACAAGATGCAGTCGACTATCTAACATGGACTTTGCTTTATCGTAGGTTGACTCAAAATCCAAATTATTACAACTTACAAGGTGTAACACATAGGCATCTTTCTGATCATTTGTCTGAGTTAGTAGAAAATACATTATCTGATCTAGAACAGTCTAAATGTATAACTATTGAAGATGATATAGATACAAATCCTTTGAATCTTGGAATGATTGCAGCCTATTATTATATTAATTATACTACAATAGAACTTTTCGCTTTATCACTGACCAGTAAAACAAAAGTTCGTGGTCTCCTAGAAATTATATCTTCAGCAGCTGAGTATGATTCTGTGCCTATCAGACAAAATGAAGACATTCTTTTAGAACCATTGTCCTTGAAAGTTCCATACAAAATATCTCCAGCAGCTAAGTTCAATGATCCTCATACTAAAGCAAATCTTTTGTTACAAGCTCATCTATCAAGGCTGCAAGTTGGAGCGGAACTGCAAGGTGATACAGATGCTATTTTAGGAAAATCTATTAGGTTAATGCAAGCTTGCGTTGATGTTTTAAGTTCAAATGGTTGGCTTGCACCTGCAGTTGCAGCTATGGAACTAGCCCAGATGATAACCCAGGCTATGTGGAGCAAAGAATCATATTTACGTCAGCTTCCACATTTTACTTCCGAATTAATTAGGACTTGTCAAGAAAAGAATGTCGAAACTGTCTTTGATTTAATGGAACTTGATGATGAAGATAGAAACAAGCTTCTTGGATTAACGGAGTCACAAATGGCTGATGTTGCAAAATTCTGCAATCGTTATCCTAACATAGAACTTACGTATGAAATCGAAAATAAGGACAAAATCAAATCTGGGAGCCTTGTGAATGTTATTGTAAATTTAGAAAGAGAAGACGAAGTTACTGGTTCTGTTATTGCTCCTTTTTTCCCATTCAAAAGGGAAGAAGGTTGGTGGGTTGTTATTGGCGATCCAAAGGCCAATTCATTGCTGTCAATTAAGAGGTTGACATTACAGCAAAAAGCGAAAATAAAGCTTGATTTTGTTGCTCCAGGCCCTGGATACCATTCTTATACTTTATATTTCATGAGTGATGCCTACCTTGGGTGTGATCAGGAATACAAATTCAATATAGAAGTCAATGAATATGATGCATCTGGCGAGAGTGACTATGACGATTAAATATTTTAAGATATATTTGTTCAATTTTGTTAATATATTTTTTTTACTCCAAAAATTGTATTGTCTTTTTTCTTTTATTTTTTTGTGTTCTCTGTGTACAGTAGAAATTTAGTTAATAGATGCTTTGTAACTATTGATATGGAAAAAATGTATATGTGACTTGAAGAAATATGTAAATAATGTAAATAAAATTGAGTTAAGTGTATTAGTTTTATTTTTTATTCTAATAAAGCATATATCGACCTTATAATTTATAATTTCATTTTCTATTATCCATTCATTAAAGGTATGCTACATTAATTTAAACAATTATTAATTGTCTCTTCTGTTTTTAAATTATTTTATTAATAAAATGTTGAGAGAAACAGAGGAAGTTCAAATAAACAAAAGAAACACCAATAGCTGAAATAACTAAAAATAAAGTAAATTAAAAAAAAATTGAGACAATAACTCATAATTAATAAATAGATAAGGTTTTTAGATTATATTATAGAGAAGCTACAAATTGGAGAACTAGTATACCGATGTTAAGTAAACAAAGTAATTAAATACTTATAAAACTAAATTTTTTAAAAACAATATACATGTGAAGGAAAAGAAAAGCCTAAAATATCCTCATATTCATTGAAACACCTTAGTAGAAATTGTATATTTACACATAAGTAGTTTCACCAAATTAAGAGCAATTTTAATTTTTTGTGACAAAATATCTCTTGTTATGAAGGGGATTAGAGCCAATTTATATGCATTCTTGAAAAATACTGGCTTAATGTCCAATAGTACTCAAACTGTATGCTTATGATCCTACTTTATCGATGCCCATCTTTATCAGATATACTTGTTTTCCAGGAATTTATAGTATACTCAATGCTGCATATAATTTATCCCTATATAGTTTAATCCTGTTTATAATAAATAGATGGTCCTGAGGCATTGTCGAATTACTATACATTAATTAAAATAGAAGCTGAAGGTGTTATTTTCTACAGTTCATAGAATTGTGGAAAATAACAATCTATCACATTAATTTCAGTTAACATCATTGTCATTATTATACCCATCGAAAGAATTAACTTTATACCTGTTTGTAATATCAGATTTTTCAATATAAAAATAAAATAAAATTCTTTAATTGTTCATATGTTACGCATTTATTCAAATATGAACTATTGCTGGTAATTAAAAAAAAAAAAAAATCCTTTTTGAGAATTTATTGTTAAAATAAATGTAACAAAAACAAAAGTTTTTATTTTAAATTACTACATTATTCAATGATAAAATATAACAATAACAGTGTCATAAATAATGATAATAAATAAAAAAAAGTGCTTTTAACCTGTTTTCCATGATCTATGTTTAAAATAAATACATAGGATTTGCACCAAAAATAATAGAATAGAATAGAAAAATAATTTTATTCTGGCACCAGGTCCCTTTAGAATAACAGAAATGAACATAATTAAATAAATATTTATCTGGCCAAAGGCCTACATCAGAATAAAACAATATTTACATAATATCTTGAAAGTAAATAACTAAACAGGTATGTTCTAGTGGAAAATCAGAAAATGTGATACAAAATTAAAATTAAAAAAACAGACAAATTATAAAAAGAAATAGGCTTATGGAAAAATAAGTGAATAAAGAATAGCATCTAATAATTAAAAAAAATGATATCATTATGAGCGAGGAATATTTACAGTAGTTCATCAATCGATCAAGTTGAATATATCTATAAATTATTTATTGATTATAAAGCATCTGACTGGGAATTTAGAAGGTGTAGAAAAAGTTTTGATTTAAATGAGGTTAAAGAAGACGCATGACGGATATCGAGTGGGAGTGAGTTCCAAAGGGAGATAGATTGGGCGAGAAAGGAACGCTCGAAAGTTTTGGTTCTATGGGAACGAATATAAAGATCGGAAGGGCGAGATCTTGTGCCCCGGGATTGGATAGAGGATTTGAATTGTAGGAGACTATAGATATAAGATGGATGTTGTGAGTTGATAGTTTGATATAAGTAAGAACCAAGGAAATAGAGTTTACGGATAGAAGGGAAAATCCATTTTAACTCATCCTAACGGTGGGACACATGAGACCTCCTCGGGGCGTCAAAGACAAATCAAAGCGTACAGTTCATAATTCGCCTCAACCTCTCCTCGAGCCTGTTCGAGAGGCCACCATATGCCACACAACCGTAGTCAAAATGTGGAAAGATAAAAGAAGTGATGAGGAGATTACGGATAGGTAGTGTTAGAAGATGACTGGAACAGTGGAATAATTTTAGAGAGCTTATTGCTCGTTGGGAAATTTGGGCGACGTGGGGTTTCCATGAGAGGGATTGGTCGAAAATGATTCCGAGGTTTCTAACAGAGAAACTGAAGGCAATAGGATGATCATTTAAGGTTCATAGGGGAAGTGAGTTGATATATTTAAGAAGGATGTTGGAACCAATTAGGATGGCCTGAGTTTTCGCAGCATTCAACGACAGTTTATTCAAGTTTGCTCAGGCACTGATCCTATCTAGGTCACCTTGAATATTGGTAAATGCAGGTATTATCTTAATTGGAGGAAAGTACAAATAGATCTGGGAATCGTCGGCGTACAGATGGTGGGAACAGTGGAGGATTGATTTGGGAAGGTCATTAATGTAACAGTTGAAAAGGAGAGGGGAAATACTGGAACCCAGTGCCACTCCTGTGTTCAGCGATAGAAAAGAGAATAGGGGTTGATTAGGGTTGGAGACTGCTTGAGTCTTATCCGAGAGGAAAGCTTGGACACAGAGTATGGAACTGTAGGAAAAGGAAAGAGATTTTAGTTTAGAGAAAAGGACGGAATGGTTTAGCGGATCGAAAGCTTTTGAAAAGTCTAGTAGAATTAATACTGTTAGTTTTTTTTTCGTCCATGGCAGTATGTATGTCAGTGGTGATTTTAACAAGGGCAGATTGTGTGGAAAGGCCAGGACGGAATCCTGATTGAAGTGGATCAAGGAGTTTGGACTGTTCCAGAAAGTTTGACATTTGGGATTGAACTATTCTTTCGAGGGGTTTGGAAAGGTTAGAGAGTGTAGAGATAGACCGGAAATCATTTGGGTGTGAGGGATTGGGTGATTTGTTAATAGGATGGACTATTGCTTTTTTCCAGGAGGAAGGGAAAACTGCATTTTGTAGGGAACAATTGTAAATGAAGAGAAGAGCAGGTAGAATTTCGGGGATGCATATTTTGAACAATTTGACGGGAATGCCGTCAGAACCGATGGAATTAGAGTGGGATTTCAATAGGGAGGAGATAAGGTCAGTGGGTGAAATGTCGGAGAAATAAAAGTTGTTGTGGTTGAATGAAGGTGCTATTGAAAAAGTAGGAGAAGTGGATCGTGAGTTAGTAGAGAAAGACAAAAAAAGGGTGTTCAATTCATCAGGTGAAACCGGAAAGACTACAGGGGAAGGGGATTTATTAAGTGAGATCTTCCAAAGGATTTGCCATTTGGATTTAGGATCAGGCGCGTAGGAATGGGCTTCATGAAAGTATTTGGATTTAGCCTGCCTTATTGTAGATTGCGTTAAGTTGCGCCAGACTTGATAACCGTCGATCCGTCTTGTCCGTCTGTAGCGTCTGCGAGCTGCGTCGCGCTTCCTCTGCAGTTCTTTTATGTTTTGATCCATCCAAGGAGCGGGTATTCGACGGAAGGTTGTAGTTTTGAGAGAAGGATGGGTGTCCAGGATACTAATAAGAAAGGAAGTAAGTGTGTCGATCATGGAATCAATAGTGGGACAGGAACAGATTTCACTCCAATTCAAGGGTTCAAGGGAAGGCAAGATGCTATTACGACTGATAGCATCTAGGTTGACAGAACTACATCAAATTTCTTTACACTTATTTTTTTAAACTTTAAACCCTTTCCCTTTCTTATCACAATGACTTGCTAGTTTAACACCATAATTTAAATAAACAAATAAAGATTTATATAATAGCATTGACAATGCTAATAGGCACCATACATTTACTTAAGATGGTGACTAGTTATTATAGTATGAACACAAAATTGCACAATACAGTAAAAGAAATTACTTTACAACAATAAAATATAGGAGGTAAGTGATGATGAAAGGGTATAATGAAATCAAAATACAAATATAATAATAAGATTTTATTAGATAATTAAATACTAAAAGGATTAACAATTACTACAAATTATTAATTAATAACATATTATATATAATTTTACTTTTAAAAAAACAATTAAATAGTTTCTTTAAATTAAAAACAAGAAATACGTGTATAGTGAACTTCATCATGAAAATTCAAAAATTTTATAAACTAAATAAAACCACAAAATATAAAATCATTAATATTAATTAGTAATGCATACATTTGTTTGATGTTAACTGGAATATATATTGATTTAATGTAGCAAAATATGAAAAAAATATACTAGACTAACTCTGTTTTTTTAACTATAACTTTCTTTATATAATATATATATATATATAATAAATAAAAAAATGTTTTCCATACAATACACCATTTTACGTATAAAATTAAGTTCCATCCTGTTGTTATAAGAAAAAAATGAAGTTTTAAGAAAAACATTACATAAATCATTTATAACTTTTGAAAAATGTGGCTATGTTTTCATTATTGCATCAGTAATCAGTCGATGCTCCGCACTCAGCAGCTAAAAAATACTGAAGAATGAAAGAAACGAGCATACACGATCAGAAATCCTGTAAGTATTCCCTCCTCTACGCCAGGTTGAACTAAGGAATGGTGGAGTGAACCATCACTCATCAATACCCTACTTCAGTACATCAGTATTGCTCTTACACGATCAGTATTACTGACAGTATCTGACTATACTGTCAGTAATAATGATCGTGTATGGGCCCCTTTAGACTTGTAAGAATTCTTCAAAAGATAAGTTATCCAATTGGTTGAGTTTACACATTAATGTAAACTCAATTTAAGCGATCAATTAGCGATAACTTTTTTTTTTCACTTTCTTCATTATTTTAGTTTATCAGTATATTATAAATAGTTATGAGAAGCGAGGAGATGGTTGACTGGAAGATCTCAGTAAGGTAGGAAATAGTTGGGGGTGCAATCAAATAAAACACTAAACAAGGGGGTACTTATTTATTCTGTGCCGACGTTTCGACCCACTTTGTGGGCCATCTTCAGGGCTAAGAAAGAAAAACAACAAAACTATAAAAAAACATTGCAGTACCAAATATACGATAATATGAAAAAAATATATATGTAGAGTAATAGAAATATAGAACAAAAAAGTGAGGGATATATATGAATAAAGATATTAAAGAGAAAATGTACTGAAAGGTAGTGATGTAAAAATTTACAAAGGTAAAAGAAGGGAGTAAACAGAAAGTATATAAAAAGAAAAAGTATAAACATCAGAGGTGAGATGTAAAATTATGGAAAAGATAGTCGAATATAGATAAAATATAAAATGTATGATAATAGACTCCTTGGGAGTTTACATAAGTAAAATTAAAGAAAATATAACAAAAATGATATCAAAGAGTAAAACAAAGGAAAAAGAATATAAATAGTTATATTAGCTTAACTATCGATACTACTGCATCGTTGTAATCGAATATATTTCATATTGTAGGTTACACCACAAAAGGTTATAAGTTTGATTAGGGTGTGATTATTTGATTAATCTGTGTTAAAAATGTCGTTTAATTCACCTCCGGCTGATGAAATGTTTTTAAGACAAGTTTTCGAATCGTAAGTTTTATTTATTAATTTTAATTTTTTATTTTTGTTCCAGTATTATTATATTTTTTGTTTAAATAATTGCTATATTTTGTTTTAGAGTTGACAGAGACAGAAGTGGACACATTTCTGCAGAGGAGCTACAACAAGCTCTTTCTAATGGTTCCTGGAAACCTTTCAATCCAGAAACATGTCGATTGATGATAGGTAGAACTTTATTTATACCATTAATACTAGTAAAAGTACTTTTCAAGAGGTGTTTAGTCATGAAATATTTTTGTATCATATTATATGCATAATAAAATCGTCCAAATTGATTGTTTATATATTTAAAAAATTGCAGCTATATGTTGGAAGAAGAGTCAAATCAAAGAAGAACTAGGTCCATATGTCAACACATACATATCCATGGCTCTTATTTTCCAGTTTTTTTTCACCATTATACCTGACTTGATCATTTTGTTATTATGATGAGAGGCACAAAAATATTTCTGTGTGACCGCTGGAGGGCAATTATCACAAGTCAAAAATTGAGACCTAGAATATGTTTGAAACATACTTGTAAATTTATATATACCTTAAAAGATATACATAAGTCATCTCCAAGAATTTACTTACAAATGTGCCCAATAAGTTCCATAAAATGTTTTGTCAAGTAACAGTAATTATTTGTTGAAATTTGATAAAAACATCAAAGCTGTTACCTTGATAGTATATATTTTTGAGCTATGTTTGTCTTCCTAGATGATAAAAAAATCAATATACATAATACTGATCAATATTTATTATTGTTGGAAATGTGGCCTTTTGGTGGAATACTTTTGGTCAACTCCACTTTCGCTAACCGAAAACTGTTCCTGACAGATGTGAGCAATCATAAATTCTTGGGCCTCTTTGTGCATACCAAAATTATCTTAGTAAGCCATACCGATCATTAATTAACTATTGTTCGGGAAACTGAAAGAGTAATTGTTGTACAACTCTGAGGTCGGGATGAATTTTCAGTTCAAGTGGTTTCTTGATAAATTCTTAGTAACTATTGTATTCAAACAGAAAAAATTCCTATACTTTGAAATTATTACTGTTTTATTTAGATATTATATACAATGGTTATTTTTGTTAACTTTCATTGTTCTTAGTAAATTGTACCTGAAGCAGTAATAATCAGAAGTTTATATAGTGGTTTTAATATTTTTTTTAAATTTATCAGAGTGGTTATTGAGTCTTGATTCACATTATTCATTATATACTATTAAGTATTAAATTTATAATGCAATACAAGTATGATATTGTACAGAATAATTAGAATATAGGTCCATTCAGGGTTATTTATTTAACTAATTATAAAATGTTTAATGCTTTAATGAGATGACAGTTTTTGATTTATGGTCGATTAATAGTTAACAAAACGCAAACAGACTCTTTTCGATTCAGAGACATACTATAGATAAAATTTAGTTATCCTGCAAAACTCAGCTACAACTTATGTTTTGTAAATTGAACTATAATCTAGGCTTTGGACAGCTCCACTTTGGGGTTACAAAACTGGAGTAATCCTACAATGTTTAGAAATATATTGTTATTTTTTTTAATTGAGCACTTAGAAGTACATTCTTACTTTTTTTGTTTAAGGGATGTTTGATAAGGGCAACACCAGCACTATATCATTCCATGATTTTGGAGCATTATGGCGTTATGTGAATGACTGGCAAAGTTGTTTTCGTTCCTTTGATAGAGATGGATCAGGAAACATTGATGGTTCAGAATTGAATACAGCCTTACTTTCATTTGGCTATCGCCTTACCCAACCAACAGTGAATGTCATGTTACAGAAGTTTGATCGTCTTGGAAAAGGCACCATCTTTTTCGATGATTTCATTCAGTGTTGTATAATTCTTCATGTAAGTATAACTGACTGATGTTATGTTAATAAACACTAAAAAAGCTTACACTTACTTATAGTACATTATATCTAAGGCAGCTTTGATTTCAAAGGCTATTATAGTTATGTCTATCATATAACCTCCTACAATTAAGCCCATTGCAAGCTTCAATGTATCGAATTTTTTTAACTCATGATTATATATCTACTCTTACATTCTTTTAAACATGGTCTGATTGATTCAGACTGATTAGACTGATATCCGATTTATTGAGGGAATTAATAGTGGAGAAATTGTATCCAATTCTGATAATTGTTGGACCATGCGATAGAATAAGAATGTCTGCATAAGATAAATCATACATATAGTTTATTAAGGAAATTCAAATTTTGACACAGAATAATTTTAATATTAATTTATGAATTGA
The DNA here is from genome assembly GCA_964056705.1 of Troilus luridus. Taxonomy (NCBI): domain Eukaryota; kingdom Metazoa; phylum Arthropoda; class Insecta; order Hemiptera; family Pentatomidae; genus Troilus; species Troilus luridus. The sequence goes on along the minus strand of OZ057414.1, from coordinate 38,065,830 downwards.
ATTATGTTTTTTTATTGTAATAATTCCCTATATAAGCTCATATTTCTCCATTTATCAGTATGAAATTATTAAAATCAATACAATATTCACAAATAGTGTTTAAATTCAGAGAGTATCTGTATGAAATAAAGGATTCTATTGAATGATTATTTTTTATTAATTATTATTATTTTTCAGACTCTAACCGAAGCCTTCAGACAACAAGATACTGACCAAGATGGAGTTATCACTCTCCACTATGAACAGTTTATTTCAATGGTTTTTTCAATAAAAACATAATATCAAGTTTCACCATTCTTTAGATCTTTCTTCACTTCACAATCAAGGGCATTTTGTGATATTTCCCATTATTTCATTGCTTATTTTATTTTTATGTAAGAAGGTTGTGGACACTATTCCTATAAATTTTCTGGCTCTCATGTCAATGTTATAACTTGAAATCTTCAATTTGTTTTATTCTAGTTTATTTAATACCACATGCATGGTCATTCTTTTCAAATTACATAATTTATACTATGTACCTTTTTTGATAGATTTTTGCAAAGAACATTAATTACTCAGAATAAGAAAAAGTTTAAAAATGATATTTTTATGTTGTTTCTATGTAGCAAATTTATACAAAATATATATTCCAATTAAGTTGTAAACTTAATTAAATAATAATGTTTTAGATATATATTTTTTTTTATTTTCCATCCTGGACTTGTAAATTATTTTTACTTACTCTAAAATATAGTCAAATCACTTAAAATGTACGTACAAGACTTATTAAAAGGATTAAATACTTTATAGATAGTTAAGTAGTCAGAGATTGGTAACTAATATTGTACCAAGAAAGTTGTTTTCTTGGAATTGAAAAAAACATTTTAGATCACTTTACTAAACCACTGGTGATTTTATATTTTGAGCCTTCATTATGAGTTGACAATTGACTTTGTATAATAAAATTATCCAGGCAACCATTTAGATTCTACTGGGTGAGATATCATGCTCAAGAATGTGAGTTCACAAGCAACTGATCATTTTATGTAGATATTATTTTTGTGAGAAATCGGTAGTGTTTATGCAATTATAAATAATCAATTTCTTGTTGTTTGTCCTGATCTGGGAGTTTTTCTGAATCTCTAAACAAAACGAGGATTGGTGGAATATCTTTTAAAGGAAAAGATAACGTGATAGGTTTATGAGAAAGATAAGAGGGATTAATTTTAACTTTTTAATATGCAAATAATTTTTTAAGGTATAGGTTTATTAAGACATACAGGTGTTTTTGGTATATCACAGAGGTTTTTTTTCTGGGGGGGGGGTTGTAGTTTTGGAGTAAAATAGTTATAATATATTATATATAGGGATGGAAGGAAAGGCTACTCAGTTAAACCAATCCATTTTTTCCACATTAAGAATGTTAAAATTAATTTTGTTAGGGTCATGAAATAATAGCCCATCTATTCAGGCTGATTACAACCCAGTTCTGCTTTTCACTAGTTCTAGGAAAGTTTTTTTGTTTTAATTTCTACTTTTTTTACTGGTCTGACTTAGTTGTAATGGTGAAAAACATTTAATTATTTTATGAAAGCCACATATTTTTTTACTTTCACTGATATTGCGATAAAATAAAATTAAAAACAAATCTGTTATTAGTGCGGTAATTCCATATTGACCGGGTCACGACAATTTTTTTTATAAAATTAGGTCTTTAGATTCTGGATCAGTCGTTGAAAAATATTTTGAGCTGATTTCAGTTAAAGAACTTGCTGCTTAAATTTTAAAAAGGGGAAAATTGGTTATATTTTGTTAAGGGTTCAAAAATAGTATATCTGTTCATAAAGACTCAATCATTTATGAAGCAAATAATTACTATAGAATTAATGACATCAAATTCTCCTTTGAATAGAAACAAGGTAAATTATTCAGTGTTGATAAGTTAGTATGAGGAATTATAAAATGTAGAGTGAGGTGCCATATATATTATTGGATTGAATAAAGAATGTTTGAAGATTGAAGGTTATTATTCATCCAGAGATTAGTCATGTGCCAAATATATACTTTGAGCTATCCCTTCAATTTCAGAATCTGCTTGTTCTAAAAGTTCAACTTTTTTTCAATTAAAGTACTTCTTTTAATAAATATTTTAACAATAGTAAGTCTTGCCTTATTTTCCAATGGAATTTACTTTTTTATATGGAAAAATATTACATATGTAAGTATAAAAATTAATTAACTTTCAATTTAAGAAATTATTAAATAATGTAGTTATGGTTATTACTAATCAATAGCAGCTGATATTAATAATTATAAAAAAACGTATATGAATTATTTTATTTTCTACTTCCATATCCTTTATTGTCGGAATTCGTTGAGAGGTGGATGGTAGGGACTGCCATTGTATGTTTGACTTGATCTCATGACTCTTATATTCCAGACAACCGACAGATAAAGGGAATGGTATACATGTTCCCTAAAATAACATGGATAGTCTGTTTTTTCACCGTTTCCAGGTTAAGTCAACATACCAGCTCTTCACCTATCCTATAACACATCACTATATTGACTTATGGGAGTCTTTTTGCGTTTCATCACAGAATTACTACTTACATTTTGTTGATTATGTAAATATGATTAATAGATATGTAAGGGTAATATTAATCCTAGAAAATAAATTTATTAATACAAAAAAAGTGATATGGTAGAATGCTTAGGCCAGATAATTTTATGTAAATGTACTCAATTGAGTAGAACCACACCATTCACCTACTGTTTGTTAAAAAAATGAAGCATTCACAATAATTATTAGTGTTTTTTTTTAATTGAATAAAAATTATTTAACCTGCATACATCTCTCTGTGCTGAATATCCACAGATCAGGCTAATTTGTCCATTACAGAAGGGGTATACAAATGTTTATTAAACAAAGAATATGTTGTTTATGTATCAAAACTAGTTTACTGATTGTAATGAAAGAAGTTTTTAAATTAATTCCTTGGTTTATTGACCTAATATTTTTAGAACTTAATATGTATTGTTACGGGCTACTGGGTGTAAAATGGACTAAACTATTACTTAATTCAAGAATCTAATATTTATTAACAAATTAAAAAGAATACAATGAGATTATTTAAAACAGTTAAATTATTAAACTAATATCAATTTACAATAATAATATTCTACTAAATGTTATCTAATTTCTAAGATAATATACAAATAATATAAGATATTGTTTATACTAAGTAACTAAACTATTTATATAAATTTGTACAAATACAATAATATTACACTATAGTTTACAATTACAAATTAACACTTACAGTTCGCTAACTAAAGTCCACCGACCGTAAGACTCTTCAAATATGACAAACTGCCACACAGTTTATTACACTTATTACACGGCCACTAATTGTCACTGTTGCTCACTAAGTACTTATTACAGACTGATACTAACTCACTGTAACTCACGCACTATCACTAGTTAACGACTGCTACTCACTGGCTTATTACTTCACTGATTATTACTGACTGCCGCGGCCGAAAACGCTGTCCTTTTTATATAGGCAAGGTAGGTCGTGGTGGGGCATTACTCGGAACACGGACGAGGACCACCTAGACCGATCTAGAAGGCTCTACGCCATTCTATAATCCCTTCCGCTTAATCCCATTGTTTGCCTAATCCGCTCTAGGCAGATCAGAAGCCGGTCCTACTTCCCGCTCTGACCGTAACACTGCCCCCTCCTTAAAAGTGCTCTGCCCCAGAGCATAGTCCGGAGAAATCGGGCGGTCATGAGCTTCCCTCGATGGAGACGCATTTCCTTTCCAGGGGTTGAACGTGCACACCAATATGGCGACTCCAGAGTTGGCGAATATCTGTTCAAGCATGTTCCTGACAACCTTCCACTCCAGGCCGTCATATCCACAGCCCAACTTAGGGATCGCGAGCTTGGTGACACGCAGTCTCAGAAGCTTACTCCGCAGGTCGTTGAGGCTTCGCCGCAGTCCGTCATATGTGGGCTTCTGATCAGTAGCACACTTGGTGACTAAGTAGAACAGGTGTCGTCCTTCGTGCGTATGGTGGAGTGCTTTCCCGACGCTTGGTCCTTGGCGTTCCAGTTCCTCAGTTCCAGCAAACTTCTTCCTGAAGACCGTTGCAATCCCTCGGGAAGTCCTCAGATCTTCGGCGACACAATGGGCCAGAGAATAGTCCGCGGGTAACGAGAAGATATCTCTGTATACTGTCTGAGTTACTACACGGGAACCTTGTACCTTAGGTTGTGCAACTGATACCTTACTGGTCTCCACGTTGTTGAGGTACCTGACTTGCTGGTCTTTTGTCGGGCCATGGTCTCCTTTGTATGGGGCCAGTCTATTAAAATGGACTACCCTGGGTTTTCCTTTTGGCTGCTTTCTGATCCTATAGATGACGTCGTTTATCCTATTGAGTGTCTCAAACGGGCCATCCCAGGAGTTCTGAAGTTTAGGTGAGTAGCCTCGCCTTCTTCGAGGATCATGTAGCCAGACCAAATCTCCAGGTTGGAATCCACCTTTCTCTGCCCTGATGTCGTAGCGCTCCTTCATTCTGTCACTGGCTCCCTGGATGTTTGCACGAACCTTCTCGTGGATGTTATCCATCCGCTTCCGTAGATTCGTGACGTACTCCTCTCCGGTAACTTCCTCATTAGGCTTGAACCCGAATTTCAGATCACAAGGCAAACGAAGTTCTCGGCCGAACACCACATTTGCGGGGGTCTGCCCCGTTGCTTCATGGACTGAACTCCGGTAGGCTAACAAGAACAAGTGAAGATACTGGTCCCAGTCTCGCTGATGGTCGGAAACCACTTTAGACAAATATCGACCCATTGTCCTGTTCATGCGCTCCACCATGCCATCCGATTGAGGGTGAAGAGGTGTCGTCCTGGTCTTCCGTATTCCCAGTGCTTCACACATTTCGGAGAAGACTGCAGACTCAAAGTTTCTTCCCTGGTCAGCGTGAAGTTCCATGGGTACTCCAAACCGGCTGACGAGCTGCTTCACAAGTACGTCTGCAACCGTGACTGCCTCTTGATTCGGAAGGGCATACGCTTCCACCCACTTAGAAAAATAGTCCATGGCCACGAGAATATATCGGTTACCTTCGTCTGTCACAGAGAAAGGGCCAGCGATGTCGATCGCTATCCTCTCGAACGGTGCTCCCACGTTGTACTTCTTCATAGGGGCCCTCATTCTTCTTGTTGGTCCGTTAGAAGCCGCACAAGTCGCACAACGCCTGCACCAGTCCAACACATCGTCCTTAAGGTTTGCCCAGTAAAAGCGTTCACGAACTTTTTCCAATGTACGGTGAACTCCAAGATGGCCGCCAGTTACACCGTCATGTAGCTCCCTAAGAACTTCGGGCACTTTCTTCCTTGGAACGATGAGCTGTAGCCTACGCTGATCTCCTTCCGCGTTCTCCAATGCCCGTTTCAGCAGCCCGTTGTCCACTAAAATGGAGTTCCATTGGGCCCAGTACGTTTTTACATTCTTCGACATTGGAGCAACATCCTGCCAGGTTGGTCTTCCTTGCCCCGATATTTTCCATTCCTTTATTTGTTTTAAATCCGGGTCCTCGTCCTGTTCCTTTGAAACCTCTGCATCTTGCCAACTGTCCATGACAACTGTAGTCCTCAACACCACTGCCTGCTTCTCTTCTTGTCGAGAACAATGCTTGCAGCCTTCATCACAAGGTCTTCTTGACAGTGCATCCGCATTCCTGTGGCTCGTTCCAGAACGATGAGCAGATTCAAAGTCGTACTCTTGAAGGCGCTCGATCCACCTCGCCACTTGTCCCTCCGGTGACTTGAATCGCAGCAGCCACATTAGAGCCGCGTGGTCCGTTCTCAGCAGGAACCTTCTTCCGTATAGATATTTATGGAAGTGCTCTATGGATTTTACTACTGCCAGAAGCTCTTTCCTTGTGTCACAGTAGTTGCGTTCCGGAGCTGAGAGTGCTTTGCTGAAATATCCAATCACCCTTTCTTCTCCGTCTTGGAGCTGAGAGAGGACACTTCCAATGGCGATGTTGCTGGCATCTGTGTCAAGTATGAACTTGCCCTCGGGACGTGGATAGCACAGAATAGGAGCACTACTCAATTTTCTCTTCAGCTCCTCGAAGGATGCCTGGCACTCGTGGTCCCAATGGAAAGTCCTTTTCTCCTCGGTAAGCCTGGTAAGAGGTTTTGCGATGTCAGCAAATCCTTTCACGTACCTCCGGTAATAGGTGCAGAGCCCGAGAAAACTTCTCACCTGGTGCTTATCTCGAGGTACTGGCCAGTCGGTGATCGCTGCTATCTTCTCTGGGTCAACAGCAACTCCGTTGTCTGACACAATATGCCCCAGGTAGTTGACTTGCCTTCGGAAGAGATTACACTTCTTCGGGTTCAACTTTAGGTTCGCTGCACGCAGTCGTTCGAAGACCTTCTCCAGATTCTTCAGATGGTGAGCGAAGGACTTTCCCAGCACAATGATGTCGTCTAGGTACACCAGGCATACTTCCCAAGAGAGACCTCTTAACACGTTTTCCATCAGCCTCTCGAATGTGGCAGGAGCATTGCAAAGCCCGAACGGCATTACTGTAAACTGCCAGAGCCCAGTGCAAATTGAAAACACCGTCTTCTCTTTATCTTCAGGTGCCAATCCAACCTGCCAATATCCACTGCGGAGATCCAAGGTAGAGAAGAGTTTACACCCCTCCAGGGTGTCCAGCGTATCGTCAATCCTGGGAAGCGGATAACTGTCCTTCTTGGTGACGTTGTTTAGAAGACGGTAGTCTACGCAGAACCTTGTCGTTCCGTCTTTCTTCTTCACCAATACGACAGGAGACATCCAGGGGCTACTTGGTGTAAAATGGACTAAACTATTACTTAATTCAAGAATCTAATATTTATTAACAAATTAAAAAGAATACAATGAGATTATTTAAAACAGTTAAATTATTAAACTAATATCAATTTACAATAATAATATTCTACTAAATGTTATCTAATTTCTAAGATAATATACAAATAATATAAGATATTGTTTATACTAAGTAACTAAACTATTTATATAAATTTGTACAAATACAATAATATTACACTATAGTTTACAATTACAAATTAACACTTACAGTTCGCTAACTAAAGTCCACCGACCGTAAGACTCTTCAAATATGACAAACTGCCACACAGTTTATTACACTTATTACACGGCCACTAATTGTCACTGTTGCTCACTAAGCACTTATTACAGACTGATACTAACTCACTGTAACTCACGCACTATCACTAGTTAACGACTGCTACTCACTGGCTTATTACTTCACTGCTTATTACTTCACTGATTATTACTGACTGCCGCGGCCGAAAACGCTGTCCTTTTTATATAGGCAAGGTAGGTCGTGGTGGGGCATTACTCGGAACACGGACGAGGACCACCTAGACCGATCTAGAAGGCTCTACGCCATTCTATAATCCCTTCCGCTTAATCCCATTGTTTGCCTAATCCGCTCTAGGCAGATCAGAAGCCGGTCCTACTTCCCGCTCTGACCGTAACAGTATTTATTAAAAAAAAAAAAAAAAATAGTATAAAATAGTATAAATGATGCTGGTATTTACATATTTTGTTTTCACGGAGAATATAATGGTCTAGGTGGTGATTAAAAAGATTATTTCCTTTTAATAAACTATTTATTAGAAACTGACAATTTTACCCACATTGCAGGGCTTTTACTGTGGGTCATAGGTGATTTTTTTTTTTTTTTAATAAACGAGAATTTGAGAACTTTGAAGAGAACTTTTTTATTATTTTTTTTATATCCTGGCTCTACTTTCTCTTTTATTTTAAGATATTTACTTGGTGACATTCTTAATATATATTATACAATCATAACAATAAAAGAATTAGTGGCATATCAATCCACTAGAGAAGAACAACTTTTTTTAACTGTTGATGGTGTTGAGGCAATAGGTTTTAAGTAATAAATATTTTGTTGTCTGATATATGAAAAAAAAAATAATAACTTCTTTTTATCTTTAGTTATATAAGAATTTAACTAATATATATTATTTCAACTCTGAAATTTCAAAGATTTACTTCTTCACATTTTTCACCAATTTAGTTAAACTATCCTTTATATTCCCGAAACTTCAGGTTCAAAACCAGACTAAAACCATAAGAAAAAAGGCTGAATAGTGTTGTGTTAGACAAAATTACTCCACTAAGCTAGCGAAAATTGAGAAAAATTCATTTTTGACTAATTACCTTTTGACCCTGAATGACACATATAAAAACTATTATTTTTTTATTTTTTTTTATTTTTTATTTATTTATTGAAATTTACAACTGTATACAAAATACATCTAGTAAATATAATGAGTGAATACATTGACATGAGAAGACAAGTAGAGAAACTACCCAGTGGTAGTACTCAAATTAAAAAGTTCAGTTTAGAAGGTCACGAGGCCATCTTCTTTTCAGACGCCTCGGAGGATTATCGGGAATCGAAGAGGAAGCGAGGTTTGAAACTAGAGGGTTTGAGTGGGAATCAAGTTTGTTATGAAAGGATATATACCGGGTTCGGGCTAAATCAGCAACAAATGGGACATTAAGGTCGTTATGGATGACTTTATTCTTAACAAAATAAGGAGCGTTGAGGATTTTACGAAGGATTTTGGATTGTAGGGATTGGATACGAGAGGAATTCGATGGTCTAGTGGAGCCCCAAAGCTCTATTCCGTAAGTCCAGATGGGTCTAATGATTGTCATGTAAATGAGTCTCTTGTAGTTAATTGGGAGCTTAGAACGTTTATCTAGTAAATGCTGAAGTAGCCTGAAACGGCGAGCTGTTTCTTGTCGTTTCAGTCTAGTATGAGGGTTCCAAGTTAAGCGTTTGTCAAGGTGTAGTCTTAAGTACCGGATCTGTTCTACAGGACTTATAGGGATGTTGTTAAACGATACAGGGGGGCAGGAAGTCGCAGGTTTACGACGGAAAAAACTATTATTAATTTGTTTTTTATTTCATATTTAGTTTTATTGTTACCCTTAATCTGATTGCTATTTTCCAATTATTATAAAGTGAACAAAACATAAGTTTAAATTTATTAGATGTCATGAATTTCATTAGTAGAAGGAAAAGCATGTTATAGACTCCATTTATAATACATAAATATACTTCAATTTCATTGAACTTAAGTTGTTTTACTACTAATAATTTTTTTTCTCTTTATATTTTCATCTACACCTGTCAAATACAAAACAATGACAACCAGCAGATTGGCTGACACTAAAAACATGAGACAATGACATGAAAGGCATGAAGAAGAACAGTGCCCAGCGGTACCTCTCCCTTGGCTTGATTAAATTTCCTGTGATAACAAATCTCTCATCCACGTCCTTTTTAATCTCCTCCTAGTGTTCTCTGGCATGAGTGTAGAGGCCATTCATACTATTAACGGGTTTGGATGTTGGTGTAGTTTTTCTTGAGCTTACGTACCAGCTACGTAACCTTTTTGTTTCAGTGCCTCCTTGATGATGGTAATCGGCGTAGTGTAATGAAAGGGCCTTAATCACTACCCTCGGGCATACGTCCTGTGGCAGCTGAAAATAATGAAAATCCGTCCCCTCACTTCTAAGGCTTGCATTTAATTTTCGATAAGTTTCAGGGGTATCTGGATAAACAGTTACACCTTTCAGTGTAGATTTGACTGTAAAAGTCTTTGGTCCGGCTTTTTCTTTTAGGAAAGTAATTAGTGGAGAGAAATTTTCTACACCATTAATATAAAGTGGGGGCGATTTTTGGTTTTGCACTGGTCTTGTATTTTCTAATGGTTCGCCCGCTGTTGAGGTTAGGGGTTGGAATCTATTGTGTGTTGGAATTGGTGTTGGTCGTTTCTGTCTCGTAAGGTCCTGTTCAATTGGTAAAGGTCGTTTTCGGCCAGTAACAAGCTCCCAGGAACCAATATCATTATTATTAGAACTTAAATTTAAATTGTCCGAATCCATCTCACTTACCACCTGTGAAGAAGTAGATACCTCGCCCATAGCTGGCGGTAAAACCCGCACTTTTATCATTTTAATCTTAAATCTATTCTATATGATCAAAATACAACACTTTTTAAAAAGGAATAGAAAGTATTAACACACTAATTAAAGTTAATTTAGTGACACATCAAACTAACCTGTTTTCACTAATAATAATTACATTATAAAATATTACATACACGAGCAATGCTGTTAAATTTTTTCCTCTCTCGTAGTGACTTTTCTATATTTTGAACACTAATTACTTAATTACTTATCCAGGTTAATTAACTCACTGACCGATAGGACTTGAAGTTAGCTAAAGATCATCAACGAAATTACCTTGTAAATCTTCTTCCTTAACTTTGAAAAATATTTTAAGAATTTATGCTAAATATTGAATCAGTATTTGTCTGTAATGTCAAAAGAATGTTTCATCCTACATCTGAAGGATGAATTATTCTTTATTAATTTATATTTTGTTTCAGGGAGAAATAAACCTTGCCAATAAATATCCAAAATGGGAGCTGTATTAATCTTTATTACAATAATTTTATTTATTTATTTTTATTTATTTATAATTTAATTTTTTATTTGCACCTGCGCAATTGCGCATTCAGCAAATTTGATACTAGTGTTTTTCACCTTGATTTTCTACTTGAACTTCTTTATGATGATGTAGTAAAAATATAAATATCAATTGGTGAGTAGGTCTCTTGGCCAATTTCTTTTTAATCTTTTCCTATCCAGTCCAGGTAACAGGGAGTAGGAAAGCGGAAGAACGAGTGGATTTGGGTGATGTTGTGTCGATGAGTGGAATGTCATGTATTTGTTATGAATATATGATTTTATAGTGGGAATGTTCATGTCGTTGTGTATGGTGTGATTCGAAATATACCATGGTGCATTAACAATTTTTCTGAGAATTTTGGACTGTGCGGTTTGAATCTTGTGTATGTGGACTTTTTTTGCTGAACCCCAAAGTTCTGCTCCATATGTCCAAATAGGTTTCAGTATGCTATTATAGATAAGTCGTTTGTTCCGTAAGTCAAGTGAAGATCTGTAGTCCAGCAGATGTGATAGTTGTTTGTACCGTCTAGTCAATTCTTGTCTCTTTAATTTGGTATGTATGTTCCATGTAAGTCTTTTGTCCAAGTATAGTCCGAGATAACGTACATAATTTTTGGAAGGTACTTCGTCGTTGTCAATTTTGACTGCTGGACATGAAGCTTTGCGTAGAGAGAAGGTTATATGGCTCGATTTCGAGGCGTTTATTCTTATTTGCCATTTATAGAACCACTGTTCTAAACCAAATAAATGATTTTGAAGAGCTATAGATGCTAAGTTTGGGTCTCTGTGAGAAGAAATAATAGCTGTATCGTCAGCGAAGGTATAGATGTTGGTGTAAGGACGCTCCGGGATATCAGAGGTGTAAACAGAATAGAGGATGGGGCTTAAAACACTGCCTTGCGGTACACCCCTGCATTGAGGAAAGAAGGAGGAAATCGAAGAGTCAACGGAAGTACAGAAGAATCTGTCGTGGAAATAAGATTGAAGAATTAAAAAGTATGTAGGAGGTAAGTGAGGTTTTATTTTCCAGAGAAGACCCTTGTGCCAGACACTATCAAAAGCTTTTTCAATGTCAAGAAAAATCGCAGAGCAATATTCTTTTTTCTCAAAAGCGATAGATATTGCATCCACGATACGATGACACTGTTGTACAGTGGAGTGATAAGAACGAAAGCCAAATTGGTGGTTCGGTATCACTCCGCTATTTTCGAGGATAGGCTTTATGCGATTAAGGAGGAGTTTTTCAAATAATCTAGACATTATAGGGAGGAGTGCAATTGGACGATAAGATGAAGGATCAGTGACAGGTTTAGAAGGTTTAGGTATCATTTTAGTCATGGAAAGTTTCCAAAGGAGCGGAAAATAAGTTGTGCGCATGATTGAATTATAGATGAGGGTAAGAAAGAGAACAGCTTTTCGAGGTAAGTGGCGAAGGATGAAGGGAGTGATGAGATCATAGCCAGGAGCTTTTTTGTTTGGCATTTTGTTCAGTACTTGATAGATTTCTTTTGGATGAAACGCCGGAGGAGGGAGTGATAAGGGTAGTGCTGTTGTCAAGTCGCCATGTATTTTGTCAGTTAGGTTGTTATCCTGGATATCATTTGCCTTAAATGTATGAGAAAGATGTTTTGCAAATTCATTAGCTTTTTCTTCGCTCGTCATCGCCCAAGTGTTGTCTGTACGTCTAAGAGGATATTGAACCACCTTTTGCTTTAGAATACTCCTTGTAGCGGTCCATACTTGTCTGTCTCTGTTGTTTATAGAATTTAAATAGTCCTTGTAACTGTTGTTTTTAAATTTTGATAATTCTTGTTGAAGGTTTCGGGATAGTTTGTTGAGTTTTTTTTTGTATGAAGGGTATCTTGTTCTTTGCCATAAAGCTCTGATCCTACGTTTTTCTTTAATAAGATTTCGTATTGGTTCAGGTAGGTAGGAATCAGGTTTTGGTAAAGTCGTCTTTGGTGTTGTGGAATACCAAACTGCGTTTTGAATACATTCAGTCAAGTGGTTAACAGCATTGTCCAGGTCGTCGGCTGTACGTATGTTAGTATTAAGGGTAATTTTATTGTTTAAATAATTTTCAAACTTATTCCAGTTTATATTGCCATTTATTAATGCCAAGGGTGCAGGTTTTGTAAATGGGTGGTTTGATAGCTCGAGGAAAACTGGACTATGATCTGAAGAGAGATCAGAAAGAGTGGAAACGTTGGAGTGTTTAAGTGGCAAGGAGTTTGTAACAAAGAAATCGATAACATCGGGTGATTTTGATATTGCGGTAGGCCAATAAGTAGGTTCAGAAGGGGAAATAGTAGAAAGTTTTAGTTCTTCTATGCATTTATTTAGCCTTTTCCCGCGAGTATTTGAAATTCGAGAACCCCATCTAGTATTTTTAGCATTAAAGTCACCACCAGCTAAAAATGGTTTACCAATAGATGAAAACATATTTTTCAATTCATTTATAGATATAACTTTGTTCGGAGCAATATAAACGGAAGAAATTTTTAGCTGATATTTTGGAGAAGTTAAGCAAATAGTGGTGAACTGAATTGTATTCGTAGAAGTGGAAGGAACAAAGTGATGATTCAACGACCTAGCTACAACGATTGCAGTACCTCCATGGGCCGAGTGATCCGGATGGTCTGTTCTGTATACTTCGTATCCATGGATTTTGAATGTTTGTTTGTCTGTTAAATGAGTTTCAGTTACAAGTGCAATGTTTATGTCGTGTTCTTTTAGGCAAGTTTCTAGTTCGTATTTTCGATGGAGCAGACCATTGGAGTTCCAAAGGAGTATTTTAAGAGAAGGTAATAGAGTTTTAGCCATAAGAAGGATTCTGAATGACAGAGGAAGTTAATTTAGTGAGAAGTTCAAGAATAGGAGATAAAAAGGATTTGAGTTCAGAAAGCAAAGATTCAATAGAAGATTTTATAATCGAAGAGATGTCGAAAGATAAAGAAGGTGGGTATGAAGAAAGAGTGGAAGAATAACTCCCTGTTACCTTTGTAGCTGTTTCTCTAGTTCTCTACAACGAAGAAAATTGTTGAACTGGATTTAGGGCTGATTTCTCTGGTTCATTTGTTAAGGTTACCACTTCATTTATCGTAGAGGTATCAACATTTTCAATCTGAGAAGAAGGCTCCTGGTTGACTAATGCAGTTGACACGGTTGGTGAAATGGTTGTAGATTTATTATTACGAAGAGTTTTTAGAGTTTTAAAAACTGAGCATCCTTTGTAATTTGCTGGGTGGGCACCGTTGCAGTTAGCGCAAGTCGCCGGAGTTTCTTTTGTCTTCGTACATTCAGTTGTAAGATGTGGTCCTGCGCACCGGACACATTTAGCAGGAAGGCTACAGTAACTTCTTGTGTGGCCATAAGCCTGGCACCTTTGACATTGCGGTGGTTCATTTTTCATATATGGTTCCTCAATTTTAATTTTTGTGTGAACCAAAAATTCGAGTTTAAATACATCTTGGTTTTTTGGATTTTGCTCTAAATCTATGAAAAATATTGGTAATGGTATTTTCGATCTTGGATGCTGTGCATTGATAACATTTTTTACTTTGTATCCAAGTTCTTCTAGTTCGATTTTTATGTCTTCTAGATGTGTTGTATGGTGTAGATTTCGTACAACGATGCGAAAAGGTTTTTCTTCTTGAAGCTGATACGTGTGGAATAAAGCGTTTTGAGCTTGTAATATCTTTATTATTTTGCGATAATCGTCTGGAGTTGAAGGGTAAATGCTTGTCTGGGTTATGCTGGAACGGCAGTAAAATCCCCGAGGTCCGACTTCCGATGATAAAGTTTGACAAAGTTCTTTATAGTTTTTAACATATTTTAAATGAATTGGAGGAGGCTTTGATGTTAAAGGTTTCTCTTGATTATTAAATGGGTTTGGAACATGTTGAGATATGGTTTCGTCAGACGTTGTTGTTTTTTCTACGTTTGGTGGCAAAATTAATTTCTTGATAGTAGTTTTAGTAGAGATTGGGTTGTCTGTTTTAGAATTCTTTATGAAAGCTGGGGCTCGTTTTTTAGTTGTTACTATTTTAGGTTTTTGGCTCTTGGTCATCGTGCAAGTTCAAACACGTTTTGCGTGTCGGAACTTGAACTTCTACGGGTCAAATTCGTCAGTTTTTTCTTAATATTCTACTAATTTATCTTATTTAGGACTAACCTTGTTAATTTCTGAGTGATAATACTTCTTTTCGGATTAACTTTGCAGAGCCAAAGGCTAGCCTATGAACACTTATTTTTTACTTTTCAAGCCTCTTATTACTGCAGAGATATTAGTTCAAATTATCGATAAAAGTTTAAGTTGATTTGCTTTTTCTTTCGATCATATGTTTTTTCCCAAATTTATAATAATAAAAGTTTTTCATTTAATTTAACGTCATTCAGAGAAATTCCATATTCAAATGAATTTCCAGGTATTTGACCTTTTGATTTAGGCATTTGTATAACTTACTAAAACGGGATTTGAAAGCCACCGATGATTAAAGGGACGTCCATTGCATTTGAAAGGTAATTCAATTTTCCATTTGCTCATTTTGAAATGAAAATTTACTGTTTGTATGTAACTGTGATATTTTTTGGTAAAATAGGTTTAATGCCAATATTTAAGCATATTTAGAAAATTCATTTTTTTATTTTTTCAACTTACTCTCCAGATTTAACATTTAATATAATAAAATCTTAAACAAAAATGATAAAAATATTTTGTATTAATAGGCTGATGTTTCATGTAATTTATATTTTGTGATACTCCCTACTTTTATTAAAAAAATCAATTAGGGTACAGTCCATACTGAGTCTCGTTTACTGGCATTAGTGCGGGAAAATTGAAGATATGTGAGTATTCGTAGGTCGAAGGTTTGTTCAGGAATGGGCTGCAACCACCTGATTTGTAACATGTATATTTTTATGTCAGGAACTCAACTTAAAATTTTTATGAATTAATTCCATTCCAAACTTCTCATTCTGATAAAGTCCTCTAGTTTTTGGCATGACAAAATGTAGTTTTTTGAGCAACTAATTCAAGCACTCAAAACTTTATAATTATTACCTTTTAAAATTGCATTTTATACATTTCCCCCCCTTGCTACTTCTCTTTTCTTGATTTTACATTGGATTTATTTATATAACTAATAATATTTCTGTCTCATTTTGTTTTTTCACATGGTAATTTTTTTATTTATTTGTAATTATTTTTATGTGTTTTTATTATTACCGATATAAATTACAAATTGTTTACGGAGAACGTAATATAATATTATTTTACCGAAAAACGTACGGAGAACGTAATGTTATATTTTTTTGTTTGCAAAAAAACTTACCACAGGCTGATAAATAGGACCTTACTTATATTTATCCAAATTTTTTTCCTGCAATAATTATTGATTTAAGTTCATACTCCTGGAATTATATATTTTTCTTTAAAATGATATGATCTGAATCCTTAACAAAACAGCCCCTATAGTACAAGCAAGTGATCTTGTCTTGGTAATTAGCATAAATTTAGCGAGTATTATATATATATATATATATATATATATATATATATATATATATATATATATATATAATGAATCAATATAACGTAAGTGAAACAAATAGATTGGCTATGTTAAGATTGGGAGAAATCGAGCCACTGTATGAATACTTCTTCATCGCTAGAAGTTGGAATTCTTTCGAAATCCCGAACAATGAGAATAAAAATAAGAAAATAACAAAGTTGGATCGAAATGATTACAAACAAAGCATTAAATAGTAAACATTAGGTCAAGGAATAGTGAGTACACTAAAGAATAGTGTACACTTTCTATAAGTGATCTGGCCTAAGACATTAGATCCTTTGATGCGTTATTCTCTTGAAAAAAATAATTTTTGTATGGTTAGCATTTATGTTACAGATCAATTATTATCATAAACAAAAATATTATGTTTTATTTTTATAATAAACAAATGGTTAGTAATAACTTTTTTCGTTTTTAATGTGTTCTTCTTCAGTGGTAGCACCACCCAATCAACTTCTTATAAAACTAAAAACGATAAATTTACAATAAATAAATTCTAAAAACAATAGTTAATAGGAAGATTTATTTAAATATTGTTGTTCGAGGGAATTTCATAATCCTGCTGTTGAGCGTAGTATTATGTACTCGCTAAACTTCTAAAAATTCTTTGATGAGTCATTTTAATTTTTAATTTTCAAAAACAATTTCCAATAATTGAAGGAAATCATTCTTAATCAGTGAGGGACCTACCTCAATCAAGATGGAGGACAGGGCCGCTAGAAAAACTAATCGTATAAATGACCACTTTCTGTGAAGGCAATAGAAAATTTGTTTCAATCAGTGAATTCAGGAAGGACACTTGGGCGGTTAAGGGCGAACCTCTCGATTTCTTTTTCCCAAATCAGAAAGTATCGATTTCTCTTATTATATCGAAAGATATTCTGAATAAAAAAAAAAAAAATGGTGTTTACTTTTAGCTATCCACAGTATCGAATATAACGTCACGAATTTGGGATTTAGTCTTTAAAAAATAATTGGAAACTAATTAAATCTGCACAAATTTAAAATGCTGACTTTCTGCTGCGAAATTCCCAAATAAATTTGTATAATGGTTTCTCAGCTCACAGAATAAAATTCGCAATGAAATATTCAACTGTTTCTTAAAAGATGCGGTTTGGAAATATTCAACATATCATCTTGAATTTTAATTCTAAAGTTTGGACTTCTATATTATTTCACTCGCGTCCACAAATCGTATCTTATGATTTCTATTTCAATAGCAAATAAGATTATTGATAGGCTCATACGCACTAAAAAGTTATATCTGTAAGTTTTTTACCCATATATTACTAATCATTATTGAGATCTTCACTGATGGCAGAACCTATTAAGGATAAACATTTAGTTTAAAATTTTATTTATATACTAGTTTAACTAACGGATATGGATTAATTTAATATAGTCTTTTACAAGAGGGAGAGTAAGAATTTATTTATATACTGAGAACTTATGGTGTTTAGTCTGAAATATCCTTGTTTTTTATTATAATTATCTTGAGTATTATTATTATCATATATTTGTAAAAAAGTGATTATTTCTTTATTTCAACAAAATTATCTTTATCTATGCTTATTTCTTAATAGCTTATAGTTTTGGAAAGTTACCTTTGTAAAAGAAAACTTCCATACATTTTTGAAAAAAATCTATATAATTTTTTTTTATTTTACGCATATTTTCATTTATTTATTTTTTACAGCAGTTATTATGGACAATGTTTGTCTCAACTGTATTTTCCTTCTCTTCCTTGTTTATTTCTTTCGTTCTCTGTGTTTTTGCTTTCTTTCTTCAGTTCAATTCGCCACTGTTTATATATTTAGTTACATATAAATGTATTATTTTTACTTCACTGATTAATTTTCAATGTGAATAGGGCATCTTCCAAAAAAATACTAATTTAACCGTAGTTGAATTTAATATATGCAAAATAACACCAATAAAATATTGTAATTATTTCTGTTTTTAAAACTGTTGCCAAATATTTTCATTGTTTGGACCGAGGCTGCAATCTCAAAGTTCAGGAACTAAGAGCTGCCTCCATAACTCCCAAAATTCGCCCTTTGATGTCGCCCAAGAACGCCGTATTCCATTTCATTAAGACCTTCCTTCTCTTTTGGATGTTCCCTTAGGGTTGCTTCTTCATTCCCAACACTTGCTGAATTTTCGATCATTGCAGGTAATTTAAATTAAGTTGGAAAGACTCTAAAAAGTTAAAAATTACCAAAAATGGTATAAAGATTGTGATTAACTCATATAATAATTATTTTTAAAAAAATCAGTATTAAGTTATAGCTAGAAATTTTAAAAGTTGCCAAAAGGAACCCCAATCCACAATGAACTATTTTATTACAAATCATTCGAACCTATCTATACTCTATACCTGGAACTTTGTTTTATAAAGAAATATTTTTTAAGAATAGACATTATAGGTGCTGACGGAGATCTCCTTTAGAAAACATCAAGTGATAGGTATCATAGTTAGTGGTGTTCTTGACATGGTTCAACATCTTATTTGTTGGTGTTGATTGAATGATTGAACTCAAATAGGGGAATCCATTAAAACAAAAAATAGACCAACGTTAAAAGTAGCATCACAACCTTCAAAAGTTTTGTAGGACTTTACATTGTTAGACGAATAATAAGTACTTTTTCTTCACCAGAAATATGTATAATACAGTTACTATGGTGGGAGTCCTAAATTATGTTTAATGGTATAGGGATCATTAAGGAGTACCTGGCATCGTACAGGCTTGGGACCCCAGTTTTACGTCTCTTCCAAAGGACGTCACAATCAAGGATTTTTTTCTTCCATTTGAAAAATCCTATGGCCACCGGTCGGACTGCGAACTTGCGCACTTGGGCACAGTAGGTTGTTATGCTAATTACTACACCAAAGGTCGCCCCCACCCCACAGGAAGGCTTTTAAATAATTTTTTTTTATTATTATTATTTATTTATTGATATTTACAACTATATTACAGTAATACAACAAGTAAATTGGCTGAGTGATACATAATGACATGTGAAAATGACAAGTAGAGAAACTACCCACTGGTAGTACTCAAATCGCATATTCAACTAAGATGGTCACGTGGTCATCTTCTTCTCAGAGGCGTCTGAGGATTATCGGGAATCGAAGAGGAAGCTAGGTTTGAAACTATAGTGTTTGAGTGGAAATGAAGTTTGTTATGAAACGATAGATACCGGGTTCGGGCCAAATCAGCAACAAATGGGACATTAAGGTCGTTTAGGATGACTATATTCTTAACAAAATAAGGAGCGTTGAGGATTTTACGAAGGATTTTGGATTGTAGGGATTAGATACGAGAAGAATTCGATGGCTTAGTGGAGCCCCAAAGCTCTACTCCGTAAGTCCAAATAGGTCGTATGATGGTCATGTAGATGAGTCTTTTGTAATTAATTGGGAGCTTAGAGCGTTTGCCTAGTAAGTGTTGAAGTAGCCTGAAACGTCGAGCGGTTTCTTGTCTTTTCAGTCTTGTCTGAGGATTCCAGGTTAATCGTTTGCCGAGATGCAACCCTAAGTGTCGGATCTGTTCTACAGGCACAAGTGGGATATTATTAAAGGATACTGATAGGCAGGAAGCCATTGGTTTACGACGTAAGGTAAAAGTGATTTGATGGGATTTTTGAGAATTTATTTTAATTCTCCAGTTCTGGCACTATTCTTCAAGATCAGTGATATGGGATTGTAGTCTTTGGGATACAATAACTGGATTGGTATTAACTGATAATACTCATGTATCATCAGCATATGTGGTAAGGATAGTATTAGGATGAGTTGGGATGTCAGCTGTATAAACTGTATAAAGGATTGGGCCAAGGATACTACCTTGAGGAACACCAGCAGATTGGGAAAAGAGGGATGAATAAACATTATTATGGTTAACTTGGAAAGTTTTGTTTGTGAGATAGGATTGAAGGACAAGAAAGTAGGTAGGCGGTAGAAATTTACGGAGTTTATAGAGCAATCCCGGATACCAGACTCGGTCGAAAGCCTGTTCCACGTCAAGAAAGACGCCCGAACAATATGATCCACGTTCTAATGCAGAGGAGACTACATCCACCACACGATGACATTGCTGAATAGTGGAGTGGGATGCTCGGAATCCAAACTGGTGATCTGGAATTATGTGATTTGCACCAAGGTTGGGGTTCAATCGTTTGAGGATGAGTTTTTCTAGGATTTTATCCATGCAAGGTAGAAGAGCGATAGGACGGTAAGAGGAAGGGTATTCTGGGTTTTTTTTTTAGGCTTGGGTATCATTTTTAAAATGGATAGTTTCCAGAGGTCAGGAAAATATGTGGAGCGGAGTACAGCATTATATATATAGGTAAGGAATAGAATGGCTTTTCTAGGAAGGTGTTTTAAGATATGAATTGTGATGAGGTCGTGCCCAGGAGCTTTGCGGGAAGGTTATCTGTGTATAATGTTGGATATTTCTGTAGGATGGAATGCTTTGGGTGGAAGTGACATTTTAAGTAAAATAAGCATGTTTTGTTTTTCAAAATAGAGTATTATATATTTTAAAATTGCTTTTAAATGTTCATAATTTCAACTTGTTTCAAAACGCCGAAAAATCATATAAAAAATAGGGGGGATGTCAATATGACTTATGTAAAGATAACCAGTGTTTCTGGTTCATATTACTCAATATTCCTTTTAGCTATATTCGTTTTTCAAATTCTTTATTATATTTTTTCCAAGATTACATCAAAAACTGCATTTACGGCATTATATGATGTTCTAGTAATATCATAATTAAATTAATTACATATATTATTTTGATAAAGTTATTGGGGACAGTGGGTGGGACCCCCTCCCTCGCGTGGAACCGTCTCTGGCAAACAAAGAATTGGGACGTTGCGTGATCTATTTTATCTTTTCCGGGATGGCTGCACTGCTCTAAAATATACGACGAAAAGACCGAAGAAATTTCCTTTTTTCCAAAAAATTTATAAATATTTAAAATGTAATCAGAAGCATTGAACCAAGCGAGCACTAAATACCATTTATCACCTTGCTAAATTAGTTTCCAGATACTCCGGAACTCGATGACTATATAAACATAGAATTCGATTCCTCAAAGAACTGTGGGCTAAGATGAATGGACTTGAAGAGGAATAGTGTGGTTCGGGATGCGGTCTGTTCTAGAAGTCAGTGATACGAGTCGGCATGTAGAATTAAGCACTTAGTCCAAGGTTTGGAAATAAAACGATACTTAAAAAAGTTAATGAAACTTATTCCTTCATTAGGTTAAAAACTTGAATTTATTTTGCTTTAAACAAAGAAATTTTAAAATGAACCAAAATATTTATCAATTTTCTGTACCCAAGCATATAGGATGCTTTACTTATATTGTATTATAGTTTTTGATTATCTAGGATTAATCATCATTATAATTTTTATGAAAGATTCATTTGTAAATAAATCTTTTAATAGAAAAAAATAAAGCTCTACTTACGTCAATTTTGTGATTTTGGCGGAATATTGTAGATCTTGAAACAATGTTTACTAAGCTGGATAGTAAAATCCAAATGTCATGATTTTAAACTGTAAAGAACAACTAATCACAATGCATTTTCAATCTCAACTATAATTTATTTATTTTTTTAATTCAGGGACTTCAATTTTAATATTTTGGAACAAGTAAATCAATAGGTTACATTATACTTTATATTTTGTATACAATATATTGGGTCTGCCGGTGTTCCTCAAGGTAGTATCCTGGGGCCCATCCTATACTCGATATATACAGCTGACATCCCAACCCATCCAAGCACTGTCCTCACTACTTACGCTGATGACACATGTGTGTTATCAGTTAATAAGGATCCATTTGTTGCATCCCAATCTCTTCAATCCCATATCTCACACCTACAAGAATGGTGTCAAAATTGGAGGATTAAAATAAATCCTAACAAATCCCATCAAATTACCTTCACCCTTCGTCGTAAACCTACGAATTCCTGTCCTACTGTATCGTTTAATAATACACCACTGAACCCTGTCGAACAGATACGTTACCTAGGACTCCATCTGGATAAACGTCTCACTTGGAATCCTCATACAAGACTGAAAAGACAAGAAACTGCTCGACGTTTTCGCCTACTTCAACACTTACTGGACAAACGCTCTAAGCTACCAATTAATTACAAAAGACTTATTTACATGACAGTCATCAGACCTATTTGGGCATACGGAGTTGAGCTTTGGGGCTCTACTAAACCATCCAATTCATCTCGTATCCAATCCTTGCAATCCAAAATCCTTCGTAAAATCCTCAATGCTCCTTATTTTGTTAAGAATAAAGTCATCCATAACGACCTTAATGTCCCATTTGTTGCTGATTTAGCCCGAACCCGGTATATATCCTTTCATAACAAACTTGATTCCCACCCAAACCCACTAGTTTCAAACCTAGCTTCCTCTTCGATCCCCGATAATCCTCCGAGGCGTCTGAAAAGAAGATGGCCTCGTGACCTTCTAAACTGAACTTTTTAATTTGAGTACTACCACTGGGTAGTCTCTCTACTTGTCTTCTCATGTCAATGTATTCACTCATTATATTTACTAGATGTATTTTGTATACAGTTGTAAATTTCAATAAATAAATAAAAAAAAAAAAAAAATATATTGGGGAGCGGAGTAGCTCAATGGTTAGAAGAGCGCTGAGTAGCTGTGCCGAAGCTCCCGGGGTTCAAATCCAGTGGTGGTGGATAAGTGATTTAATCTGTTAACAGCCACGGATGCTGACAGATTAAAACATGTATACTGTAAGGCCTTCAAACCCTCCGGGGCTCACCCAGCCTCTATAAAGTGGGTACCCTTTCAAATCACATTCCTGCACAACGCACAGAGGGGTATTGGACTCGAAAAGTCGTTGAAAATAGGAATTTTTTTTTTTAATTCCGGGAACCTACGTCTACCTATGTTAAGCCAAATGCAAATACAACATTAGGTCATAATGTTTTCTCAGTAAACGGCTATACCTGCCGCGTTAATAACACTGTTCTGCACGAAAATCCTCCTTCAAACCAAAACATGCTTTCTTACTGTTATCAGATGTGCTGAACACGAATTTGAAGTCAGATTTTGTCTATCACGCACAGTTTCCTGAGAAATTCTAGTTTTTTATCCAAAAAGGTGAGTTTTTTGTGGATTTGACGAATTTTTTTTCGGCATCAAAACATAGTGAAAAAAATTCAAAAGCCCGATGATTTTGAGCGCAATGAAGTATATTTGAACGAAAAAAATTTGATGGGAATATTACAAGTGGTTAAAGAAATATGGCTAAAAGTGTTTTTTCAGTTTTTGAGCTTGAGGCAGGTATTTGGTCTCTACCTGGATCTCTAGGGGAATGACCCTCCTTTATCTTTTATGGTGGTACCCTTTTCATTCAAATCCTTACCTGCCCCCCTTTCACCCTCAATACCCCAACTCCCCCCCCCCCCTCCCACTCAGCCCCTATCTTGTCACTATTTTCTTCTAGGATTTGATCAGTACTCTCCAGGCTTTCGCTAAACTCACTTAGTTGGATATTCAGTTGTGCTATCATTGTTTTTGGAACAGTTCACTTTTTCTCTGTAATGTCACGACAGTGTATAAATAAGCCTGATTCATTTTGCTATGTTTGTGGTGAAGTCACATTCAAGTCCACTCAGAAACCTCTGACTCCGCTGGTGAAGAAGGCATACGAGTTATACTTTGGATGTAAAGTAAGTGATCAGGACAAATCATGGGCTCCTAAAATATGCTGAGAAAAAGGCTTGGATTGCTTTTCGAGAGGTATGTGCTAAGTTTTTGGGAAACAAAAAATCTAGAGACTACCGAAAAATAGTCCAAGAACTGCTTACTTCATATAAAACATTGGCATGCAATATGTCCTTAAAAATACATTTCCTGCATAGTCACCTAGACTTTTTCGCCCCAAATTTGGGTGCAGTTTCGGACGAACATGGAGAACGATTCCACCAAGACATATCCAGAATGGAAAAAAGATATTCTGGCAAATGGAATGAGAAGATGCTGGCGGATTACTGCTGGACACTGCAGCGGGAGACAGAGGAGGAAGAGTACAAAAGAAAAAAAACTACTCATTGACGATGTGTGTATATTTTTTGAGTTGTGTCATATCTAGTATTATACCTGATAGCATGCAGGATTCAATTAATTATATTTTATCGTTGAAAAAGAAAAAAAAATCTGTTATAATAAAGACAATAATTTTCAAATACAATTTTTCATTTTTTCCAAGTTTCACCTCTTTTCCCTCAAAATCAGAGGGTGATAGAATTTATCTGAGTTCGGATTCGGACTCAGCACACCTGAAAACATGAGAAACAGGCAAAATTGTTCAAGGGAGGGGAGAAAAGTTTTTTTTTGCAGAACAGTGTAATCGTGTATTGTAGGTATTGCAAGTCGCCCGTGCTGTTACCGAGTGAATGAATGTAGTGTTAACCCAAGACCTCTTTATTGGTTGTTGTACAGGGTATAATAATATATTATTATTAATCACAACTCATATTGATTTTGAATAGTTCATCATTTATGATTTATTTGTATTTATAATTTATCTACAGAACCTAAGGCTTCCTCAAATTGAGATAATTTTGGTTTCTTTTGTTCATTCACTCCTTCCTCCTCCTACTCGAATATAAAACTGTCTGTTGCTTTTCAACATTCTTCAAGTTCTGCCAATTAACTTAATGAAGTTCATATACATAATTCTGAAATGGGATATTTATATATTCCTCAGCAAGCGGAGACCTAGAGGATATTTAATTTTGTTTCATTTTGTTCAGAAATATTTTTAATAAGGTAGGCGGGCGAAATTTAATTGTGTATACTTCCAGTAAAGAAGCGATGACGTATAACTTTTTTTTTATGTACAGAAATGACTTTTTCTTTCAGACACGTTTAATAAATTAGTAAGGACTATTTTATTTCGAAAGTTATTTTTAAAAATGTTTAAAAGTAATATTACAGTATTTTCTAAATATATTTATTTATAATAAAATACGTTTTTTGTGCATTTTTCACATTTTATGTTATTACTTTCTCAAGTGCTTTCAATGTCATATTCTCCAATCTTGTTAATTAACAAATAGAAAATAAAAAAAGTAAAAATATAATTTATTGTTACGGGCTACTGGGTGTAAAATGAATTAAACGATTACTAAATTCAAGATACTAAAATTTATTAACAAATTAAAAAGACTACAAGGAAATTATTTAAAACAATTAAAGTATTAAACTTATATCAATTTACAATAACAATATTCTACAGATTATAACCTAGGCCTAACTGTTATCTAATTACTTAAATAATATACAAATAATATAAGATATTGCTAATACTAAATAACTAAACTATTTATATAAATTTTGTACAAATACAATAATATTACACTATAGTTAACAACTACAAATTAACACTTACAGTTCGCTAATTAAAGTCCATCGATCGTAAAACTCTCCAAATATGACAAACTGACAAACAGTTTATTACACTTATCACACGGCCACTAACTGCCACTATCACTGTTACTCTCACGGACTGTCACAACATTACTCACTTACTACAGACTGATACTAACTAACTCGACCGAAACAGATGGCTCTTTTATAAAGGTAAGGTTGGTCGGGGTGGGGGGGGGGTCTCGGCAATTACAGGTTGGACGCGAAGGACCTGGGAATAGCTTTAATCAAAGTTAAAAACATGTGTGGAACAACCGCTATGATGACGAGATTTTTTTTAATGAGACTTCAAAAAAAAAAGAATTACAGATAGAATTATTTATTTGAAAAATTGATTATTCAAAATATCTGATACAAATAATAACAAAGAATGAACCTTCTTTGCCTATGCTTTCTTGTTCGCAGCCGGGAGGTGGCCCTAAATGTTTTTAAAGTCAGTAAAAAATCCATGGTTATGTCGTCCTTCAGAAGATGCGTAGAATGGCGCTTCTGCGGTCCCATGTTCTTGTTAAAGATCTCTATCCTAATTATAGCTGGGTAGGCAAAATTTAGGACTCCCGCTGTAGCCTCATCCGATTAGCCATAGCAGTCTAAGGTGACGTTAAATGAAAAAGTGTGGAGGTAAAGCATTAATATAAGTAACTAATAAAATTACAAATTTATGAGAGTAGAGATAGAAAAGTCTGACCGACAAACTACCAGAATAGGCTAACGAATCCGAAAGAATAAAGATGGAATAGGTTTCATCAATGAAACAGTCTGTATCAGATACTTTTCATTATCCGACACAAGGAGATGATTCGTCCGAGTTGAACAAGGGGGGGGGAGGGTTGTTACGAATACCTACATATTTCGGTGGAAGTGAAGAGAATACCGAATATACTCGTAAATGGATAGCTCCAAATATCTGATCTTGAGTCGTATCTGATATTAATACAGTCTGAATACTTTAATATTTGCGCCCAATCTGACTTAAGGGCAGTACTCTTTGAAACTAATACGATAATCCACTGAACTGAAGTTAGGTATTTAAAAATGTATTTATTTTTTTTTACAAAGGACATAGGAATAAAATAGGCCGATTAAAAAAAAAAATAGTGCTGTAAAAAAACAAAAAAAAATTTTTTTGAGTGACGATTTTATAAAATTAATATATATACCAAGCATTAACCTGTTTATATTAATGTATTTTTCATATTAACCTTTTTCCTCAGAGTTTCTAAGATGACGGTTAGTACAGGAAGGTTATAAGTCCAATATCATTTTTTCCCAATTAAGGCTACTAATTGAATAGAGGCTGGGTATGTGGCTATTGACAGGTTAAATAATTTATCTGTCACAGCCGGATTCGAATCCGTGATCTCAGCAAAACAACTAAGCGCTCTAAACGCTGAGCTACCCCCCCCCCCTCCACATACGTGTATGTTAGATACACGCTATAGGATCATCTTCAAAGTTTCATTATCGGATGAAAAACCGCGATTCCACCACCCTCGCTAAATTAATAATTGAAACTTTTCCGAATAAAATACGACTAACTTTACAAAAATTTCATCTAATTTTTATTAAATATTCCATTAATTGATAATGAAAAAAAAATGGTTATCTATAAAATAGGATCCTTCTCTGTTCTTTAACTTCTCGAGTTGTAGAGGTTCTAGAGATGTGCAAAGACTTAAGAAAAGCGGAAAAACTTCTATGAAGTTGAGAGCCACAAAAGACACTTCCCTGGCTCAAACAAAATTTACATACTAATATTCAACCCCCTTACTTAATTTGGTGGGACTGAAGAGGTGCGGTGTTCTTTCAAATTTTAGGTTAACAGAAAAACAATTTCAATGAAATTATTCCTCAATATTTTTACATTGTTTGCCTCGTATAAAAATATAATAAATTTAAATTTTGAGTTAACTAAATAAATGTGGAGGATTTTATATACAATTTAAACATGTAAATTCAAACATGTCTCTTGAGGCGTTCTAGCCACCGTTTCGCAGTTCTCATTACAACGTCGCATTATACCGTGTTAGGACATTATTCTAAAGCTAGACCGGCAGCGATGTGTGGTTCATGCCGCCCGGAAACAAAGTGTACGTGTAGCCCGGGAATACGCCCGCATCACATCCAATGGTCGCTGTGTTGCCGGTGTTGTAGGAACTGGAACGAGAACATCAAAACGTTTCCTCCCCACTGCGTATCGTCTTCAACAACTAGCTAGATGGTACCTCGGAAAGGTATTCGTCGCGAATGTTTTACTTCTATTGTCGTACATAAAAACCGCCTGCTCAGTCATGCGATATGAAACAGCTGAGGCAACATGTGTTTTTATAAACGGCTTGATGTTGAAACTACGTCAAAAGGGAGGAGTTCAAGGGCGATGCATTGTTTGCTGACACAAAGTTTCACGACCTGTTGTCTAGTGGTTAGCATAACAAACTACTAAGCCCAAGATCGCGGGTTCGTAGCCCTGCAGGTGGTCCTAGGATTTTTTATAGGGAGTCAAAAGTCCTTGGTTATGCCGTCCTTCGGAAGGGACGTTAAGCGTGGGTCCGAGCCTGTACGATGCGAGGTACTCGTTAAAAATCCCTATCCTAATTAAACCTGGATAGGCAAAATTTAGAGCTCCCATTGTAGTATCGCCCGATTAGCCATAGCAGCATAAAGTGACGTTAAATGAACAAACAACAACAAAGTTCAAGATGTTTCCGAAGAAGGCCATTGTGTATTTTTTTAAGCAGTTGTTAACAAAGTTGGCCCTTAAATTGTGGTGAAAAAACAATAACTTGATTGGCGAAGGAAACATTCCTGTATATACTTTTAATTATATTTTTATAACAATTCTTCTGTCCGTACGTAGGTCACTTAACTCCTCTTAAAAGGTTGGACCGATTTCGATGAATTTTTTTGAGTCAGTTGAAAAGGGTTCAAGAATGGTTTAGATTCACAGTTCAATCCGACAGATAATGTTTCCAAAATTAATTTATCCTCCTTAACTTTTCAACAGGACAACGTATTTTAGTTGCGCCTTCTTTATATATATATATATATATAATTCTTATGTTTATGGGAATGAACTGAACTGCTCCAAAAAAGGTGATAAAAATATTTAATGGAATTTTTAAAATTTCAGTTAGAAAAAAAAAATATACATACATCTCATAAAAATGAATTGAGTTTTTTCTATCTTGCTATTAATTATAGCAGTTTTAAGTTTATATTTAACACATTTAAGCTCATAGTATACAAATATACCCACACATAATTGATAGGTTATGTTGTGATAGTTGCACACGTGCTTGGAGCCGGTATTTTAGTGATGTTTTTTACATATATTTTCATTAAAACGGTCCAAATAATTGCAATCTATTTAAACTTTGTTAAAGTTTTCGGATTTAAAAGTATTAGTAGCGGACTTACGGATATATCACTACAACCCATGAAGGGTCTTGGATTGAGTACGTGGTAGAGAGTGATTTTAAGCAAGCCAGCAGAGAGGCGATTTGGTCGAGTTCAACGCCGATCCCCCCCCCCCCCCTCCCAAGTATAGGGTCCTATTTTATAAAGCATTATGGTTTCTGTATATCCCACTATTTCCATTCATAACGCATTAAATAATTTATCTGAAACTGCCTGCTTGCAACCGAGAGCTTTTTCACCTCAACGATCTATGTAAAATACACAATTTTCTATGTACTTGAAAAGCTATTTATAACTTGCATTTATATTGCAGAGATCAAGACATGTTAAAAAATCAATAGAATCAATTTGACGACTGGGCCACGTTCACAGCGGTTACTTTCATGGGAGTTGCAGTTACTTGCAACTGTTCTGAGAAATAAAAATTAATAGTGTTTATTAATATGACTGGCAGGTGCCCATAGGATTTTTTAAAAGAGAGAAAAAATCCTTGGTCACTCCGTCCTTCGGAAGTGACGTAAAATAGAGGACCAGAGCCTGTAAGGTATGAGCTACTCGTTAATGCTCCTTATTATAATTATAACTATATAGGTGAAATTTGGGACTTCCCTGTAGCATCGTGAATAATTAATAATGATTGTAAATAATAAAGACAGAGGAGTGGAGGTAAGAGGCAGACTGGGTGGTGGGGGCAGGGAGTGAGCTCAGTGGTAGTTGTGGCTCCGGTCAGGTAGTGACAGTCGCTCCGTCTCAGCTCTTTCTGTCTTTACGATCGTTCACGACATTGCAGGTCAGTTGAGTGTTCAATAATATTTTTTAATTTATGATAAATTTTAATTAGTTTAAATGTGAAATATTGGATAAATAAAAATCATGTTTCTATTATTATTTTTTTATAACATTGTACCATAAACTATACATATATGTGCCATAAACAGTATATATACCATATAATTTTGTCTACAGAAAACTATTTATTTTTATTTTATTATTTATGTACAAAATTACTGAACTGAGTAACAAACTAGAATTGTCCACTGTTTTTTTATGTACATAAAATATCGGTATATATTCCTCAGGTTGTCGCTTCTAGTTGAGTTACCAGTGTTAACTGTTCATTCGTATACTTTTTAATCTCCAAAAATACAAATTACCATGAGCTTTAGTATGGAAAAGGGAATGTAATGGTGGGAAATGTGTATACTTCGGCAATCATTCTAGTTTCTAGTTTCATCTAGAAATGAACGTTTCAATAAACGTATATCATCTATACTTCGAAATGTTTGTTGGAAGTTTTATTTCTTGATGAAAGGATTACCGAAATATACACGTTTCCCGTGGTTACTTTATCTTTTCCATATAAAGCTCACTATATTTTGAATTTTTGGAAAATATTAAAAATTAAAGGAATAAACGGTTAAAACTTGTGGCTCGACTCGAAGCGACAACCTGCGGAACAGATTCATCGAAAACTATTTTTATTTTTCGAAAAAATATGTTTTTTGTTAGGAAAAAAATATAAAATATTAGTATTTGTTACTAATTATAAAAGAATATAAAAAGTTAATGAGCATCACATAGTAATCTCTCCTGTTTTTTTATGTACATAAAAATCTATTATCAATTCACTGACTATTGGCAAAACATTCAACATAATGTTACTACTTTAAAAAAAAAAAATAGCTTTCAGCACTAAAAGAGGGAAGGCTAATATTAGTACAGAAAATCAATTATAAATAAAAAAATATGAAAAATCGAATTACTGCTATTTTATATTTAAATTAACCTAATATTAAAAAAAAAATCACTAAAATAATAATTTGTTAACTTAAAGTAAATACGAAAAAAATATTTTAGCTCTCAATCACTACCCATCTTGTTCTTTTAATCTTATTTTATTATATTTCTGATTTAGATGATTTCTTACTTAAAAACTCATACGTTGTAAAAATTCTTTTCATTTATTAATGGTCATTTGATATATTGATAATTCATTTAAAGTAATGTCCTCCCTTTAAATGGACATGATGAAAAATGTTTCAGCTAGCAATGCCATCTTCATATACATTTATGATGAGGAATAGATGATCGATGTAAATATGATCCATTACATGAGCTACCAGAATAAATTCATGTATATGTTCATGGAATCACACATTGTTTCCATTTTTGTATTAGTCAATGGACAACATAATGAAAAAAAAAATATTACACTTGCTCATAATATTGATTGAATATTATGTATTTAATGTGTTAAGAAAATATAAAAAAAATTATCCTAATAAATGTAAACATGGGTATCTAAAAGTTTACCTAATTTATTTTGGCTGTGTCCGGATGATTATATTTATTTTTCAAATAATTACAACTTTTTATAAAATATTGACATAATTTTATTGTGATTTGTTAAATTTGTGAAATCAATAAAAGTTGAAAAATGGTAGAGATTCAGTTTATTTGTCGAGTACCGGATAGGCCCGACTGTAATACCGCTGTCAATAAATGTGTAAACGGTTATGTGCAAAGCTAATGTTTACTTTACAAACTGTAAACAATTCGGAAACGTTCTTGTTGAAGCTTATTCCCTTTTATTTTTCGTTTATTGAAATAAACTTGGATTATTATTATTATTATTATGTACTTTATATTATGCTATTTTAAATAAATCAAATTTATTTCTTAAAAATGTAGACGTAATAAATTGGTTTTTAACTTGAGATTAGTGTTTTGGAATTATGCCTATCATTGTTTATAATTATTTTTTATCCTTTCGAAATCAGGGCTTCAATATAAAAATGTGTTAAGCGATAAAAAAAACAACATATTTTTACGTGTCTAACTCGATATTAAATTTCTATATTTAAATAAAGAAAGGAATTTAAAGTTTTATATTAATTTATTCCATGAATTTTTTTTTTGGCGTTAAAAGTTTCATATGATTTTTTGATGATATATTTTATGCCTTCTTTGAATACTTACAAAGTAACGCAATTAGCAAATAATAATAAACAACATACCTATCAATGCTAAACATATATGTAAGCTAAAAACAGTTTATAACCACTTGCTGAAGAAAATAAAATAGTTCTTCCTCATAAAAATATTTTTAACACATTTTAAAAATTCTGTTGATATTTGATAATTTTAGCATTTTATTTTATAACAAACTGATTTTCAATATTGAATTATTGAAGTCTATGTTCTTGAAAAATGTTAATTTTTATAATGGTCATTTGTTCTTGGTGACGAATGGTGAATTTTTGACACTAATTTACTTAGAGTTTACTATCACACTATTGACTCATAAATAAAAAGGGTTCAAAGTCGTTAGAATAATTTCAATAGGCTACTTGCTATAGGTATTATTTCCTCATCTGGCATGATATTATCTCCCCTCTCTCCGTTTTCCTAATAATTATTATGTAATATATCAATTTAACTAAATAATCTAACAGATTTAACAATAATATTTTATATCTTGAATTAATCTTTTTTATAAAAAAAGAACATTTTTTAAAATTAATTTTTATGACAATTTTTTAAAAAGTAAATATAGTAACACTATGCCATGTTTTAAATAATTAAATTCAGTACGATGAATGCCATTACACAAACTGCGTTTTTATTTTATCTACGATACTCAATATTATTTCATCGCCTTCGTGACACAAAAAAGCATCTACAAAATTGCCATTTTTCAGAAATGAATGAAGTAGTGGTTTATGATTGAAAACAAAAAACTTAGATCCAAGCAATGCAGACTTTAAGACCTTGTTTCACTAAATTGGAACATGAAAGAAAGTGTTACATACCACACGTACGTCATAAACTTCAATTCCGTAGACGTTTTAGTGTCACTAAGGCAAAGATTTTTACTAAAGATTTTCTTTTACATTACCATATTGTGATGTGTTGTTAAATTATCATTAATAATGTAAATTTTTAGAAAAAGACTATATCATGAAATAGAAATTTTAGTTATCATTAAAAATCTCCATATATTGCTGATGTTTTCGTAATTATAATTATTTATTTTCTTATCTTCCAAAAATGTAATTTTATATGCTTAAGTATTTGTATTTTTTTTTTCTGGCCAAACATTTGAGAATTTTTAAAACTACATCTGTTTTAAAATGAAAAATATTTAACATGATATTCTTTGCTCAGAATGATATTTTCTGACAAGAATTCGCGGTTGGGTATAACGGAAGAATGTATACAGTTATAATAATTGTCTATAAGAAACTTCGTTTCGGACCTGAGCAGCGCTCTAGAATTTCAATTAGAAGAGATCAAGTATTAGCTATTATAAGAGAAAATATTTATTTATTAAGCACCAAATCAATATTCTTAATTTGTATCTTTATTCTAAAAATCACCTTTGATCATTATAATATCATTATTGTTAGAGTATATGTTTATGATTAAGAACCGGAATATCATAATGTTGAAATAGACATAATTAGATAGTGTTTTCTGTCAATAATTTTATGTTTAATATTTAAAGAATTAATATTTGGTATATTTAAGAGTAAGCAGTTTAAAAGGAAATGAGTTAAAAATATGTTTTACTTAAATATCGAAACATTTTTTAGAAAATTAAAGAGCACTGAAGGCATATGTTTAATAAAATTGTTATTAAGATTGCTAGCTCAGAAAGTAATAAGATGTATCTAAGCAATAAACAGCGAGTTTTTTTTCCAATTTAATATGTCATTTTATAAATTTAGACTTTTCCAAATTTCATCAAATTGGTATTTATAAAACATTTTCTAAAAATGTTAAATCAAGACACCTCAACAAAAATCAAGACTTCTTTGCCCTGAAATAATAAATAATATATGTTCTGGAAATTAGTCCCCTAACAATAACTTAAATGTAAGTACAATTTAGTGACATTTATCTGGCTTGATTACTTTTTAATACTAATTGAAATATTAACGCCGGACAGAGGCGGATGGTGGAAGAAATTAGGAGAGGCCATAGTTCTCCAAGGACTTTAAAACTCAATAATAAATAATTAAATTAAGTGAATAAATTAAAATGTAAAGTAATAATAGGGAGAGGTACCGCTGGGTACTGTTATTGTTCATGCCTTTCATGTCATTGTATCATGTTTTTTTTAGTGTCAGACTATCTGCTGATTGTCACTGTTTTTTATTTGACAGGTGTAGATAAAAATATAAAGAGAAAAAAAAGTAATAATAATAAAAGGAAAACTTTTCAAAAATAAGTATAAATACTTAAATTATCACAAATTTGCACTCATATTGATTGATAATTTAGAAAACTTTTGGTTTATAAATAAAGAGAAGGATGAGAATATACGGATAGAATTCTGTATTAGTGAGGAATTCCATAAGGAATTGGCACGACGAATAGTGAAGATATATTAGTCTGTTAGTCTGGGATCTTGTACCTGAAGGGAGGAACACGGAGTAAAAAATAACTCTGTTCATTGATATACTTTTTGTAAGCTTACGCTCGCAGATCCTAGGAGCTTTCTGTATTATTAGATGTACAAAATCATGTGACGTCTACTGAATGTTCAGTAAGAAGCGGCTTATATAGTTGCAGTAATAATTTTTACATTAAGTTTATATTTTTATGACTATAAACTACTCACAATATATTACTGTAGACATATTAGTACCTTCCTTAGCTCCGTACGAATAGGATTGTAGGGTATAGAAGTTATCTGCATAGTCAAGATTTTTAATTGTTAATAAATTAAATTGTAATTTTGAATAGTTAAAATAATTATCGAAAATAAATTGGTTGGGGTGGAGGTCAGAAAATAACTCCTTAAATAGTGAACCACTGTTTATTAGAAACCGACTTTTCGAACCACATAGCAAGTTTTTTTCAGGGTTTGGTGGTCACTGATTTGCGATTTTACTGGAAGTTAGTCCAAGGAATTTAAGCTATTATGCGTCAAAATTGATCGAGCTGTTCGTTAAAATGTTACCCTTAGACGAATTAAACGTACAGTTTGTCACCATTTTGAGTTCAGGCTGTTTCAAAAAGTTGTCACAGGGTCCCGGACTAGTAACTTGAGTTATATAACTTTTAAATCGACTCAACTGTTCACTCTAAAACTAGTTACATTTCTTCAAGTGAAATAGATAAACCGTACCTCCTTTGAGCAACACGTTAGTCTACACATTTTCAGAATGTTTATAAACCTGGGACATTCCTACTTTGGTTGAGAAGCTACTCAATTTTAATTATTCATTTTAAACCTTCATGCTGTGGAACAAAGTTTTAGGTTTTCGGGTGTCAAATCTTGTTCTTAAAATCAGGGATCGTATCTACTACTTATTTACACAAATATAAATATATGTTCATATGTGCACAGGTATATTTATTTGTTTACTTCTTGCCATTATTTACTCCTTATCAATCGATTGGGTGGCTCTTTAAGCCAGCCCTCTTCCTCGTTCTCCGAAGTTGTCATTCTTTTCTTTTCCAGGGTCATGTTTCACGATGGTATGGCTGATCCATCTACTTTTTTGTAGTTTCCTAGGCTACTGATGTTTGCCTGGTAATTTGCTCCTAAGACTCTATTCGTTATTCTGTTCTGCTACCATGTTTCCATGATCCACATTGTTAACGGTAGACGAATGTTAATTTTGTTTTCCTAGCATTAATCTAAAGCAAAAACGATCTATCCGTTTCACATAACCAAGTTATTGTATCCCATGGAATTTTTCAGAACATGTTATACTAGATATATATAAAAGTGTTCGTCCTGACTGAAAAGACAATAGCATAATATACAATTTAACGGCATAAGCTACAGACTTGAAATTCGGACAGTAGGTACATTTTATAAGGCCAACACGCACTAAGAAAGGATTTTTGAAAATTTGTCCATTAAGAGGGTGAAAAGGGTGACAAACGTTTGTAATAAAAAAAACAACGTCATTTTTAAAGCGAGCACCATAAAATTTTACATTAGCTTCTACATTAAAAATAAAGAAATACGTGTTTTTTAATTTTTTGAAAATCGACCCGTAAAAAAAGGAAAATACGGGAAATCGTAATATGTTAAAGATGTAAAAATGAGCAAGGAATTATAATTAATATAATTAATTATATTTGTATTCAAGATTTTGAAAATCAACCCCCAGATATTGCAGTTTTGGATATTACATGGTGGGTTTCAATAAAAATTGTATCTATAGTTCTGTAATTAGGCCATTAAAATGTTTAATAGGCCAGTTAATTAAAATCTATCAACAAAGGGTTAAGCATTGGTAGGCTGGCTGAATTCACAAATGCTTTAAGTCATTGTTTATAATATGGAGTTCATTTATGGAATTCAAAATTCACTTTCCGTTTAAACTCAACATAAATTTCTATTTAAAATCAACGCGGACGAAGTCGCGGGCAAAAGCTAGTTCTAGAATATATCGAATCTATAATGTTTTAATTTACCCCAATTATGCTTAGTTGTTTATTAAAAATATTGCAAATTCGAGCGAAAATGATCAATACTGTTTTTTTAATATAATATATTTATATATATGGGTAACAGTAATGCAGTAGTAATTATATGACGATTGACTAGACATTCGAGGACATCTTACGACCATTCGAGGAATGTCGGGCAATCCATGGGGATTTATTCTGTAGCAAAGACTTAATTTAGATTATCCCAGAATCGATACCTCTAGAAGAGTATATTCTATCTCTGGTTCACATAAGCTACTAGTTGAGGGCGTGGAGAATTCCCAGATCTCTAATAACTTTTTGGGCAGTGGGTCAGTGGCGATTTCCTCGGGGATTTCTTCTCCGTATGATAGTGTTGATTCTCGACTTTAATTTACGATTTTCACACTTAATTTCTATATAAATAAATCTCAAATCCGTTGTCGTTAAAGACTCATTGACTTTGTAGATTAAAGCCTTAATTGATCTGATAATATTTTGATTATTTTAGGAGAATTTTTTTTATTTCATTGGACCCTCTATTTGATCTATCTTTTTATAATTCGCTATTGTAAGCGTGGGGTTTTGCTTCACTGATGGTTACTATTACCTCGACCAAAATAAATAAATAAATAAAATAAAAAATAAATAAAACAAAATAAAAGTGACACAAAATAATAAAATGCTCGAGTCACAAATCGTTGAGCATGAAGATCTTGTATTTTTGTCACTTTGCCTAATAAAACATATTTCCATCATTGAATAATTGATTATAATTATAATGAAACAAATACCCCTTTAAATATAAAAATGTATCAAAATAAATACTGACGGGGCAAGCAACGGAATTCTTTAAACGACCCAATTATATTGAAATTGTTATACTTAGACTAAATCATGGGTCTAAGTTATACAGAGTTTCTATGAATAGGTTAATTTTGGCTTTTCATTTCCAATTTTCGATATTAAATAGCCTTTTTAAATAATAACGGAATAGGATATTTAATTGTAAATTATACAAATAATTTAGTTAATAATATAGTAATTATTATATGTACCGATTTTGATTAAAAAAAATGTATGGTTCGAGTGTGAATGAAAAATAGAAATAGATACTATTTTTTTACTTTTTTTAAATAAAAAAAAACACTTGTCATAAAAATGATTTAAGTTTTTTCTTGCTTGATATTAATTATAACAGTTGTGAGTTTATATTTAATACATTCGATTTTACAGTATTCAATTATACTCACACGTAATTGATAGGTTAAGTTGTGATAACTGTATGCGTTGGAGTCAGGTATTTAAATGATTTCTTTTTTACATATATTTTCATCGAAACGGTCCAAATAATTACAATCTATTTAATTTTTTTATAAGGGAACGGAGTGGCTGAGTGGTTGAGCACTGAGTTGCCATGCCGGAAGTCCTGGTTCAAATCCCGCTGCGGGGAGTTACTTTTATTTAGTCTGTTTGCAGCCAGAGATGGATCATATAGGATCTAGGACCCTCCTGGGGCTCACCCATCCTCTATAAAATATTATAAAAATAGGGTACCCATAATAAGGGGGAAAAACCTTGCGGTTGAGCGGGACTTACGACAAGTCACCTCCTTGCAGAACCGTTGTCCATGAAACAGTACAGTCTCAACCATGTACTGAACCCCCAGACTCGTTCACGGGTCGTAGTGGTACAGGTTTTTTTTTTTAAATTTTTTTTATTATTTTTGGATTTAAAAAGTTTGAACAGGATGACGTCTGTCGGGCCCGCTTGTATATTTATGTACGTTAAATATATAGTGTAATGATGAGGTAATTAATTGATTGATTAAAAATACGATTATTTATAATTTATTCTGAATTATGCATATATTAAATTAATAAATTTAAAAAATATAAATCCTCAATCAACGTGCATTTCCACATTCTATATCCATATAATTTGTATTTATAAATATCCTGAGAAGGAGAGGAAAACTATTACTAAAGACGGTGATTAGGTTGCTTAAGATCTATCGAGGCCTTCATTGCTCTGCTCATTCATCTCATTATTGCATACTCTCTTCTCATTGACAGTTCGATTTCACTTCCGGGACAGAATGGCAGCCGATTACACAGTGCTGTAATCTGTTATGTATGAGTGTATACTTTTCATAAACATTTGGCAATAACCCTAATATAGTGTATTTTTGATATTTTTTGTATTTGGAAAAATAATAATGATTTTTAGAATTTTGTTTGCACTTAAAATAATTTTAAAAAACATGCACTCACAACCGAATATACACAAATCTTCAGAACATTTTTTTTAACCCTTAGATCTTTAAATACTCCTGGCAGAAACTGACCGTAGGAACGGAGCTCGGCTAGCCCTGACCAAACGCATATATGAGGGTATTATTAATTTAGTATCAATATTTAAAATATTAGGAAGTATAGATTGAAACCAATATAAAATTATATTTGATTATATAATAAAAAAAAGAGA
Source organism: Troilus luridus (assembly GCA_964056705.1). Taxonomy (NCBI): domain Eukaryota; kingdom Metazoa; phylum Arthropoda; class Insecta; order Hemiptera; family Pentatomidae; genus Troilus; species Troilus luridus. The sequence goes on along the minus strand of OZ057414.1, from coordinate 38,026,830 downwards.
TTATATTGAAATAGTTTAAATATGTACAATTATGTTTTACATAAAAACATGAAAAAGGGAACAAAAACTACGGTTGGAGTATTATTGGAAGACTCCGAACTATCTATTTTCTCAAAAAGCAGTTTATTCAAACCATCAATCTTTCAATAATCAATTATTCAATGTTTCAAAATCAGGCCTTTTTACTTGTAAATAAATAATAGTTTACTACGTGTATATTTTAAGAGTTCGATATCGATTCATGAGTTTTGCGGATCATGATGAAAAACATATACATTCAATATGTGAGGGTAGTCTTTATAGTTATCCAACAATATTTAAAAAAAACACAATTAAAGCTAAGAAATTGCAGATATTTACCTTCGGGACAGATCTCTCCTGAAGATTATCTATGTTTCTGTTAGGAGTGTCTTTTCAAATATTTGTCTAGCAGCTGCTATCCCTAATGATTAATGCTCATTATTACTTCTGTTTATACCCATTAATTTGTCTTGGTTATAATTAAACTTGCTAAGACTACTGTTTCTAACACAATCGCTGTGTAAGGAGGCGATTTATTTGAGTTCAAGCTCAACCGCCAGAGTTTTTCCCCAAAAAGGGTAAACAATTTATAGAGGCATGGTGAGCCCCAGGAGGGTCTGCAGACACCAATGGGTCCATCTACGGCTGCTAAAAGATTGAATTATTTATCTGTTTCAGCCCGAATCGAATCCGGGATCGTGAGAGCTTTGAGCTACATGCTCTTTTTAGTTTTTTTTTCCCTTTTATTGTTGTCTAATTATATTATTACATTTATTTCATTATTTTATGGTTACTTTTTTATTTCTACTAAGATAAATTATATAAACTATTATAACTAATAAAGTAAATATGGCTATGTTCCGTCTAGGTTAATTGAAATAAAAATATAAATTTACAGACAAGGATATTATTTTTTAAATATAATAATTATTCATGTAATATTATAAGGAATTAAAAATCAACTTTTGGTAATTTTCAACATACATATCAAATTCGGAGACTAGCAGATGTATGCTTGACATCGCAATATGTTATGGCAACACAATCTTGGTATTTCAGATTACAAAACATGTTGACCGATAAAGAGGTTTCCTTTAAAATAAAATGAAAATATATTGTCGAATATTTGATTTATTTCCGCTACAATCTATAATTATTTTGTGTTCGAGTTGTGAAAGCTGAACAAAAAAGAATGACTTTAGAAAATAAATGTGCTGAATAAATCGTTGAATAAATTCTACTGTTAGGTAACTGTTATTCACAATTCTCCAAAACGGTAAATCGCGATTAGCAGAATTTAATAATAGCCACTTACAGACAATAATAACAGACAATATTTAAAACTTTATTGATAACTAATTTTTTTTTTAACTTACAGCCTCTTTCTACTTTAGAGATGAATTTTAGCAAATATTTATTTATTAAATTCAGTCTCTTTTATTAAATACTGGAGTTCTTTTATGGACATTGTTACAGAATGTAATAAGCTTTAGTCATTGATTTTAGTCCTATTAATTGAAAAAAATACAATTTTTTAGTGGCTATGATTAAGACTTGATAACTAAATTAAACTTATGTTAAACTTTCCCATAATATATTTCGGCTAGCGACAGCGGCTTCAGACACAGTTCGAAGTAACGGTTTATGAGCAAAAATAAAAGAAACGGTTACGTCATATTTATGTTTATATAAAAAAAATGTTTCATTCATTGTTTCTGATAATAGCAATACCTTGTAGTAACGGATAATATAAATAGTTACGGATGAAAGAAATAGTGCTTAAATGAATGGGTATTGGAAATAAAATATCCATTTTTAACAGAGTTATATATTTTTCTCACTAAATTAGAAATTGCCATGCATTAAGGAAATACATTGTTAAGACATAAAACAGCCCAGTCATTTTAAATGAAAAAAAATGTTTATCCAAACCTTTTTTTAACAAAAAAAAAATTAACTAAGGAAATTTTTGGTATTCAGTAAGGTATAAATTAAAACTTCCGTAGTTACTGCAAATCTTTGCCATCAATTTTTTTTTATGCCGAGGGAAGGTAGATATGATGCCACTACCTCCAGTAGTTTGGATATTTATAATAATTTTTGTGCCTACTTCAAACTGAAATGGTAGTAAAACATCTGTTATATTAAGACAATTGGATAACATCGATACAACGCTGGGTTTTAATATACTCAGGATAACACATTTAAAAAAATGTAATTAATAAAATTGCATACTTTCAATCAGAAGAAAATTCATTAACATACCATGACATCATTGTTCCCAGCTATCCTGAAGTCAGATCAATCACGCCTGGGGACCTAGTTGATACCGATGAATAATCGTGAGAGAAAGTAGGGATATAGTTTGGATCACATCACGAATTCGTATTGTGATGACACATGAAGTATCATATACCTGTGGTGGGTTTGCTGCAAGTCTATTATTGAAGTTCCTGACTGTTTTCCATTCCCGCTGGTTCTCTTTCCCAAGGGTTTAAACAGAATGAATATCAAATAGGCCATGATTAGCGGGGGTGAGATAAATAATTGGAGTCTCAGGTAGACAGTAATTTTCTCCTTGGTTTAGTTAAATATCTTTTGCGCAAAATTTCACGTTAGGGCTCCTCAAAAATTCAATCCATTTATAATGTTGTTTTTTTTAGAAAACCATTGAATTTGAGCAAAAATAAAAGGAGAGAGTTTATTTTGAAATTCAACAAGAGTGTGAAGTAAAACATATCAGAAATTTTAAGTGAAACAAATTTACATATTCTTAATTACGTAAGTTATTTTCATAATTTATTTTTTATTTATTGTTCTTTTGATGGTGATTATTTTTAAAAGAGTTAGTAATTTTCCATTATCCTACTTAGGGACATATAGTATAACTAACTATATATACTTTCTATATTTTATCTGTTTTTTTCTCGGACCCATTTATGTTTATTTCTAAATATTTCTAGGGAGCAGAGTGTTTCAGTGGTAGAGTGCTGAGTTGCCATGCTGAAGGCAACTCGTATAATTTTAATTTTTCGTTTGATTTTAAAAATCGTATAATAATTTTATTCTCAAAGCTCGCTGGCTGACTTTTATTTCATCTGGTAGCGGCCGGAGATGGATCCTATGTGATCTGGGGTCTTCCTGGGGCTCACCCAGCCTCTATAAAGTGGGAACCAAAAATAAGAGGGAAAATCTGGTGGTTGAGCCTGATCTAGTACAAATCATCTCCCTGCACAAACCGTTGCCCAAGAAACACACTCCTAATCAACAACTAGAAAAAATGATTTTAACTGAAGAAAGTCATTGATTGAGCTGAAAAAGTTTATTACATCGAGTATTGGCTATTATACACAAGAATTTCAAAAACCCCAACAATTTTTAGTATCTTGAATAGTACCTATTAGTTGTCCTTATTTATATATTCGTGTGGGAAAGACAATGCTCCGTCTATGGATAAAATCTTAAATAGTGATAATATATTTTTGAGAAACCGACGTTTCGACCCACATTGGTGGTCTTCTTCAGGGCTGGATAGAAAAGATACAAATACAGTTAAAATTTTGAACTAAAACAATGGAATATCTATCGCAGTGATTTAGTTTAAAATGTTAAATACGTAATACTTTTATTTTATTTTATAATTTAAATGATTTCTACTTTAGTCTCCGATTTTCAAACTCCTCGAAAATTAAAGCATGGAGTTCGCTATTGTCAAGAATCCTTAAACTCGTCAAAATCATAAGTGAGGCTAGAAAATAATTTTATTCTCACCGAAGGAGGATAGGATAGGTTTCATGGTAATTACTGTCATACTTGTAAACAAATATTTAAAAAAATATAACCGTCCTAAAAAATATTAACAGATATAATGTTATAGTAAAGTAGATACAATTGTAGACGTAATCTAAAATGTAGGTAATCAATATCCGAGTGCTGTGGAGCAGATCCTGCAGGTGCAAAAGTAACGACTCCTAGCGCTACCTACCGTTACAACAGAAATATCTATTGTATAAGTATTATACAAGTTATTTGTACAAATATTGTACAAGTATTATTGTATAAAGTATAATATATACTATCCTTACCACGTGCCAAACTCTCCAACGAGTTCTGGTATAATGTAGTCCACTTCTGCGAGTTACTCCAAGAATGTAAATAGTCGAAGAATATAAAAAAACCAAAAAAAAAACAAAAACCAAAGGACGGATCCCTTCTTGTCCTATCTCCAACCCTCCATAAGCATTCTTCTAACATTCCTCTAGGAATGGACTGGCTTTATTGTTCTTTTCTGCTGGATTCTTGAGCTTATTTCGGATTGTTATACAGATAAAGGCAAATATTTTTCTGTTTGGCAAATTTAAATAACAATTTAAGCTGATAATAGAAAATCACTTCTTGATAATGAAAATTTAAATCGATCTATGCATTTTATGAATTAAAATTTATATATCAGGCCAGCTTCTAAATGGTGAAAAGTTTACTAGGGACGATAAACATAACTATAATTTTTTTTCTAATATTGTTTGTGTAAAATAAAATGTTCTGAAAATTCTGAGAACTCTTATAATCGAAGTATATAGCGAGAGAATGTGATATTTGCCGATTCAGTTTTCCTCAGTTTCACTCAGTTTTAAATATCTAAAGTCCAGCACACAAAGTAAAAAAAAAAACTATGTAGGGAGGAGTTCATGATTATAATATTATTTCAAGTTAAAGTGTTTTATTTTTTTTTCAAAAGTGTCTCATGGTTCTTCCACTTACCTCATCAACAGTTACAATACAAAAAATGTATTTAATCCATTCAGCAGGTGTATCTTCTGGTTTTGACCATTTTTTCAAATTCATTGCCGACGTTTCGCTGGCCATACTGCAAGCTTTCCCGTGGCTTAATCTGAGACTGAGTCTCAGATTAAAATTGAGACTCAGTCTCAGATCAAGCCCTGAGGAAGCTTGCAGTATGGCCAGTGAAACGTCGGCAAAGAATTTGACTACACGGTCAAAACCAGAAGAAACAACTGCTGAATGAATTAAAAATATTGACCATGGCAATTTAAGATAGTACAAAAATTGTATTTGCGTATAGCTCGAAGGTTGAGCAACTCCGTTTTTTCCCTTCCATGCAGAAGTAGGAAACTGTCAGCATAATTGTCTAACAGAACCATCGCTGAGTGTCTGAATAGGTTTATTCTGGTACATATATACGGTGATATGCGCAAACATCATGTATTTAAGCTAATTAAAAATACTTTTATAAACATTAATAAATCGATAAATCTTTTTACCTATTACAAAAAATAATTTGAAGCTCTTTTAGATTAAGTTAGAAAAACGTATGGATATCATCAAGAAAGTTAAAGATCTAATCCTAGACTGGACGAAAATTCGGTCCAACACGATTCTGTGACCAGTCCCAAACCTGGTTTGGACCCCAGGGTGTACAGAAAGGCGGGAAAATTTTGGTGGAAGCTGGTAAGGAGAATCTGATCGTGTATCATCTTCATTTTTGAAAATATTGTTTTACTAGCAGTCTAAATAAATTATTTAAATCTTACTACTTATTTAAAGATTAAAAATAAAAATTGTAAGTATTAAAAATTATAAATTTTTAAGTATTATACTAAATACTATAAAATATTCTATTATCTCAAATTTTAGTTTTATATACTTTGAAACACGATATTGTTGTGGTTGAATAGTTTGGAATATAATTGATTAAAGTTTAATTTGTGGTAAATAAAATAATTTGTTTAAATAAATTTGTATTAATATTTTTTTCTTCTGAGGTTTGGCTACTCTTCAACTGCCCGCTCATTTCCTAGGATCTAGTCAGTTCATCCATTGCTGTTCTGTTGTGCGGGTTGGTTTAGTGTTTTTGATGGTGCGGTTATTGCTAATTATTAGTGTTATTATAAATGTTGGTGTCATTTTTTGTTTTAAATTATAAGTTTTAATTGTTGCTCTTAATGAGTTTATGCTGAAACGGTTGTAGTGTTTGCTAGTTTTATTTTTCGAACGTGCAAGTTAATTCAACTGACACACATTTTATGGTAAGATTTTATGTAATTCTACATACATTTATTTTATATTAGACTAGAAGATAGTATATATTTATTTCATTCGATTCGTTTAATTTATTTATTTAAATACATACATGTAGAAGTATGTATGTTTCTTGCGTACTCTGTTTTAAGGATATTAACTTTTATATGTAATTGTATTGTTACCTCTAGTTTTTATCGTGAATTCTTCATTTTTACTTAAGTTAAATGTATTAATATGCTTGCACAAAAATTCTGAATAAGTATTTAGACACTGTTTTTGTTTTTTGGAACAAAAATAATTATTTGCCCAATATTTTTTACACATCCAATTCAGTATTTTAATTTTTGATATTCAATTTTAAACAACCAATACCGTTGATGAGCCGGATAGCTACACGAATTATCTGATTACATACTTAAGAATGGATGTATTCAAAATTATTTGTAAAAAATATTCAGGAATTCTCTAAATTCCTACCAAAAGGTCCATGATACTATTATATGGCCCTTCAGAGTGAGTAAAAAAAAGAAAAAAAAAAGAAAGGATATGATACTGCAATAAAGAAATTATTTAAACTTTTTTTTTATGGAACTGATTCTGCTGTTAGAATGATAATACATAATAACTTTCTTTTGGGGCTTGTCTTTGAAGAAATACCTTTCAATGACTCTCAAAGCAACATCTAGTTTAATTTATGGTAATTTATGCAATTCTGTGAACTAGGTTTGCCTGAGAATATTGTTTTATGTATTATTAAATAATTCACTTTGAATATTCGATGTTGCGGTGCTCTCCTCTCTAGGAATAAAGTTTGAACAAAAACATTCTGAAAATAAGACTTAATTATAAACAGAATTGAATCAGCGCTGGTTGGGTGTTGTAATTAACTTGACCAGTTTTGATAAACTTAGATAATAAATATGCTAAAAGGATTCCTATATATAAAGATATAAAGTAATATGTTATATTCTAAAAAATACAAATATAATACAATATATATTTATAGGATAACTCATGTTGTAGCATGATTTTTATAATAAACTTATTGTATAATCATTTCAAGATATAAATTTTAGAACATTTTAATATACTTTCTAATAATAAATAAATGAATGTAAAAATTAATACCAATGATACAATGTCTTTCTATAATTATTTTCTCATCTTTTCCTCATTTTTTATATCTTTCAAATTAAATTTTTATTTTGGTTATATTTTTTAGTTGTAGGGTTTTTTAGGCTTGTAGAATTTGTATTATTAAAGATTACATTAAATTATTTGTCCAGAAAATTATTAAATTCTATGTTCAAGACATTGATATGATTGTCATTAATATCATATTTTTATATTATTTTTAATATAATGCTTATTTTATTTAATGTTACAAGAATATTAACGATAATTTTCATCATATTTTTATTGTTTTAATTTGTTTGTTTAATTCAAACAAGGTCTTAGTTCAGCAATTCAGCGCTCTACTATCTAAACTAACTTGCTTCCATTATTGTTAAAAAAATCTATTCCACTAAAGTCCATAAAGGATTTTGAATTCCGTAAATGGCAGAGACTGTACTGTTTTTATGACAACGGGTGTGCAGGGAGGTGATTCGTGCCCCATTTAGAGAGGCTGTGTGAGCGCCAGGAAGATTTCAAAACCTCCCCAAATATTATGTATTAAGTTTTCATATATTTCATGATTGTTGTTATTTAATTCAATACCATATCTCTAAATTAAGATACATTTTGATATTACATAAATAAAGTCGTAGTTAATTATTTTGAAAGGAAATTGTGTTCTTTGTTGCTAAAAGATAAAAGAAGGCTCCGAGCTTAAGCATTTCCACTTCAGGAGATCAGAGGAAAAAGTTATTATCTCTCAACGCAACGTAAAGTCTTTGTGAAGGAAGGCATTCTTTGTATCCGACTATAGGCCCAACTCAGTTTTTCCGTTTTCTCTGAAAAATAACTACAAACGCTGAAGTGATTCGACTTCTCTTTGGCATATTGTTGGTCATTTAGTAATTATTTGAAGTGTTACAGAATAGTAAAAAAATTTATTTGTAGGTTGATATTATTTATCGTTAATTTGTTTATAAAATAAAAGCGGAATTCATTTTTTTTTTTGTACTGAGTATTATATATTCTATTCATTAATACTACTTTGATGTTCATTGATAGTAATTAAATATATTTTTACACGATTCCTAACTTTAATATTAATGCTTTTCACTTTTTTTTTTCCAGAGCTCTAATAAACATCTGCGATATAAACTATAATTTTAATTTATTTATTATTTTTATTTATTCTAATTAAGTTATATGCCCGTTCCCGTATAAACACCATAAGGGACGCCTCCGAGCGTTTGACTCAGTGTCACATAGCCTTCTATGTAAGACACTGCAGGACAACGAGTTTCCCGAGCAACTAGGAGTATCATTAGGTCCTTTCTGAGACAACGTTCAATAAAGGTAGGAGTCGGCGAAGAGCTGTCCAACCCCTTTCCACTTACTTGTGGTGTACCTCAAGGGTTTGTGCTATCACCGGTATTATTCTCAGTTTATACGGCGGAAATCCTTGGTAACAAATACAAAAAAGGTACTGTGGCGGCGTATGCCGATGACATCGCCATCTACAGTAGCTCATTGAATGAAGAGAGAGCTCTACGGATGGTGGAGGTGGCCTGTGAGGAAATAACTAAAAAACTGGATGGATTGAATATTACAGTTAATCCCAAGAAGACCGACTGTAATTCTCTCCTTCCAAAAGAATAAGCGCCCTCTACCTAAGGTTTATAGAATAGCAGGCAGAGTAAACAAACCTGCTACTAGGATAACGTATCTCGGTGTCACCCTCGACCGGCACTTAACGTTATCCCAACATTGCAATAAGAAGATCAGGTCGGTTAGAACAAAATCTTACCGGCTTAATCACCTTTTCACCTCACCGAGCTTATCACTCCGCCTCAAAGTAACGATCTATAAGGCAGTTATTAGACCGGCAGTCCTTTATGGGGCGCCTATGTTGAATAACATTTCACTATGAGGCTCCAACAATTTCAAAACCGTATACTGAGGCGTGCAGTAAGGCACACCTCTCTACAAAGGACGAAATCAGACATAATACACGAGACTCTCGGACACCCGCCGGTGACGGACTTGATCACACGGATGCATATCAAGTTCTTTGATAGCCTCCAACACTGCACGAACCCACTATTCATCACACTTATACCGTCAGACCGACCTCAGCGCTGGCAAACACATGTACAGACACTCAACATGGACTACATATAAGTAAACTACTAACTCCAATCAGAAAGAACTAGTGAGCCCCATCACCAGACCCCCCACTCCTACCATCCAATTAATCTCGAGAAAATTCAATGTACAATCCTCTCTTAGAATGCACCTGGTGCAGAAAAAGAGATGCCGTTTATCATATTAATATGTTATTGTCAAAACTTAATAAAAAGCCAAGGGGCTAAGAAAGAAAAAATATATCCACTTCTTGTATACCGAAAGGTATTAAAAGGGTTTTAGTTTATATAGCAGCATTGCATCTATTTATTATATTTGTGATTTGTATATATTGTAAATAAATCTTGGAGGAATAAAAAAAAAATCCACTTCTTGCTGAACTTTACATTTTCTCTAAAAAAAATTACTACAAAAATTATATTGGTTTCACCACCAACCCTCTTTTCTTAGCAGCTGGTAATTTTTTTAAAGAGTCTTAAAATATAATAGTATTTTTTTTTATAAGGGAGTTATTTCGGGATTATTAAATAAATGCTGCTGTGAGATAGTCTCTCTCTCTCTCTCTCTCTCTTTCCTTATAATTATATTCGTGATTCTCGAGTTCCAGTCGGTCTCGAAACGTCGCTGGACTGAAGAACTGGCTGGAACACGAAAATCACGAATATATATTTTCTATAACAGTCAGATAAGTAGGAACCAATATATATTTATATGTGTATGTATATATATATATATATATATATGTATATGTATATATATATATATATATATATATATATATATATATATATATATATATATATATATATATATAGAATAGAGAGAGAGCTTTATTATATATTGACTTAATTTTATTTATGCACATTGATGTTCTGTATTCACCATCAAATGTTTATAAATATTCTATTGATAATGCTTGGGAATAAAAAAGGGGAGGGCTATACAGTGTCCACAATATTGAATTATTGTGAGGATTTACTGGGTTTAAACGATGGCCACGATTCTATGCCCCCAAGGTTTTTGTTTTATTTATATAGATCCTCTAGTAAAAATACTCACCCATATATTCGATATCATCAATATTGTTGATTTAATTTAACTATTTTAATTAGACTTGTCAAGGCTCCCAGAAAGACACGATAATGGTTTCACTCTACTTACCGATTCGTTACTATATATAATTTAATTGCCATATTTGAATGCGAACACTCAGAGTCTAATTATGTAGTATCAATAGATCGGGAAACCGAATTCGGATTCGCCGATTTATGGCAATTTTTTTTGGTATAGTTGGATTGCTATCGAATAACCTTGATAATTCGTGTTTTAAAAATTTATTTACTGGATGTATTCTGTATACAGTTGTAAATTTCAATAAATATATATATAAAAAAAAATATATATTTAATATGCTAAGAGTTCGATTAATCATCATTGATTGGTGAATGAGCCTCCACAAAACATTTTTTTTTTAAATATGCCATAGAGATACCTTAATTGAATGTGGTACGTTTGCCGTTATATTGACATACATTTTTTTTTTTAAATATTAATTGAAATTAACAACTGTATACAGAATACATCAAGTAAATATTATGAATGAATACATTGACATGAAAAGACAAGTAGAGAAACTACCCAGCGGTATTACTCAAATAAAAAGTTCAGCTTAGAAGGTCACGAGGCCATCTTCTTTTCAGACGCCTAGGAGGATTATCGGGAATTGAAGGGGTTGCGAGGTTTGAAACTAGTGGGTTTGGGTGGAAATGAAGTTTGTCATGAAAAGATTGATATCGGATTCGGGCCAAATCAGCAATAAATGGGACATTAAGGTCCTTATGGATGACTTTATTCTTAACAAAATAAGGAGCGTTGAGGATTTTACGAAGGATTTTGGATTGTAACGATTGGATGCGAGAGGAATTCGATGGCTTAGTGGAGCCCCAAAGCTCTATTCCGTCGGTCTAATGATTGTCATGTATATGAGTCTCTTGTAATTAATTGGGAGTTTAGAGCGTTTATCTAGTAAATGTTGAAGTAGCCTGAAACGGCGAGCTGTTTCTTGTCGTTTCAGTATGAGGATTCCAAGTTAAGCGTTTGTCCAGGTGTAGTCCTAAGTACCGGATCTGTTCAATAGGACTTAGAGGTGTTATTAAACGATACAGGGGGGCAGGAAGTCGCTGGTTTACGACGGAGGGTAAAGGTGATTTGGTGAGATTTGTGGGAATTTATTTTAATCCTCCAGTTTTGACGCCAATTTTCTAGGTCAGTGATGTGGGATTGAAGAGACATACATTTTAAATTGAATTCATTAAACACAAAATAAAATTAAATATATAAATATGCAAATTGTAACAACATCTGTTTTTGAATTTAAGCTAGAAAAGCCATCCTATTCCTCACCTATATATATAATGGTGTACTCCGTAATACATATTTTCCTAATCTCTGGAAATTATCCTTCATAAAAATGATACCTAAACCTAAATAAAAGCCGGAATACTCTTCCTCTTACCGTCCTATCTCACTTTTACCGTATATGGGTAAAATCCTGGAAAAGCTCCTTAACGATTTTACCCCTAAAACTTGCTATTTGAGTACTACCATTGGGTAGTTTCTCTACTTGCCTTTATATCGTGTTATTATTCATCTTTCATTATATTTACTGGATGTATTCCATTAAACAGTTGTAAATTTCAATAAATAACTTTTAAAAAAGAAGAATTTAAGTTAAATCTATTTTTTTAAATAGAACATAATTGAAGATATTATGGTAATTAAGAAATGGAACTCTCTATCTTTAAAAATAATTTAATACCATATGTTTTAATAAAGTAAATTTAATTGTTCAAAATAAGATCCGTACATTACATTTTATTCACGTTTGAAAGAACATATAAAAATGCAAAGTTTAATTTTTTTGATAATAGAATCCATATAAAAGAAAAATTATTTCATTTCAGTTAATGTTTAAAATTAGTCAAAACCGCGTAAACTGATTAAGAATGACGTGTTTTAGATTAAACTTGATTTGAAATAATTTAAGAAATATTCTGGCAAATATATTTAATGAATTGAATGAACATAATAAAAATTAAATTAAATTTTAAATGTGAATACCAGTGCAGTTAGCACATAATCTCTATAATGTATTTAAGCTGTAGATTATAGATGATTAAAATTAATGGAATATACAGTTCGTATGATGCATTTAAATTTAACTTTGAGTAAATGATCCATTGGCTAAAACTATATTTTTTTACAACCGAATTCAATGAATAAATATGGCCATTTTTTAAAAATTTATTTCATATTAAGTTCATTCTAAAAAACCTCAATCGTAAGCAGCGCACGCGGTTTTGTACTAAATGAACGTTTCAACAAACCTATATCATCTATACTTCCAAATATTTGTTGAAACTTTTATTTCTTGATGAAATGATTACCGAAATCTACTCATTACTCATAATTACGTACTCCACACGTAAGCTCAGGATAAGTTGTGTTCTTGGAAACTAATGAAAAGTTAAAACTTTTTGTGACTGAACTCGAAGCGCCAACCTGCGGAATAATTACCAGAAATTGTAGTTTTCACTCAATCTAAAATGGTGTAACCCGGCGATATGGAAGAATTTGAAGGAATGGAAAAAAAGGCGGGAATTCAATACTTTCGCTTTCGTTTTATTTTTTTGTTGAAAAATTACTTTCTACATAAAAATAATTATAAATAAAATATGTCGAAATTAGTTATTAATTTCCTCCAAAGAGGTGGATCAAAAACTTTTATTGAGTCTTCCAAAACAAGAAAATTGAAATTTCTTCTCATACTTCCCGATACGACCAGTATCTAAATATAGAAACTTGTTCATATTGAAGCTTGTTACAATATATTCATTCGTATTTTGGGCCTTATCCTCCCAATCATTTACGGCAGAGTTACTTTTTGGCAATGATACAGTAGGTCGCGCTTTTCAACATCTTTAACAAACCGGTTTATTGTTACACAGGGTGTATATTATTTATCTCGTTCTTCGATTTATTTTGCGAGTCCAGCCTCGTAGCGTCGAATACAGTTGTTTCGTTTCTTTTCTTATTTATGAGACTGTGCCAAGCGTCATATTTATAGTCACATTTATTTCTTACGAGCGTGTACGAAAGTCTCTTGGCAGGATTGATGGTTAATAATGTTATCTCGTACAATCCGAAAGTCAAATAATATATTCTATCGATTTTAAGTCCTTTCTGCTTCTCCTTCGAATTATAATTCCCATTCATAATTAATTCCTAAATTCTGTTTCCCCTAACTCACTTTATACAATACCCTACCTCCTTAAGTTACATGTTGAATCCCGAGTTGCTTTCCAAGATGCTCTGAACTGTCATCAACTGAAGGCGGATTTACTGCACCACTGCTTTGCAAACTTGATATAATTCTCTTCTGGTTGGAAAACTGTGAAAATACCTCCGACTGACGAAGTAGATTCAAATGAAATAATTTATCATCACGGATTCCCTACTTGTTTGCAAATAAATGCAACATTAAATTTTTTTTTTTTTTTTTTTTAATTATTTTATTGAATTGTACAACTGTAATATATACATCTAGTACAAGGGCTGTATGAATAAATAAATACATGAAAGGACATGTAGAGGCACTACCCATTGGCAGCACTCTAATTACATTTCTATTATAGGAGGTCTCGAGGCCATCTTCTCTTCAGACGCCTAGGAGGATTGTCCGGGATGGAATTGGAACCAAGGATGGAAACTAGTGGGTTTGGATGGGCCTGGAGTTTATTATGGAATGATAGGTATCTGGAATGGGCTAAATCGGTAACATATGAAACGTTCAGGTCATTATGGATGGTTTTATTTGTGACAAAATAAGGAGCGTTTAGGATTTTGCGAAGGATTTTGGATTGCAAGGATTGAATACGAGAGGAATTTGATGGTTTGGTGGAGCCCCATAGTTCAATTCCGTAAGTCCATATAGGTCTTATCACAGTAACATAAATAAGTCTTTTGTAATTGATATGAAGCTTTGAGCGTTTGTCTAGTATGTGTTGAAGTAGTCGGAAGCGTCTAGCTGTTTCTTGTCTTTTCAGTCTTGTGTGAGGGTTCCAAGTAAGACGTTTGTCTAAGTTGAGTCCTAGGTAGCGGATCTGTTCAACAGGGATAAGTGGAGTACTATTAAAGGATACAGTAGGACAGGAAGTCATGGGTTTTCGGCGAAGGGTAAAGGTAATTTGATGGGACTTTTTGGAATTGATTTTAATTCTCCAATTCCGACACCATTCTTCGAGACTTGATAAATGTGATTGAAGGGATTGGGATGCAATATATGGGTCGTTATTAACTGATAACACACATGTGTCATCAGCATAGGTGGAGATGAAGGTGTTAGGATGGGTTGGGATGTCAGCTGTATATACTGTGTAGAGAATAGGACCGAGGATGCTACCTTGAGGAACACCAGCAGACTGGGAATAGAGACGAGAGTAGGAACCATTATGATTTACTTTAAATGTTCTGCCAGTTAGAAAGGAGCGAATGATCAAAAAGTATGTAGGAGGAAGGAATTGTCGGATTTTGTAAAGGAGACCTGGGTGCCAGACTCGATCAAAAGCCTGTTCTACATCGAGAAAGGCTCCCGTGCAGTACAATCTACGCTCCAATGCAGAGGAGACAACATCCACCACACGATGGCATTGCTGGATAGTGGAGTGGGATGTTCGGAAACCAAACTGGTGGTCTGGGATTATGTGGTTACTTTCTAGGATGGGATAGAGACGTTTTAGTATGAGCTTTTCGAGGATCTTGCCCATTATGGGTAAGAGGGAGATAGGACGATAGGAGGATGGAAGTTCTGGAGGCTTTTTGGATTTTGGGATCATTTTTACTATAGATAGTTTCCATGTATCGGGAAAATAGGTAGAACGGATTACAGAATTATAAATGTATGTGAGGAATAGGATAGCTTTTCGAGGAAGGGATTTTAGGATGCGAGCTGTAATTAGGTCATGTCCAGGAGCTTTATGGGAAGGCAAACTAAGAATAACATTGGATATTTCTGACGGATGAAAAGCCTTAGGTGGGAGACTCATTTGGAGTGGGATATCCAGTTCTGCTTCAATACACTCAATGTGAATAGGGTTGAGGATATCAGGGTGTGGATTAAAGGTTTTGAAGAGGTGTTGGGCGTATATGTGAGATTTTTCTTCGTCAGATCTGGACCAAGTTTGATTTTCAGTAAGGAGAGGATGGTTAAAATCTTTGAATTTAAGGATCTTTTTGGTGGTCATCCATAGTGAATTATTAGTAGTCGTAAGATTTTCAGTCTCACTAAGCAAATTTTGGATTTTGTAGTTTCTAATCTCCGTTTTCAGTTTGTTAGTCAGTTGGGTGTAATACGTTTTATCTGATGGGTAACGAGTCCTGTGCCACTTCGATCTTGCTCTGCGTTTTTCGCTCAGCAAGCTGCGAAGGTGCTGTGGCAGGTTAGTCTGTTGTGTGATATTATTTCTGTTTATGGTAGTGTTATCTTTTATACTGTCTTTTATTGTTGCTGTAAGTATTTCTATTGCGCTGTCAATGTCTTGTTTAGTCTTGAGTGGAATCCGTAGGTCTAGTTTGTTTTCCAAATCGTTACTAAATTGCTCCCAGTTAATTCGTCCTGTAATCAATGAAGGAGAGGAGGGCTTAGGAATGAAGGTTGAGTTTAATGAGAGCAGAACTGGACTGTGATCTGAGGAGAGATCATCCAGGGATTTGATTAATACGTGGGAAGGAGAAATCTGGGATGTGACAAATATATCCAGGATATCAGGGCGTTTTTTCAGGGAAGTTGGCCAATAGGTAGGATTCGGGGGAGAGAGGATTGAATAACTACGAGAAGTACAGACATGAGACAGGATATTGCCACGAGAGTTGGATGTTCGACAGCCCCATCGTTGGTGTTTAGCATTATAGTCTCCTCCAGCAATAAAGCGTGATCCGAGGGATTGGAATAATGATTCTAGTTGGTTATTGGATAGAGAATTGCCAGGAGGACAGTATACAGCTGATAATGTAAGATGGAAGGGACGAGTTGATATGATGATAGAGGTTGCTTGGATAGCCTCATTTGGAGTTGAGGGAATAAGGGAATGTGGAATCGTTTTATGGATAAGGATGCAAGAACCGGCGTGGGAAGTGTTGTCTGGGTGGTCAGATCTATAAGTGATATAGTCGCGTATATAAAAATATGAACGTTTAGTGAAGTGAGTTTCAGTCAGTAGGGCAATGTCAATCTGATTGTCATGCAGAAATATGTCAAGTTCGTCTCGGTGGTTGTAACATTAAATTTAAATTACTTATTTCGGGATTCAATTTTCTTTGAGATTGAGATAAAATTAAAAATTAAATATAAATTAAAATGTATAGCCTTCTTATAAGTTTTATTCCTTTTTTTTTTTTTTTTTTACAAAAGAAGTCATTACTACTGTCCCTTGTTCCAAAAAATATTTTATTTCAATCAACTGTTTTTTCAGAATTCGATCTCGAAATGTCAGGTTTATTAGGCTTTAATTATAATTATATTTTTATTAATAAAAATATTCTAGGTTGACTCGAACCAATCATAAGAAATACTAATAAGAAATCTTAAAGTTTGAATTGACATTGCAATTGTTTATTTTATAATTTGATTTTTGTTATTTTTTGCAATGGTTTTTGAGTATATATATATTAAGTTATTTAAATGCATGTTTAAATAACATTATAGAAAAGCGATTCGTTTATTAAGTCGTTGAATACATAATTAATATAAATAAAATCATGTAGTATTTAAAATTATAAAAATAACAATGCAAACAAAATATTTAACATTAAGCGGTTATCGACAAAAAACCCACACTTCAAGTTCGAGAAAATATATTTTCTAAATACTCTGTTGGCTTCTGTAATGTTATAAGAACTTATGGTGTGATACCAAAATCATATCTTGGGCTGTGAAGACAGAGCATAGGAATAGTGGAGCTGTTGTCAGGAACATCGCTCTTAGGATTTGTATGTTTTTCTTTTCCGAATCGCTGCATTTAAGGAACTTACAGACTTGAGGTTACTTTTTATATTTATATTTTTTTTTAATTTTACATGTTTCACCTTTAAGTGAAGGTAAATACCGAACTCGAAAAATGTTAATGGATTGTTATTAAAAGTATCATGACAATTGAAAAAATACATATCTTTGCATAATTTTCTTCTACATTATTAATTATGAACACAACAATGTTTAATGGATTAATAAATGTTATGTTATCAATGAAACAAAGTTTCTTACAAGCTATTTACTTTGTCTTTCTTTCTAACCTATTCGTTGAAACAGGATTGCATTATATAAGCAGAATCCTTTTCCGTTGGCCTTTGCAGTGATTGACGGGTTGTATTTGGGAAGTGATCCAGGTAGTGTAAATAGGGAGATGGTGAAATGTCGAAGCTATATTGCAGAGTAAAGGCACTAGGGTGGGAATGGCACTAGAAGAGATGGGGGAACTGATATGGTTTGGCTTTGGTGGCGAATGCTTTAGCTTTAGTTAGGGATATATAGACACCATTATCGCTTGTTCTTTTAATCTATGTAACGGATTGAGTTTCAGTTATATACTTCAAATTACAAAAGTTTTTATCACTCATAAATTAATCGGATATTAATAAATTTTGGGGAAATTTCTTTATTATTAGTTAAAATACGGGGAGCTAAGAGGGTCAGTGGTAGAGCGCTGAGTTGCCGTGCCGAAAGTCCTAGCTTCAAATCCCGCTGCTATTCAGACTGTATAGCTTATTTAATCTGTTAGCAGCCGGAGATGAATCCTATGGGATCTAGTATCCTCCAGGGGATCACCCAGCTTATATAGTGTTTACCTAAATTAGGGGGAATAATTTGGAGGTTGAATGTGATTTAGGACAAATCAACTCCTTCCACAACCATTGCCCAAGAAACAGTAGTCTCTACCACGTACTGAACACAAGACCCTTCATAAGTTGTAGAGGAGCAGGATTTTTTATTTTATTTAGTTAATGAGCTATTGATAGTATGTTGAACAATAAATATAAAGGCCTGTAACTTTATGTATGTTTTCTTTTTGATGTTTATATTCAAATTAGGGAGAGGAGTGGCTCAGTGGTAGAGTACTGAGCTACCATGCCGGAAATCCTGGTTCAATTCCCGCTGCAGGCCATGATTTTTATTTAGTCTGTTTGCAGCGGGAGATGGATCATATAGGATCTAGGACCCTCCTGGGGCCCACCCAGCCTCTATAAAATATTATAAAAATAGGGTACCCAAAATAAGGGGGAAAAATCTGGCGGTCGAGCGTGACCTAGTGACAATTTGAATAATGGTTTGGACGTGAAACCTGTTTAAATGCAATTATGCGTGATACAGATTCTGAGATTGTTCAAAATAAAGCGACATTCCTAGAAATAATTTTTAAGTATAATTTTATAATTCTTGTCATTTCTTAAATGAAATTTTTTATTCTTTCTGATTTCCTTGAGAAGGTGTATAAAAAAACAAAACTGTTCTATATAACGTATTTATTTTTAAATAAACTTGTATTGTATTTTTTTTTATTTATATTTTTTGAGAAACCCAAGTAAACTGAACTGGTAAATTCTTCAAAAATACAAAAGTTCTAAAATAGTTAGTTTTTGATTTTCACTATTTTCTTCATTGGTCGCAATTGTTTTTCGTTGATATTCGTTGATTGTAGGTAATGGAAGAAGGTAAATATAAGTATTAACAGGCAATAAAATGTTTAAAAATTTTATTTTGCATTTTGTTTTCTTAATAACCATAAAGCAAGAACTCATTCCGCACAAACCAATGATCTACATGGTGTATTGACTAAGATTGGTCTAGAAACTCAAATATTAGTGTGGACGCTAGACGAGACTAATCCCGCTGCTAAAAAAACAGAGTACAAGAAATAAAAAATAGCAGAAATTATTTAGAGAGAAACAATAGATAATTACATATGTATGCAAATTACAGTGCCAATTAGAAACAAACAAAGCAGAAAATGAAACAAAAATATGAACAATTTCAACTAATATAACTTGTTTTTATTATTATATTTATTTGAATCATTTAATTGCTACTTTAGGTTTATTATCTAATGACTGGTATGTAATTGGTTTCTATTGAAAAATATATTTATAATTTGAAAAAGTTTTAACAAAAAATTAAATGAATTAAATTTAGGTTGCATCAAGGATTTCTAAACATATGTATTTGACATGGTTCAATAAAATATATGTTAATTTTTGTTTACATATATGTATCTTTAAAGTATATTATTTATTCAGTTGTTTTTGTGATAATTAATGTCTTTAAAAGGTAGTTTAAAAAAATTTACTTCTTGGCAGTAATAAATGCATGAGATTGGTGCGTTTATTAGCCCTAATGGAAGCTGGCCATTTAAAATTCCCAGTTGCGTTATTCAGTTCGCGTTGCCGCCTCTTTTCATCTCTGTATAATTTCGTAGCAATCCTTTTTTCTCTTTCCCCTTAGTCCCGGAACGTGAATTTTTAGCGAACGATGGGGAGAGAAGTATTACTGCATATAATCTCACTGGTTTTCTCACATTATTACGTTATCATACCCATTAAGGTAATTAATCATGAGTTTATTTTAATTTTTAATTCAAAATATTAATTAATGAATGTTGCATTATTAATTAGTCAAGAACACTTGCCATATATTATTTATTCAGTTGGAAAATGAAACGCATTACAGTATTAAAAAGGCGTAGACATGATCGAATATTTAGAATACCTTGGGCATCTCGCAGAAGTAACCGAGTAGGGCCAAGGAGGGTCAACGAGGATGGGGAATACTATAGACTTAAAATGTCTGGGTAATGTGCATTATCAGCGAAAAATAGAATATGGCAGAGAAATAGGGAGAAAAGAAGTTTCTTGGGTTTAAAATATTCGATTCCGGGCTGGAATACTACAGAAATAGATGAGAACTTTTGCATATGACAAAACGATGGATGACACGGTGGAGGAACAAGAAGGTTTTTACTAAAATAAAGCACACTAGCTTTTTTTTGACACAAGGTTTGTTCAAAACTATCTTTTTTGGAAATGTAACTTGTCAAACTGTTGACTACATCCAGACAGTGAATTCGGATGATTAGAATTGAAGTCCAATACTAATTCGGTTTGTACTGTATTGATGGAAGCCTCCTTAAGATTAGAATAGGATTGGTTCATGATGCCTTGGAGCTAGAGTTCAATTCAGCATAGGGGTGTTATTCCTTTTTACAGTCAAGGTCTTTTAAACTTAGTTAATTAAGTTATATAATTTTATTATTTAAAATTAGTCATGTATAAACTATATAGAAATTCTTCATCACCAATTAATTATATATTGTTCCTTAAAAAGAACAATGTCATAACTCAAAAAACATAAGTTTTCAAAAGAGGTATTTGAAAGTTCCACGTGGGTTAAAAAAAAATGGGTATTGGTGAAGTAAAGCATTCCAAATTTTTCCAATTTTCCAAACAAGCATTAGAAATTTTTTTTAAATTTCAACTTATGTTATACCTACATTATAATTCAAGTCAAAATATTATTTAATTAAAAAGAAAAACATATTGCAAATGGAATATCAGATAAGTCGTTCCTGAATTAAAAAGTTTCATCCAATATAATTGCTACTGAAGACTTAACTCAAAAATGCCGTTTTTGAGTTATGTCATTGTTCTTATGTCATCCTGAGTTTCAATTTGTATTTTTTTTCAGTTTTGAATTTTCCCTCCTCCTTATTCGATGCGTTGTCATAATATGGTAAATGATAATAAGGTGAAGTAATAAACTCCTCAAACACAAGCATACTTTACAAAGTACTTAAACAAAGCCTCAGGAACTGCGAACTTAGCTGGTCCTTTCCCTCAACCTCTCTCTGGAGTGAAGTTCAAGTCCACGAGCTCTCTGTGGGTCTCTGTCGACCGCATCGTTGATAAGGATTGTACCGTTACAATTTATAAGAAGAATTATTACAATAATATAAGGTTCTAATGAAGTTTTGGGGAACTTTTATGACTAAATTAAGAAAAAACTCTGTATTTGTTTAAATGAAATGTACATATAAATTATTTATTTTGAATAATTTTAGTTGACCTTATATATCTACAGCGCCGCTGGATAAGTGGTTAAGTCAGATTTTGTCCAGAGAAAGTAACTGCTTTCAGATAACCTGGATCGTATCATTCTTGTAGCTTTTGGCTTGAAATGGAGTGTTAATATAAACAATAACTCCTTTTGAAAGCAACGCCTTACTTAGCCCCTTATTCACTACGAAAATAACACGGAATTAGCGGAATAACTTAAGTACTAGAAACTCTAACTACTTATTCATCGTGGCTGTAGATATACAATGAAGAAAATGGTTCGGGTCGAGGTCAGAAAACATTCTCTTAAATAAGGTGAATTATTTATTTTAAACTCAACGTTTCGACTCACATTGCAGGTTTTCTTCAGGACCAAATATAAAAGGTACCTAAAAATTAAAGTGATGCATCGTAAAGAATAAAAATACATATAGGCATCGATGGATACGAGTAATAAAAAAATATAATAAAAATGGGGAACCCTTTGGTAAATATAAAAGTTACTAGTAAATATAATTTTTTTACTCTATTATTATTATTATTGTTTTACTCTACTACTTTCTCGAATACCGTTCATTTGATTAACTAGTATTAATATTTATTATTTATTCGTTAATCAAATTAATGGTATTCGAAAAAACAGTAGAGTAGTACAATAATGATGATAATGATAATATAGGAATACCATTATATTTAATAGTAATTTTTATATTTACCTAAAGAGTTCCTCATTTTTATTATATTTTTTTTATCACCTATATCCCTTCATGCCTTTATAAATTTTTACTTTTTACTATCGTTTTAGGGAGGGGAGTGGCTCAGTGGTAGAGCTCTGAGTTACCATTCCAAAGGTCCTTTGTTAAAATCCCGCTGCTGGTAAGACTTTTAATTAATCTCTTAGTGCCCGAAAATGGATCCTGTGGGATCTAGGAAACTCCTGGGACTCACCCAGCCTCTAAAGTGGGTATCAAAAATAAGAGGGCAAAACCTGGCGGTTGAGCGTGATCTAGGACAAATCTCCTCTCTGCACAACCGTTGTCCAAGAAACAGTACTGTCTCTACTATGAACTGAACCCCACTCCGTTGGTACAGGCTCTTTTTTTTTTATGTATCGTTTTAATGTGTGTGTATCTTATTTATTTAGGCCTGAAGAAGTCCTGCGATGTGGGTCGAAACGTTGGCGTTAAAATAAAGATTTTTCCTTATTTAAAAGAATTTTTTCTGACCTCCACCCGGACCATTTTTTTCCTTATAAATTATTTATGATGTTATTAACCGTTTTTTCCGGCATCGTGTCAAATTACCTGGAAAGCTCACTATTGATTTTCTAAAATCAACAGAGACAGCGTACGATACCGGTTGCTGTGATCCTACCGAGTAGCATTATGTAGCGGTGTTTAGCCTGTCATAGCTATCTCCTCTGTGGAGCCCTCAGAATGGCAGCCAATGTAAACAAACGTATAGTAAACTGTGGATCTCATCCCATTTGTCTTGGGGGAATGGTACGCTCGACTATGGCCTTTTGTATCTACTATGTCTACATTTTCCTCTATTTCAGAAAATTAGATATGACGGTAGATAGTAAAAGTTTACCATTAAGTGTAAGATGTGATGAGAGAATTCTTTTCATTATATTGTATCAGTTATTAATTATCAGTTGATAATTATTACACGCAATACTTTAAACCAAAAAGTAATTGTTTTAAATAATAATAGAACGTGTGTTCAGAGATCACTAATATTTATTGCCCTTGACGCGGCAGAGTACTAAATGCTATCCAATAAAAATTATATTATTTATTTTAAAAAAAGGAGAAGAATAGAACAATATAATGCTCCGATTGTACCAGTTTTGTCTTCAAGAGTAAAAATGTAATAACCATGATTATTACATTACAAATAATTTCACTTAAGGTTTAAGTAAAAAACTAACCAATAAACACATACATTTTTTTTTTTAAATCACTTACACGCATATACGCACACAAACAAGCTTATAATATTCATATTTTTTAATTACCCTTGCACTTTTAAACAGTATGGCCTCTGTATCATAAACATTTTTATGTAGTGATGTAATATTTTAATGGGACTTGGAACTACATTTTGTTTAGTCTTTTGTCGTACACTATCAGTTAAATTACAAATATTAAAAAAAAAAAAATGGTCAATCGTAAAGCCACTGTTCCTGACATCTTTAAGCCGTTACACAAAATATAGCTGTAATAACACGATTAATTTATATGAAAAAATGGAATCTATTTAAAAAATAAACAAAGCTGCATCTTATTCTTATATTTCGATTTTAAGACTGTTATTTCAATAAAGAGAATTCAGTGGAGTAAGATTAAGTATTTATTTTATAAAAATTATTTATTGTGGTATAAATTATTTTTTTATCTAGAAAATTGTTGACAGTTCTAACAACCAATTAAATTATGTCATTTTGTGTCATATGAACCAATTTCACCCAATCATGTCAACATTACACTGATCCATTCAGTGCAATCATCAATCACTATGACAACACATGTTCAGTTTGACAACTTCATTCCAAATAAATTTCAAAATGTCACGTTTTGCCAGTGCGAATGTTCAAAGTATAAATGAGATAATCAAAGAAAAAAATCCCAGAAATACAACCTAAAGTCACAAATATATTTGGGGAATATTTATGGAACTTAGCTGGGGACGAGAATATGAATTAAATGAACATAGAAGCTTAGAAGAATTGGCGTTGATACTAAAAGATTGCGCGGGCAATATGAGAAAGAAAGATGGGACCGAATTTAAAGAAGCAACGGTGAAATTTTGTCGAAAACTTTTTCCGCCAAATATCCCTCGGACATTGACAAATGCCTCATAATTTTATGACAAATTTCTCAAGCTCGTTGCTTGGTAACAGCCCGAAGCCGAAGGCTGATAAAATTATCTCGTCTGTTATCAATGTCCTAGGGATATTACTACTGTAAAAAAACCTAAAATAAATAAAAAAATCATTATTTTATTAAATGCAAATACTCAACATCCTAAAACAATACTAAATGAGTACTCATATTCTAACACGCTAACAGGGGGGGGGGGTTTGAAAGTAGGTACTAAACTGAACTTCAAGTTCCAGAATAATATCACGGTAGCTCTACTAAAATGTTTAGTATCTTCTGTAGCACAATTAAATGAACAGTTGTATCATTGTAAAATGGGGTTGGTCCGTCGTTTGGCGGAGAGGGGGTACTCCCCTAGTAAACTTTAAAAAAAGTTATTAAGGTTATCTTAGTGGAGTTGAGTTTTAGCAGATTCCTTGCTCACAGCTGATCGCTACTTCAATATTTTTTCGGCGTGGGCAGCGCAATCGAGTGTTCAAATTGTAAATACCTTGAGTTTGATTGGCTTGCCAACCTTTAGCTTTTGTATGTAGATAGATATATCTCTTCAAGGTCTATCTTCATATCAAATGATTGAAAAAGATATGTAAAGAATTGGAGGAGAATTATTCAAGAGTTTTGATTATATCTGAATTGATTTTTACCATTGTTTCATAATAATTAACCATTTTTTTTTTCTTAGCCCCTTTAGTTTGAGGAGTGGTATGTTTTTGTACTAGAAAGGAATTTAGAAGGGATCTTTTCTTCTGTACTTCGTACATTTTAAGAGAGGGATGTGGAGTGGAAGAGGTTCTCAGTTTTAATTTATTTATTTATTTCTTCTTTTTCCGGTATTCTAAACTGTTCTTAACGCCATTTCGAATTTTATACAATTTGCTTGTATTGTATTATCTTTGTATTTGTTACGATTCTAATCATGTTTTATCTATTCTGATACGTATACATTTGAATCATTAGGGGCGAGATAAGTATTTATTTTCTTCGTTTTTCATTAAACCGCTTTTCCCTTAGTTTTATGTAAACCTTCTAATACTCCCAAGCCCATCTCCTGTTTCTCTATTCCACTGATCTTCAACTACAATAACTCAATAATATGGAAACCTAGGTACCTAATGGTAAGATTAAAAGTGAATCCTCACAAAGCCGCTCGACTTTCCATCTCTTTCTAAGTGAGAGGATCCCTTTCTACCTGACTCGAGATTTAATAAACCCCTGAAATGAGGAAAGCAAAACTGTTTGGTTAATCCAAGGAAAACGGTTTCAAACGCCCTGGTGAATTTATTGGGAGTCATATTAAACCGCGGAGAATTTCAATCCATCCTTCTCTTAAAGTACACGAGTCTAATTCATCTGCGGCGAATTATAACGTGGAAATGTAATAGTATATACCTGAGCTAATGTTTATATTGACTTTAGTATAAAGCAAACAATTTCATCTTAATGAACCCATATGCATATTATGAATGAGTTCTATGGCTTCTTGGATGGAATTTTTCCACTTATGTCTTGACAAGTATTTTATGTCTCTTTTGAGGTTATGCACTTCTAAATTAATATGTTTTGTAGAATAGCCCTTTTGCCCACTGGGTTCTTCATAATGTCCTTTTTCTCTTGCACTTGTGATGGGGCTCCACTAAGCCATCGAATTCCTCTCGTATTCAATCCTTACAATCCAAAATCCTTCGGAAAATCCATAATGCTCCTTACTTTGTTACGAACAAAGTAATCCATAATGACCTTAACGTCCCGTTTATTGCTGATTTGGCCCGAATCCGATATCAATCTTTTCATGACAAACTTTATTTCCACTCAAACCCACTTTTTCAAACCAGTTTCAAACCTCGCAACCTCTTCAATTCCTGATAATCCTCCGAGGCGTCTGAAAAGAAGATGGCCTTTTTTTTTCTAAGCTGAACTTTTTATTTGAGTACTACCACTGGGTAGTTTCTCAACTTGTCTTTTCATGTCAATGTATTCACTCATTTTATTTACTTGATGTATTTTGTATACAGTTGTAAATTTCAATGAATAAATTAAAAAAAACAAAAAACAATCTCTTGCACTTATGATGGGATATTTCCTCTAGTAAGTATCTTGCTGTATTTCCAGGATAGGGTATAATTTATTGATTTTTGCTTTGCTATCGTTCTCTTTCTGTCATCAAGATGTTTGAATGGGCGAAATATTGGAAGGTATTATTAGTTCCTGTTTTTATTTTGAAGGTGTAATAAGGCTTCTTGGTTGGAATGTTTCAACAAGTATTTTATGTCTCTTTTGAGATTATCCTCATCTTCATTTATATACTTTTTTATTTTGGTTTCCGGAATTTTATATATAAATTTAATCAATCAATCCTAATCTGGCATTCGTTACTTATGTTTATAAAGAATAACTTAATTTAAAAAAAGACTAGGCAAATTGTGAAACTTATCCTTAAAATTGTAGGTATCAAAATGATTTATTTTCGTAAGCTTTTGAAACAGCCCAACATTTGGCGGTAGGTATACAATTTGTAGAAAACAGCGTGCTGTCCCCCCCCCTTATTTTTGGAGCGAAATTTCCTTCTTTTCATATTTTTCCGGTAAACACAATACGCAGTTTTCAGGTAAAATATCTTATAGGTTATTCTACATCAGTGTATGAATATTCTGTTTTATTTTTTGGGTTTTTTCTTTTTCTTTATGTTATAAAGAAAATTCTCTTTAAGTAAATTGTTAAAGACATGCCTTGTAAGGCCATATTTAAAAATACCTACCGTGTTTTGGCTGTTTGTATGTTAATATGGAGGGTTACTACAAAATAGATAATCAATCCATATATAAAATTTTAATTATTGTAAATATTTAATATTCTAAACTCCTGAAATATTGTATTACATTAAATTATACCAATATCCTCTAAGAGGAATCTATTAAATCTATTTTAGAAAGCTATCAGGGAAAGAAATTAGATTATTCCACAAATAAAATGAAATATGCACTCACAAATGAAAATATACTTTAAGAACTTAATGAACAAATAATCTTAAAGATTATTATCTTTAATAATCTTGAAGATTGAAAAACACGACAGGAAGAAATGTTGCGAAGGTCAGTTTGTCTAGACTGGTAGTTTTTTGGGTCCTTTTTCTGACACTACTTGACGTTCGTAACTTTTATATAACACGTTGTTTCTGATATTGTTAACTACTTATTAAAAGATATATTATTAAACGATAGTTGAAAGCTTGTCTAGGTAGTTTGTCATGATACAAATATTAAATATGATACTTTATCTTATAACAGATGTGATTGGCATGATAGATAAATTCCACCCATGTCACGAGCTTCCTGGGATACCAATATCTTGTTTTGAGTGACAGTTTTGATTTATGTGGAGTATACCCTAGTAACTCTTTCGTTTTTTATTCACCATTTTTTTATTTGTATACATGGCTTTTTTTTCTCATTTTTAAAAATACCATCCCGATTCTCTATAATATATTTTTCTTTCTACAAAATATTTAAATGATTTGAATCTTTAAAAACACATAGATTTCAATTTATTCCAGAGAAGAAAATTATTCACTGATCCGAGAAAAACAAATTTTCGGAATTTCATAAGGCTCTAAAAATCAATTATCAAAGGGTGATAATTGCTTAATGTCTAAAACACTATATCAAATATTAAAGTATTCTCTGTTCAAAACCTGTTTAGCCTCGTAAAACGTACAGTTATTTTTCTCGTAAAATTTAAATAGTTCTCAATAACACAGTGTTAAAACCTGTGCTTACAATGGGACCCCCAAATTCATAGACCCATAAGCCTCCTAGGTCCAGCACATAGTAAAGATTCTTGTTTCTATGCCAACGGTTGCACACGGTGTGCTTGATGAGTCCCGAAAGGGTCTACAGAACTCGCCTGGTCCCCCCAAAAATATTAATAAAATAGCATTCTACGTTTTGTGCTAACCTAAATGGAATTGAAGAATTCATCATCAGGGCAGGGGTATTCAAGTTTTATAGGAAGAAATAAAGGCTACTTGACGAATAACGTGAATTAAGTCTAGTTTAAATAGAATCATTCGTTCAATATAATTCATATCTGATTCTTAGATATGCATATCTGAACCATATACAGCGTTTGTATACAAATTTTGTATTATTATAATGAATACTTGGAATGCATAACAAAATTCATGGTTTTGACCATATTTTTATTACTTAAATACTGGCATATATTAATATTAGCAGCATTAGTAATAAATAGTTTTTAATTAAAATCAGGTGTGATGTACAATAAAAAGCTTATACATATGGCCATGGTTTCAAATTTATAAAGACAAATTAACGAAAATTGTGAATTCGATTTTCTAAATAATTATTAATAAAAACATAATTTAATACTACATTTATTTAATTGTGAGTTGAATATCTAACCACGGACATATTTATTATTTATTAATAATTTATAAATATTACCATATTCCGTTTGTGATAGCCTTTTCTAATAAATAAACACAGATAAACCTGAAAAAATCTCTACCACTACAACCCATGAAGTAAGTGAAGGTATAGAGGCTGTGCGAGCCACAGGTGGGTCTCCAATAAATACCGATACTAATAATATACATATAAATAGCTGTTTTAAAATATAATTGTTCATGGTAATTCATATATAACTGTTGGTAAAGAATCTCAAAAACTTTCATGGACAGAACTTGTTCGTAATTGGTGATGAAAATAAATGATGAATATTGTTGACCTATATGGGCTTTTGACATTCTTCCCATCATACAGCCCCCAAATGTCCTCTGTCTCGGATTGTCGGTTTTCATCAAGTAATTGCTGATTTTCAACAAGTAAAACAAAGCTGTTAGTAATTTGTACGTTTAATGTTACCCAGCTCGTGAGGTACCTGATACGTTAGAATCCTAGAACTAATTTGTATTCCGTATTGGCAACCCTATACTTGCCTATGCATTGTAAACTTGTAACCCCCCTGACCTTGTTGAGGTTGTAATACAAGATCTTAGTGTGTGGAAAATGGACAAGTGAACACGATGCTCCTGTCTGTGTAGTAAATCCTATCAGGTTTGGAACACAAGTCTTTGTGCCTTATCCAAACATTCATCACTAACCATTGCAGATTGAGCGCACACAACGTATTAAGCTAAAGTAAACAGGCAGTTGAATCTCTTCATAGGCTTCTGTTTTGGTAATTAATTAATATTCATAATGTTATTTTCAGTGTTAGTTCACAATAATTTCCTGGATTTATTGTAGGATATACTTTAGGAGCTTTATATATGTAAATATTTGGGTATTCTGATTTGACTATAATTTAAATAAGTATAATATTATTTAAGAACTTTAACAAGAAATCTGTGAACCATACTAGTAGAAAACATGGTTTATAAAATTGAAATATACTATATTTTGAAAGAACTCGGGTTCGAATCCCGGTCCTGGATATATCTTTTCTTTTCAAATGAAAATATTTAAAAATTATAACAATTAAAAAAAAATAAAATAAAATAAATTATAATAATATATAATGATGTAAGTCAACAAGATCCTAATTACAGTAATGTTCAATGAACATTCTTCCCCTTGTATACATCGCAAATTGGGAGAACACAGGGATATGGGATCAGTGAAAAGCTCAGTTGGGAGAGCACCACGCTAGAGACGTGGGCGACACGGGTTCGAATCCCGGTCCTGGACATATCTTTTCTTTTCAAATAAAGATATTTAAAAATTATAACAATTAATAAAAAGTAAAATAAAATATTTATTTTTTAAAGAGTGGTACTCCTGAAAATTTAAATTAAGATCAGGTTAAGTCCAAACATCAAATTATTTTCAATTACTGTGCCAATTGAAATAATTGTTTAAATCTTCATTTTGTTTCTATGGTAACATTTTTTTTTTTACATAATATGGCAATGAAAATTAGAAACTAAAACTTATGAAGCCTTAATTAGCAAATGTCTACTGCTTAGTTATTTACCGCTATTACCTTATAGTTTTAAAGACACATAACGTTCCTTTAGTATTCTTGAAATAGTTATTTTTTTATCATGAGTTCTCGAAAAAAATATTATACTGACGAGAAATCAAGCATGCATCGTAAGATTTCAGAGAACAGATTTCATCAGATAAGCACAAGATAAAATAAAGAAAACAAAATTAACTATAATATATATTTTAATGCATATTGTAATCGATATTGTACCGTTGTATTTAACCGGCCACTGGTAGAAGAGAATCGGCTGAGATGGTAGGCCATCTTCTAAGAATGGAGTTCTAAATAGTCGCAAGTCTTATTTCAAACCTATAATACTCGTATATTGGAAAACGATGTGAAAAGAGATTTTTCAAAACATAGGACTGAAGTGGAATAGGAGAGGGCAGCTGTAGGTCCGCAAGGGAATGGAGAAGGCTGTGGTTGAAAGGGACGATTATCATGATGATGAGTTTATTTGAAAAAACGAATATAATAAATAGTAGGGGAGGGAGTATTGATCCTTTCGGCACTCCTCCCATGTAAGAAGAAACTTGAAAAGAATCTTGGAATTTATTGGGAATTTTATTTTGCAATTTGTGAAGGAGCGAATGAAAGTGTCAACCATAGTGAGATAAATACATCAATAATTGCTTTACCATCATACTGAAAAACAAAATAAATATTTACTTCAGCTTTATTATCCCAAAAAATTAAAACAGAATTGATTCAGTCAAAGAGACTTTTCGGGAAAATGAACCCAAAATGTACACAGTGTTATACTGACAACCTTATTCCATTATTCTATCGATTTATGAGTTTGTTATGTTCGTCCTAGGTGTATAATGCATTATACGAATATATCTGTTGCGGAAGGAGTTAAGTGGAACAGAAAAGGTAAATATTTATTTTGAGCTTGTGGTTTTCCAAAATGACCTTGCTGATGTTAGTATCACTGGATTATTTCGGTCCTCTTCAAAAAAATTGAAAGTAAGAGCAAACGTTTTGTTTCCTTTGTATCTATTCATATAATTAATTGTTAACTATTTAGTTCTTTCTTTCTGATTCAGGGCATAATAATTTATTTTTACGGAGAGTTTTCTCAACTAGGAATCGCATCTGGATTACATAAGGAAAATAAAAATCGACCGCCTTCAAAAATAAGAAAATGCCGAGGTGAGTGCTACAAATATCCTTCTCAGTGGTACAAGTTACCCTTTGCAACTCCGCCCTATCCAGGTGCTTGCTGGGGCGGAATGCGTTCTATTAGCCTGGAAGTGAACCGGAATTTAAGGACATCGATTTCTTTGTCAGCTCCTCTTCTGTCTAAGTCCTTGTAATTGTCTTCCGAACTAACTATTTATTCTTACAAGAATTTCGAATATCTTGTAAAAATAAATATATTTTCTTGTGTAAAATATTCCTATATTTTCAACATATTTGGGTGCACAATGCTTGAAAATTCTTTTGCATAAACTGTTTTTAATATGTTTCCTTCTGTAAAAACCGGACCACACTGATTTTGTTCCAATCTAGATTTTTCCTCGGAAATCACAACTTAACTCCTTCCTCGGGGTCTTCCTCTGACACTTCTTCTATAGTAAAGCATAAAAAGGAGTTGGTTCGTTAATTTCTCGAAGAAATTATGATGCAACTGAGTATATGTTTAATTAATATATTTTATTCTTTGATTGGATACTAGAAATCCAATGTAATCTACTTCAATGTAAAAAAGCTAATGTAGTCTGCAAAAGCCTTATCAACATTTCTTAAAATAAAAAAAAACAAACAAAAAAAACGTACACAGTAAAATGTTTTAATTAATAATATTTAGAATAAGGCAATGAAAAACTTATTTTTTTTGTTTTGTTTGTTCACTTAAAAAAAAAATCATTACAGACAGTAAATATAAAAACTGATTGACCTGTTGTGTGCTGTTCACTTGCGAGTGATTTTGTTATTTCACGATGTTTATTAAATAATCATTATATTTAAGTACATATTAATATACCACGACATTAGGAGTGTAATTACTTTTTTTTTTTGGAAATTATTCATTAACTAAGTCCCGTTTCTATCCGTTCTATTCATACTTACGACAGCTGGTCGGGAGGAAATTCCAAACTTAAATTTAAAGTAAAAAACAGAATCATTACATCGGAGCAAGTTAGAGAACTATGAATGTTGATTATGCTAATGATCATCTTAGAGGCAAACATCATTCTAATAAATGTCTCCCAAGTGACGTCTTAGGAGTAGCCTTACTCATTTGTGATCTACAACCAAAATAAATCTGAAGGATTTTGTGCTAGGGGTAAATTTAGATAAAGGAAATCCTAAAAATTAGCTTTAACCTGAAAATGACATTAACCAATTTAATTTATGGATGGAATTTTATCGTCAAGAAAGTCAGTCCGTTTCTTTTTAGGCGTTCTGTCATTTATGTCCTCGCCCCTTAAGCTGAATAATTAATGATCTATTGATCTTAGTGTGGGGCTTCAGAGTGCAACAGTTGCTTTTTCATAAGGCGGAGCAGTTAAAATATATCTTTAAAACTGTGAAAAATGTTTCTTATCAAAATTTCCAAAACCAATCCAAAATTAATTCGGCAGCTCATTATTTTTTTCTGGATGGTAATCGATATTCCCATTCGGACTAAATATTCTAGTACTATCCAAGACATTGACACTTATAATTCTTGGTTTTCTTAAAAGTTTTTCCATTATTGTAAATGAAGGGCAATTAATAACTTTAAATGTTATAGTAACTTTTATTTCATATTAATATGATGAAATTTTCTGGAAATATGTTAGTCAACAGTCAATCATCTAACAATGTAAGGTATTTTTTTTAGAGCTAAAACATATATTATTATAAAACTGAGGGAAAAGGGGGGTTCGATTAGAGAAAGTATTAAATTATGAAATTAAACTTCTTTTTTTTTTGCTGACTATTTGGTATTTGACAGTGTCCAAATATAAATACAAATGCAGACTACATGTCCTTGTACTGCACAAGGAAATGAGACTAAATTGCTTGGTTTTAGCTTTCTTGGAAGTTTTTTTATGTTTAGGTAGGCAATTCATAATGTAATTGTAATTTTCTCTTCTATTTAATATTACTCTATGAAGTTTCAGGAAATATATTAGTCAGTAGTTGAGTACAAATAAAGAAATAAAAGTTCGTTGTTTTTTTTTAACGGGAACAGATATTATAGTTTTAATCGTCTTACTGAAGAGAAGAAGGGATTCGATTCCAGAATGGGATAGTTAAAGAACAATAGTATGAAGTCTAACTTTTTTCTTTGCTATTAAGTTGGGATTTAACAGTTAACAAATACAAATACTTAAGGAATCAACAAAACCTGAACTTCTAAAGACAAAAATGTACAAAATAATGTCCCATGTAATAATAATATAACTGTTTCCTTGTTTGAGTAATTAGTGAATGATTTGATTGATGCCAATAGTCCTATTTTTATTTCAATATTCATGTTTTAATTTTTATGTTTAGCTATTATTGGTTAAAAATTGAAGAAAAGTCCATGTCGTTATTATATTTCTCTAAAAATAAATATAAATGACAAAAATACATATAAAAATTTGTTTATGATATTTCTGCTTAAACCGGAATGTTTTTAATTTTTTAGCAGTCTTGAAACTTGAAAATATTTAAGCATTATCTTTATTGTTTCTCTGCGCGCATTATGGTATTAAATTTTAAAGATTATATCTGCAGTCTCAGTGAATAAGTGGTTATGTCGATTATTTAATTATATTAATGAATTATATTGAGGAAGAACAGTCGTGCCATTCTCTTAGTTCTTGGCTTGAAGTGGAGTTATAATTGAAATAACTCCATTCAAAGGCAATCCTTGGCTTTGGCCTTTGTTGAATATGAAAATAAAACGATTCCGCTTCCCTAAGTAAGAAACAAGAAACTCATTTTCGGGAAAATTCGACATATAGTGTTGTTAGCGATTTCAAGTCAAAGCATTTTTAAATATGATGGATGCTCGTATGAGATCCTCTCTTTGTGAATTATATCTACAATGTATTGTACTCTTCATTATAAATCTCGTTAAGAGATATGAGAAATCTAAAGAGCTGTTTGTTTCAATAATTCGTTGCAAAATGCAACTCGCTGGCTGAGAACGCGGTGCATAAGATAGGGGAAGGGATGCCATTCGCACCCCACGCCACCGTGCGAGCTCGATACTTTACCATCCCCTTTTCAGATCAATACATCCTGTGTAGAAAACGTACACGATACAGAAATCGGCGTACACGTTTTGTTAAACTCGCTCCAAGTTTAAAATCAATAAATAACAATACAATAGGCGTTGTATTATTTCACTTTATTTTCTTATGCTCCTATAATGCACCAATTAATTAAATAGTTATACATAATGATGGATACTGAAAATTACGAAATAAAACTATCCAGAAGAGGATATTTAACTCAAAAGGCAAATAATGTATAAGAGTAGTACGAAATTAAATTTTCTTTTCTTTGTTCGACAGTTAATAAATACAACTGCTTAACAAACGTATTATTAACAAAACAAGACGTTTATTCAACGCTTGAATTTTGTTGAGCCCCAAAGTTTATTAAAGATTGAGAGAGTAACTCTTCCGCGATGGCGACATTCAAATAGTAATGAAATGTTTTAACAATTGTGTAAAATTGACGTTAGAAATATATTTCCGGTTTAAAATATTTATAATTTATTTCGAATTATTGATCTGAATTTTCAATTGGAAAAAATATGATTTATTTTAATTTTAATACATATATTGGTAAAATATATACCTCATATATTGATATGAGGAGTTCAGTATCAAAGGCAGATGACTCCGAAATTTCAAAACTTTCACATTTCTTGCCAGTTTTGTCAAACAATTTTGTTAAATACGACACATAGTCGCCTTATTTCTCTTGATTTCGGTCCAATTCTGAGCCTAAAGTCTTGGGATCATAAAGCATTGCATGACGAAACGAACGAAAAAAGGGGAAAAGTCAAATTTAGAAATTTCAAATTATCCACGTTCCAAATCCTGAACACCTCACTCTACTGATGTCTGGAGTTCTATTTATAAACACATTTGTATGTGTCGAAGAGTGTTTTATTGTTTGCAATATTTAGGCTCTATTAGTCTTCAAATACAAATGTAGAAATTTGAAATTAAAAGCTTTGAGATATTTGATAAATCATGAGTTTGGAATCAAAATAAAGATAAACATACAGTTTCTTGTCATTTAAATTATTAGAACCAATTAAAAATTATTAATTATTATTTTTTCTTAAAACCTCATTCCTAATTTGGTCTCGAGTAATAGAGCTAACAATATATATCATGAGCTCAGATTAGCAATTCAAATTATACGATCCCACATTCGTTTAATTAAAACTAACAAGGGTTTATTCAAATTTTAATTACTAAAAGGATGTTATTTCTTGGATAAATGTACCTCAATACTCCCTGTACCGGTACCGGTGGCGAGAACTAGACCGGTAAATTGGCCGTTCGGTCATTTTTGCCAGCTTCTAACGGGTTCTTGGACGTTTCCACCGCTCAGTGGGCGAAAGCGCTTAAAAATGTTTTTTTTTTACTCTATTCAGTCAATTGAGGATTAGTAAATTTGCATAGGCCTACCTTTTAGGCAATCAGAACTGAAATTTTAGAACCCTTTGTCCACTACAAAGCTAAAGGGAGGGAGCCTTTAGACGGTGAAGAATCATGAGTGCGGGAATTTAAAATAATGGCTTTTAAGCCTATAATTTTTTTTCTTATTATAGGCGGATAAATTTAATTTCTCTCGTCCAGATATTGTCCAATGATTGTAATAGGAGGAAGAAAATTACTAATCTAATATTCAAACCGAAAATTAATATTGATCAACACCGAAAAACTAGGGAATTCAAGGTTTTCAAAGCATTTTTTTCTTCAAAACACTCTACCAAAAAATGGTCTCTTATGTATTCTTTGAAATAAATATGAATTAGTCATCAAGGGTCTGAATAAAGATCGTGAAAGGGAATTAGCTGCTTAAACCTGTGCAAGTAACTTTGGATCCTGAGCCCAAACAAATCGAAAAAAAACATGCCCGTGTAAACAAACAAATGAGAGACGGGAGATGGTAATCCTTTTATGCTTTACTCCATTCTGATATTTTATCAGTTGTCGTTTATGTGTATGATTACGCTTACCATGTCATCGATAAAAGTGAAAATCTGTGTCCTTGTGGAAGAATTATTGAAGTCAAAGGAGCAAAATGCGCACACTTTATTTAAATATTTAGTGGATGAATTTCACCTGTCCGATTTAAATCAACAGTTAATTGAAGATAAGTTAAGATGGAGTATTATTAATAAATTCAAAACGAAATGTTCCCGCATTTCTACGAACGAGGATATAATGCACAACCTCCTCAACTCTCTAGACCCTTTAGATTCGTCATTACGGACTCAATGGCTATCAATCGCACTGGATCTTGAGGATGATGCTAAACAGTTAATTTCTCATGTTGAGGGAGCATCAGGTGAAATTAATGAAACTGCAATGGATGTAGTTTAGTTTTAATGTAGCCTTTTTTTTTGTATATAAATAAAATAAATTGTCTTTCATACAAATTCTTACTTATAAATGCCTAAAAAAATTTCATTTGTATTACATGGGCTCCCACACAAGTTAATATAATATGAATTTATATATTGGAATGATACATCACACAACTTATTTGAAAAATATTTTTCTGTTTCTTGACAATTGTCTTGTATACTGAACATTCCATTATCCTCGACTTCGTTTAATAATATATACTATCCAACTAGTAGGTAACACAAACAAGTCTGCCTAATTTCTATGCTGTAATTCAATCTCCTGAGGATTTAATGATTTTAGCGTATTCGCCCCACTGTGCACCGAGTTATAGACTACAGAGGGAGAGTCAAGACAAATTTCGGCATTGCTGTGTAATAAATATTTACTGACTTTGGTGGGACTCATATAAATATTAGGTGGGAATATATTCACAGAATCTCTAATCCCTAATCCCATAAAGCGGTCTCTCCCTGTATAGATGTATAGAGTCAGCGGCCTTGTGCCGTGGACCCGGAACCTTCGCCACGATAACTCAGCACTCTACCACTGAGCAATCCAGCACCCATTTTATAGATATATATAATTTTTTTTTGTAGACCTACCTTTATTTCCTCCAGTTAATTGGGACCTTTTCTAAATGTCTAACAATCACTAACCCCGTATTTTTATCCAAAATTTCATATACTTAATTATAACTCAAACATTTTTTATTGCATGGGACTAATAGTGGGGTAGAAATAGTTGTAATGTCTTGAAGGGGTGATCATAGAAAGTGTTTTGAAAAAATCAATTAATATAAGGAAATTGAAAATACTCCATAGTACAGGTAGGTTTTGAAACTCTACCCGGCTTCCAAATTTCGGTTGTTATTGGCCAATTATTCATTCCAATACTCTATGAATAATTTATAGTAGAATAATTTATATTAGAATAATTTACGCTTTTTGTGTAGGCTATCCGATTCTATTCTATATTGGGGTGAAATTGAGAAATATATGGATGCTCGCTTGGAGTTTTGAAGGAAAAACTAACAATGAAGAAAAAACGAGCCGACATTCTTTACTGACAGACCGTCTTCTTTGATGGATCGCTGGTTCCTCTTATATCTTGTCATAACTAATACATACTATCCTTCTATTACCTATTAATTGTTTCACTTTTCTCTCCCCATGGCAGGTTTGTCTCTACGGAGTTTGAAAATAGAGATCTCCGGATACACCAGCCAGCAATCCGAAACTCAAAAATTACATCGCGGATGAAAAATAAACAACTGCATTGAATTCGCTTGATTCAACAGCATCAAAATCATCTTAATTACTCTCTACCATTCATTAGAGATTTCTTATATATCTAATATTTAAACGGGGTAGGGTAATGTCTAAACCGCTGAGTTGATGCTCTTAAGACCCAGGGTTTGAATCTGGCTATGACTCCTCCTGGAGCTCACACAGCCTCTGTGATTTGGATACCTCTAATTGGTAAATAATCTGACGGCGACCGCGATCTCTGACTAATAAAATCTCTCCACTAAGCTTATTTTAGAAACCGCACATTCTCTACCATGTACTGCACCCAAGATCCCAAGTAAAAGTTATCATTATCATATTTATCCCTCTCTACCACTCATGCAGTGTGAGGTTTCCTTTTCCAAAGCCCGAACCACACCTTACGATCCTCCACCGTTTTCCTTCTTCAGTTCCACTATATATTTCTCTTCCCTAAGCACTCATAAACTTTTTTATCCAGGTGTTTCGGGGACATCCTCTTGAGCTTCTTCCGACAACTTTACTTATATTATCTTGGCCGTTTTACCTCAATAAACTTTTTCTCCTGGTTCCACTCCGAGTCTGGTTATTGATACAATACAACGAAATTTCAAATATATTTAGTATAATACATAAGATGAATAATGTGAATGTGGAAAATCGTCTTAGCCCGATTCCCATCGCTTGCTGAAATCCCTTTGCTTGTAAATTTGTAATTTAATATTAAGTATGATGGGCTGGAAATAAGGAATTAAGGTGGCTAGCTCGTTAACTAAACAATTAGGCTGATTGAAGCGGGGGCCCGGTGCCAGCCCAGGCTAGCGACCCTTCATCCCCCAACTACCCCTCCTTCGACTACCCCCTTACACCCCCCAACTATCCTTCCCCTTCCATTCCCCATCCCCTCCTCTCTTTACCTCTCCTACCATCTACCCATCCCTCCAACTACCCCTCCACCCAACTACACCACCTTCAACTATTCCTTCCCCCCACTACCCTCCCAACTAACCTATCCCCGGCTTATTTACATTCTTACGCATTACTTAATTAACTCACCCTCTGAACCAAGGCCTCGGATGAATTAAGCTTTTATTCTAGGCACCTTGAATTTTTAATAGGAGTGTAACTGAATCCAGTTCTACTTTGTTTGGGACACATTAAGTAAAGTTTCTGTTTAAAGTTTAAACATAGCAACCTTATTAGTTTTTCCATGACCTAAAATTATGTATAATAGGGGCAATGCCTGAAGTCATAAGAACTTCGACCAACTTTTAGATTCCCGATCGCCTTGTGGTCATCGGCGGTTAATTTGCTGACTTCGAATTTCCCTCGATGTCACCAGCCTGTTCTCGATCTATTTTTCTTGGATTTTCTTCCACTAAAGCTCGGAGAACATTGTAATCAAGGACAGAACTTCTTCCACGGCCTTCTTTGTCTTCAAGGCTTAAGTCTCACTTTCAAAATCTCCGGAACCTCTGTTGAACTGCATGCATGCACTTTTATTTCCTTCACCCCAGACTTCGTACAGTAAAGGTTGAATTATTTCCTAGTAGCAAAATTTTACAGAGGTAAACGAACATTTTTGTTTGAAAGATTATTAATAAGTGTTAACATTTATAAAAGTCAAAAGTCCTACAAACATAAACAGTTCACTGTTTGGAGGAGCATTTTAAAGAAAACGTTATGACTTTCCGAACAACCAATATTTACTGTAAACAGCGTAACTTGAGTCTAGCATAGTTGCTATGCGGGGATAGCATACTTTATACGCCTGACTTGACACCATAATATTTTTTTAATCATGAACTCTAAGTGTGAAAAAGTGTTTATGTTTCTTTTATCCTTAATTTTGAATGTGAACGAAAGAGTGCCTGTCCGGACAACAGAACTCCTTCCGAGCAAAATACTATTCAATGTCACGAATTAAAAGGAATCTTTAGTCTTTATATTATGATCTAACATTATTACATATATACATACATACATATTTATATATATATATATATATATATATATATATATATATATATATATTCATTACCATCATAGTTCACTAACAAATAAGATATTTAATGGAAGTGACAGAATCGCTTAGTCAACATTAACAGCTTATCTAGTCCAGTCCTATGAGACAATTTTCCTTAATAACATTTTGCAAAATCATCAGCATTAGTGTTCCTCATCATTTATTTTTGTCTGTTAATATTTTTATATGCATACAAATGCATAGTAATTAAGAAGATAACAGTATTCAGTAAACTGTTTCGGTAACCCCTGGGCATCCATAATTGCATCAGGATAGGATATTAAACTAAAAACACAAAAACGAACATTTTCGCGTTGATAAACCATTTTTAATTATCATTAATGTTTTAAAATAAAATCATTGCTGTATTATTTCTCAATCTAAAACAACAAAATCTTTGTTAATTAAACTTAATCATGTTATATTCAATGCCTCATGAGCAAAGTAACTTCATCCATTAAAAAAAAATAACAAGTTTAACTCTTAGTTAATGATAGGAAATAATAATTCCATCGAAAATAATAACTTAAGCTAAAAGTGCTTTGCAGTGGAAGACATTAACTAGGCTACACAGGGCAGGGGATGTTCTTTGATACAGTACTCCATAGTGACAGATTGTACAGGAAGGTCTTTGGGATTCCGTTCACGTGGACTTGGATGGATGTGGTCCTTGCATGGCCAAGATGTACAATATACCTGCCCCGCAGAGGTAAACCCTCCGTTTAGGAGGTTCATTATTCAGAGGAGGGACACGTGTTGGGAAATATGAAATCATATTTCTGGCGAAACACCGGGGGAACATTGAACTTTATTTTGTTTTCTAGTTTCCATGGTTCTGAATTATAGTTAACAGGGCTTACGGTTTGGATCGTCTTTAGATCAATTATGGTGATAATATTTAATCATTTAAGCCATTATCAGAAACTTTCTGCATAATCTATGTTGTAGTTTTCAGTGAATTTTAACTGTAACGGTTTTAGAAAGAAGAGGTAGGAGATTAATATTTTAGGTAATAATTATACAACGTACACAGTTTGACAGAAGAATTCATTTAATTACCATTGTATTTCAATACTTTTGTGAATGACTTTAACATATACTTAAACAATGTATGATATAATGATTTAATTTGAACCTTGTCCTTCTAAGGGGTTGACTTAATTTAAATATATTTGTTTTTTAATAACTTGTTCAAATTATAGCAATTTGAGGGTTCTGAATAATTGTTTAATATAATATTTTATAAAAGTTTTCAATAAGGGATTTTAGGTGAAATAGTGGAAATACAAAGGCTTCTTATGTCGTACTATATATGTTAGTTTATGGTGGAATCCCGATATTTCGTATCCCGATTATTCGTATTTCCGGCTAATTCGTACAAATTTGCCGGTCCCCAGAGAAAATCCCGATAAATGGTATAAAATCAATGCATTTCAGACCCCTCGGTAATTCGTATTATTTTTATGCTTGAGGTCACTTATAACGTCATGTAATTCGTATTTCCAGCTTTAAAATCTCGTTACTTAGTACTGTTTTCGAAAGGGAGGGAGAGAACATTGAAGCAGATATGACAGGGAGCAGAATGAGAATAAATGCTTCCTAGGAAATCACTCAATTTGTATTGTTTTTATATACAAGTATGTTTGTACTGTTTAGAGGGACAGTAGATCCTATCGTTTTTTACGGGAGAGCGAGTGAAGGAAACAAGTTTTCTTAGAAATCTCATAAGTAATTCGTACTGTTTTCACTCCAAGAAAATGAGGGGAGGAATTTTATTAAGCTTTTCTTACAATCACACTTTTATTTACAATTCAGTCTCGTTTTTGTTACCGCTGTGACACGTTATCATGCCTCCAAAATACGTTAGCCTCTCTATTGAAGAGAAACAACAAATCATAAACGCCGTGACCAGTGGCTATAAGCTAATTGACGTATCTAAGCATTTCATCGTCCCTGGTTCCACGATCACATCAATTTTGAAGTGAAAAAGCCCGAGTTTTCACAGAAAAATGGGAATTGAAGACTTTCGTGCAAGTGGTGGACGGTTCGATAGATTAAAAAAAATTGTATTAATACATTTTTTAATTTTTTTTATTTTATTCTCCCGATAATTGGTATTCCCGA
The DNA here is from genome assembly GCA_964056705.1 of Troilus luridus. Taxonomy (NCBI): domain Eukaryota; kingdom Metazoa; phylum Arthropoda; class Insecta; order Hemiptera; family Pentatomidae; genus Troilus; species Troilus luridus. Next base: position 37,984,460 of record OZ057414.1, on the reverse strand, counting down.
TAATTCGTACCAAATCTTCAGTCCCTTGACCATACGAATTATCGGGATTCTACTGTATATGTTTTGTTTAACTATTTAAATGTGAAGAATAAACAATAATATTTGTTTCGGTATTCATGAAACCCTGAAATAATTTATGTTATGATCTTACTGTTGTATTTTAAAAAAGTAAAAAGGAATTAAATGAGTTCTCCCTGTTTTTATGATGCCCGTATTGTAATTGATAACAATTATGATTGATATGTGTTAAAATGTGTTACATTTAGTTTACAAATTGTTCGCAACTATTTAAGCTATCGTATATTTTCGCACCAGTGTTCCCATAGGGGAGGATCTAAGAATGATAATAAACGTGCGCTTTAACAAGGGTGGTTGTTGGGGATACAAAATATTGATTTCTGATTTTGAAGTTCCTTACCAATCAGAAGGCCATTATTTATCTTAGGAAATCACACATTAATTTGGTACTCTTTTTGGATTATTTACCCGAATGATACAATATATAAATGTTGACTGAATAAGCTCCGGTTTTTATTTCAAATAATAAACCCGTGATTTTATGTATATTTAAATTTATCGTTATGTTAATATTTATCGATTAACTTTGGAAAGTCATAATAAACTAATGGTGAAGATTAAAATATTATTTATGTTAAACATAAAGAAACCAATTCGTTATGAAAGACGCCTTGTCCTAGAATGTCCAAAATGGATTTTAGTCGCCCAACTATATAAGAAAATATTTTAAGATTTGTTTTATTTATTAAATTTCCTATATTTTAGCCCGGTTAAAATCAAATGTATGCAGTTGTGCTAAGGCTGTGTTTTTATAATTAAATCAAATTTCAGGTAATTTTAGTAGATTTTTAACTAAATTTTCACGAGAAATAAACTAGTTTGCTTAATTAATACTGATAATGAAAAATTAATTCTGTTTGGAAGATGCGAATCGATGCAGTAAAACGAAAACTAATGTAAATTTTCGGGCAATTAAGTTATTCTGAAAGTTAAATCCCTCATAATAGATACATGTTGGCACCATTAATGAGAATTTTGGTATTAGACACATATTAATATATTTAAAATTAAAGTTTTAATTTAAAAATATTTTAATTTCTTAAAACTTTCGCGTGCTGTTTTAAAGATGAATCTTCAGTCTATTAGTCTCCTTCTGGTCGCTAAAAATACTTAGATTTATAGTTTCTGTTGGCCATCGCTTTCATTTATGTAATCAGATGCCTTCTAAATATACTTTCGCCAGCCGAGCTGCAGATTCATAAATTGGCTTGATGAACTAGATATTCTAGCCAGGAAGCATCGTTATAGGTTTCCTTAAATCAGATAAAATTATTCCCTCTCAAAATTAAGGTTCAATGTCATGACCTCAAATAAATTCCTTAAATTTTAAAAATACACAGAAATGTATACCTCATGTTAGTTGATAGTGTGTACATTTTCTTTGTTTTCAAAATATTCATTCGATTTTTTTAAAATTAAAAGTCCTCCATTCTATACTCGTCGGCACTTTCGAATAGTGCTTCTTACTAAATATTCATATTATTCTGAATTGATTTTATATTATCAATGACCGATTGATAAGAACCTTAGAGAAGGTTTCAGTTACTCTAAAAAATAAGTGGTGTTTGTTCAGAGTCAGATTGTAAATTTTAATCAATAATTTTGCTCACAAACCATAGTATTATAAATAATCGATACATCGAATCAATTCAGAGCATTGATGTTTACAATATAAATAATTGTAATATTAATATTTAGTGTCTTATAAATAATCTAAATATAATTTCTACCTTCTGCTCCATCTTATTTGTTATGATAATGTTAATTTGACCATTACGAAATAATTATTATTTACTTAAGGACTTAGGGTGAATGATACGCTTTTAAATCAAACATACAATAATTTATATTCTGAAAAGAACTAGAACTTGGCAGAGGTGTCTTCCGGGTAGCCTGATAACCTCTTAAAGAATTCATAGCTACGGCAGACTAGTAGGCGGCGCTCATATTCATGTCTGTATAATGAAATATATCTGTAATATGTTATGATATATAATATTTAAGGTATTCTAAAGTGTTTTTTTTAAATTAATGTTTACTAAAAACTAAATTAAAAAGGATGGAGAGAAATTACATTACATTATAACGATGTTCTTTATTGCTAGTCCCACGATTTTACTATATATTTATTCATTTCTAGGTGTAATTATTGTTAACACAATGCTGAAGCAGAAGGAAATTAAAAAACATATTTAAAATTGTGTTGCACAAAAGAAATTCGAAAATAATTAAAAAGTTTTTTTTTACTTTTAAATTAAAGGCCAAAGCTGGAAACTTCATTTTTCAATATTTCTGTGATTTTATCCAATATTTCTGATACTTATTACTTACTTACCTTACTAGTTTAATTTTGTTATAAAAGTTAAATATGATAATTTTATTTTAACTATTTACATTTACTTTTTATTATAAGTATACCTATAAAGGCTTGAGGAATCAGTATCATTCCACATATTGATATCTTGATATAAGGTTGATACCTTGTAAGTAAATTGAAGTTGAAAAATATTAAACTACACAAGAGACATTGTTATATTTTTGAATAAAAGAGATTTTCTTGGAAAACCGATTAAGAAAATAAGAGAGGCATATTAATGACGTAAGTCAACAAGATCCAAATTAAAGTAATGTTATTCCTCGTGTTTACATCGCGAAATTGCGAGAACACGTGGATATGGGATCGGTGAAGGGAACGGATTTGTCCTGACTGTGAGGCGACCTTCTTTCAAAATAAAAATATTTAACTAAAATTGTTAGAGCATTTTGGGCGTTTTAACTTGTTTTTCGGTTGTTAAGAAAATTCTGACCGATATGGTAACGACAGAGCTAGGGGGGAAAACTACAGAACAAAAACAGGCAGGCCGAACGGCAGGTGAATTTCGGAGAATGTGTTGTTTTTTTCGCCTCTGAAGTTATAAATTCGTTTAAAATTGCATATTATAAATTTAACTATATTGAAGTACCTTCTTTATTTATGTGCTAAGGGAAGTAATTAAGTAATTAGTTTAAAAGTATTATTGCTATAAACGCCATTATACTATTAGTATAAACGTCACATTAAATTAACTAGACGGGCCTTATAAACGGGGCCTTAGGATTATTTGTAGGGACTAAAAATTCTTGGTTTTTACCATCCTTTGGAGGAAACATAAGATGGCGGTCTCGAGTCTGTGCTGCGTCAGGTACTTGTTACAGATCCCTATTCTATTTATACCGGGTTGGACAAAGTTTAGGACTATCACTGTAGCAACATCAGTTTTAGCTAATAAAAAGTGACGTTTAATAACAAGACATACAATAAAATAGACGGGGTTGTATAATATAGTATCTTAATTTATGAATAAATATACCAGAATTTATACTTTATGATAAAAGAATTATTCGGATATAAAGAAGCGATCTTTTGATAGAATTTCCGCTCTCGTTTTAGTTTTAATTGATTTACAGAGCTAGTGGTGTTGATAGGATTATATATACTGCCTTGTCAAAAACCCGGAGTTGGTTCCATTCATCTTCTAGCGGTTATTTCAGAGTCATTTCTAAATCCATTCGCTTTAGTCACCGGAGAAGAAGGATGGTCCTCATTGACTTGCACAACCTCTCGTGTTATCTCGGTTATTTTTAAATTGTTTACATTTAATTTCAGTGTTTAAAAGAAAAAATATCTCTTTTGCTCGAGCGATAAGTTATACTTGTCACGCGCTACATAGCTATACTTGGAAGCTTCTTCTGTAGAGCAAACTTCTACAGTACATATATAACTTCTGTATTATTAACTTCTGATTGCTTATACTTATACTGGGTTCATTAAGCTGGCATTCCAAAAAAAGTTAAAAGTATCCTTACTGTGTACGCCGATGATAAATGCGTGGTATGTATAAAATATGATCTAGTTCATTCCGTATTCTTCAGAGTCACACTTAGTATTTAGTGAAGTTAAACATTTAGCTACATTTCGCCGACCTATGTCACACACATCATATGCTTAAAACTTCATCTTACCACGAGTATAACATCTTATAGATGGTGGAAAGAATAAAAAATAAAAGAACCTGTACAACTACAACTCATGAAAGGTCTTGGGTTTAGTACATGGTAGAGACTGTATTGTTTCTAGGACAATGTCTAAGTAGATGTTTTTGCCGAATGTCAGGCTCATCAGCAAGTTTTTTTAACCCAATGTAAGCTACCCACTTTTAACAGATCGTATGAGTCCCAAGACGGTCTTCAGATCCCACAGGTAGGATCTAACCCCCGGAGCTGGTAACAGCTTAAATATCTTATCCGTCGTAACTGGATTTGATTACAGTACCTTTAGCATATGAACAAAGCACTCTACACACTGAGCTTCCCCGCTCCTTCGGTTGAAACAATGAACTGCTTATATGCTCCAAATATGTTTAGTATTTCCAGGAATATTTACAAACAACTGTGTGTGTTCGCAAATGGTCTTGGATTCAATACTTGCAATGACCGTTATTGTTTTCAACAGTCCCGCAGTTAGATTTGGTCGAGATTGAGCGCTAGGTTTTCCCCCAATTAAGAGTATCCGATGGATAGAGGCTGGTTCAACCCCAAGCGAAATCTTAAACTTGATACATAACTCTTTCCGTTATCTTGCCCTATTCACAAATAGAGAAGTATAATAATCCACCCTGCGTTCTCTAATTTTATAATATTGGTGTAATTAACCCTTAGAGCTCCTTTAATGGCACATTATCCTATTTATTAAGTAATATTATCCATATAATTTAATGCCAAGATTCTCGATAAAGTCAGTAATAATTCTCCTTCATTGGAACTTTTGACTTTCCAGAATTTAAATATTCAGAAAAAATGTGGAGTACGACTTTTGCAGATGTTTTCATTTATATTTCTGCTTGGTAATTTAAAGGACGTTAATGGATATAAAACTGTGAGGTTTAATAGTTTATCAATAAAAATGTACATTTCCATATCAGACTGATTTTTTTTTTGCATATTTAGGTCATCTTCGCATTGGAAAGATGGACTTACTACACCTATACTGGCTAGGAGGATGTTTGTGATCTAGGTGTAGTTCGGATCGTCATGACCCAAATCACTTAATATCGCGAACAAATCAGGAGCGCTGACCTTGTTTATAGAACGTCGCTTTAATTTATTTTATTTTCTTGAATTATTAAAGAAGTATTATTCATTAGAAAAGTTCATGAATGACTTCATTTATGGACGTTTTACTAGCTTTTTATTTCTGAATATCTCTCTAAGGTAATGTAAAGTTAGTCCATTTTCGGATTCAGCTAATAAATATAGGTTAATATTTCATTAGACAGTAGTACTAAAGCATATTGTCTTATGGCGGATTATTAATTAGGAATTAATTAGTTAATAGAATACACACATGCGTGCATGCTGCAATTGAATCTATTTAAAAATTAAATTTTTCATCTTTTGGATTTGTGTCGATATTTGGCTTGTCTTAATTCCTTTTAAAAGCTGAAATATTTTTCTTCGTTATTTAATACATTTTCTAAATAGTGGGAGTCCTAATTTTTGCCTATTCAGGTGTAATCAGGATGGTGATTTTTAACGAGCACCTGACCCTGCTCACCTGACTCTGTACCGCCATTTTATGTCCCCTCGGGAGGGTGACATAACAAAGAACTTTTACTCCCTTGGGTACCTGTATAACTATAATAATTAGTATATAATTCTATGGCTACCTGCCGGGTTGCTATAATGGGCATACTGGGTTGTTTTCCTTATCACTACACCACAGTTAATTCTATCTTGCAGACATATTTTAACTTCTACCCTTTAAATTTACACATTTTAATTGTGTTTGGGGGATTGCGCACCCCTTTCCTAAAACTGAATCATTGGAATCAAATTATATGTTTAATTAAATAAAATATTTCGAAATTTTAATGTTGGTTCTTCTTTTACAGATTTCCTGCTCAGATGTAGCTGCTGGAAGGTAAAAAGTCTAAGCAATTATGTCAGTATTTAATTTCTTCCTCTATCTATTTCAGTTATGATAATTAGTTATTTATCATGTTTTGGAAATTTATTTATAGAACGAATCGGTTCAAAACAGAAATAGCTTAAGGTCTTACCTTAAGCCTTGAAAGTAATATTTTACCGCCCGGAGAACGTAATTTCGAGAACGTAATGATACTGATTTTTTCCGCGTCTTAAATTCACATCGAAGCATGTATCGATGAGTAATACCTCTGTTGTACGAAACTATACGTCCCATCCGTTCCAGGGCGCTACATATATTTCAAGGACGTATTCATATGTCCTACCCGTACACGCTATTGTTTACGTTTGACGTATTTATACGTCCCGCTCGGTTGACAGGTTAAATATATTTTGTAGTCGCATGTATGTTTTATTATATACATATTAAAGGCTTAATTATCGTGTAACAGTTTAATTAATGTGTGGCACGTAGAACTTTCTAAAAGCTCTCTGTGAAGTTAAATTAGTTTTTGGATGGAAGGTTGAGTGCACTTCAGAGATTATAACCTCCCGTCATCCGGCTCAGCTACGATCCTTATATCTTGCCTTAGTCAAGGAATTAGTGTCTTAAAACAGCCATGTATGTTAATGTCAGTAAATAAATCGGGAATAGTTGGTATGAAGTTCTTATAATTGGTATAGTAGGCCGCAATGCAGTCTTCAATTGCTGTATATTCCTGCAGTAATCCAAGTAAACGATAGCTAAATTTCAGAGTTGCATGATTATGTTATCACTTTTCCTGTATTTATTATAATATTGATAAAATAAAGGAAAAATATTATCCCCCAAAAATATTGTTTTCCCATAACTCAAAAAGTATGGCGAATTATGTATCACATGATCTGAGATAATTAAATTTTCTAAAAAATAAAAAACGTCAATATCCTTATCTACAGTAAAAATTTTCGTAATTGATTTTATCCAAGTCCACTTTGTGTCATTAATTTTACACTTTTTTTTTCTTGTAGAATTTTCTAGATACAATTTCTAATAATTTATTTCAATCTCGGTAAATAATAAATGGTACTTAATATGTGCACGACTTTATCATTATTGAAATAATCTGACAGGGTTTAAATGTTGTATTTTCGTAATGGCTTACTCTAATAAACTTTAGTTATTTGACATAATGATTGTCTATAACAAAAAAAAAAAAACCCGACAAATATAAACCCTCAATGAATTTGATATTTAAGAAAATTATTTAATAAGCAATTATTTCTTAATAAAATTAAGCTAATGATTTAAAGAAGTATGGTGAATAGTAATATGGATAAAAAGATTAGGAGAAATATGGTAATTAACTGTTTTATATTTACAATGTATATATTTTATAAATAAAGTAATGGAATGTAAAAAAGAGAAGTGTTACCTTAAAGAATAAATAATTTATTATAGTATTTTATTTATGGTGAAGTTATAAATAATTATTTTTTACGATCACGAATATACATTACCAATACACTAAAAGATTTGAAGCTGACATTGATTGTAATGTTTTGTCTTATAACTTGGCGGTCCCAACAATTCCTTCCCAAACATCCCAGAATTTTCGTGTTGTAATGTCTATGTCTATGTTGTTGAAAATATAAGAATTATAGTTAAGGTGAGTTCTTTAAAAAATTTAAAAATGGATTACACTGTTCTGCAAAAAAAAACTTTTCTCCCCTCCCTTGAACAATTTTGCCTGTTTCTCATATTTTCAGGTGTTCTGAGTCCGAATCCGAACTCAGAAAAATTCTATCACCCTCTGATTTTGAGAGAAAATAGGTGAAACTTGGAAAAAATGAAAAATTGTATTTGAAAATTATTGTCTTCATTATAACAGATTTTTTTTCTTTTTCAACAATAAAATATAATTAACTGAATCCTGCATGCTATCAGGTATAATACTAGATATGACACAACTCAAAAAATATACACACATCGTCAATGAGTAGTTTTTTTTCTTTTGTACTCTTCCTCCTCTGTCTCCCGCTGCAGTGTCCAGCAGTAATCCGCCAGCATCTTCTCATTCCATTTGCCAGATTATCTTTTTTCCATTCTGGATATGTCTTGGTGGAATCGTTCTCCATGTTCGTCCGAAACTGCACCCAAATTTGGGGCGAAAAAGTCTAGGTGACTATGCAGGAAATGTATTTTTAAGGACATATTGCATCCCAATGTTTTATATGAAGTAAGCAGTTCTTGGACTATTTTTCGGTAGTCTCTAGATTTTTTGTTTTCCAAAAACTTAGCACATACCTCTCGAAAAGCAATCCAAGCCTTTTTCTCAGTAGTATTTAACTTTGCTTCAAAAGTGAGGTCCTTGAAAAACTGAAAAAACACTTTTAGCCATATTTCTTTAACCACTTGTAATATTCCCATCAAATATTTTTCGTTCAAATATACTTCATTGCGCTCAAAATCATCGGGCTTTTGAATTTTTTTCACTATGTTTTGATGCCGAAAAAAAATTCGTCAAATCCACAAAAAACTCAGCTTTTTGGATAAAAAACTAGAAATTCTCAGGAAACTGTGCGTGATAGACAAAATCTGACTTCAAATTCGTGTTCACCACATCTGATAACAGTAAGAAAGCATGTTTTGGTTTGAAGGAGGATTTTCGTGCAGAACAGTGTTATTACTGTCAGGTGGTTGAAGAGAGAGTTGTGCGATACTTGCTCTGCGCTACTGTTAAAGAACTTTATTTTTTTTTTTATATAAATTGAAAACTAAGCTGAACATTCACATTTGTGGGTATTCATATAAATTTGTGGGATATACATATAAAACTTTACAAATTATTATTTTTTAATCTTATTTTTGTTTAAAAACGCCTTTAACACTAAATATAAATAATAAAGCTTTTATATAGTATGTAATACAAGATATTTTGTCAAACATAGATCATTTCAGAATAAATATTTCTTAATGAATAATGGAAACTGTATTGGATAACAATAATATAAGAAAGGTACATTTTTTTCAAAATGACTGTAATGAAAACTAGATTTCATTTAGATATATTTTTTTAGGTATGTTCAAAATTAAAATTTTACTTCATCACAAAAGACTAAGCTCGCAGTCAGGATGCATACGCTGTTAAAGGATCGAATAGAATCAATCCAAAACTTTGAGAACGAAAGTAATGTGTCAATTCGGAAAGGTAAAGGGACTTATTCTATTGGTACTTTGCCCTTTCATCAACTTCTAGAAATGGTATGAAAATTTCCCAGAAGTTTTGTATCGCACGATCCGTATAATGCATTCCTGGCATGTTCTCTTTCGCACAAAAGCACGTAAAATATTCAGTTCGAAAAAGCTGAATCGACGAGGGAATGGAGATGACTTCATAGCATTGAACTCCCGGGATGGGATCTACTATGAAATGACTAACAAATATTGAAAAAAAGAAAGAATCTAAGCCATTACTTGAAGTGATAGGTACTTAATATAATGTCAATTTCGTACCTGTGAATTGTTTATTAATTCCAGCGCTCCGCGTTATCTTCCATAGGGGTTATCTTCCATTACAGATAAAAATACTACAATCGGTTTGACTTATATGTGGGGAAAAAAACGCTTTTCAAGAAATGGGGGTCTGAAATGATGCTCAGAGCTCACGTTTACTATAAAAGTTTATGGTTGTTTTTGTAATAAAAATGTTCCGAGAATATTCTTTATAGTGTATTGCTTGTAGACTTCACTATGAATATCTTTGTTCTAGTATTACTTCGTAAAGTATGTTCAGGAGATCAATACGTTTATGGTTAGTATCAGACTCTACTTGTGCATGCAATATCTTGTGTTTCCATAATTATCTAGGGTTAAGCTATTAAACATTTTCCTCTGTACAAGTAGAACCCCTTGTACCAGTAGGATTTGGGTTCAGAATGTTGTAAAGGCTGTACCGTTTTTCGGACAACGGTTAGCAGGGCGGTGGTTTGTCGCTACACCTCCAGATTTTCACTCTTATTTTGGGTTTACTCTAATTTATAGAGGCTGATCAAAGTACTTTAGGCGAATAAAAATGATAAGCTTTGTGGCTATGTTATTATTATTGGAAAATCTAAATTACTTGGTGAGACTTGATGAATATACAGAAAATATTTGGAATACATGGCTCAGAGGAAAAGTTGATGTCTGGTCGAATTTCACAGTCAACAAAAATGTACACTAATATTTTGGAACGTCTTCTGACAAGTGCAAAAAAAAAGAAAGTTGTTTCCGAATTCTTTTAATTATTTCATAAACCGGATTCTATTTAGTAAAAGAGGAGTGTGGTATCTCAGTATGTAAGGGCGCTGTTACTGAAAGATCCTGGATGCGAGACGCGGTGGAAGATTAATTATTTATTCTGTTGTAAGCCATGGATAGATCCTATCTTCTGGGGCTTATCCAGCCTTAAGTAAAGTGGATACTTAATTATGGGGAAAATTAGCGGTTAAACGCGATCTAGGCAATATAATCCCTGCTGGTTTAGAAATTGTACAGTCTTTACCAATTAGTAAACCTAATACCACTCGTAGGTTCTATTTTCTATGGTTTTATTTTTTATAAAATTGGGTCAATAACTATAAATGTATAATTTTGGTGATTGAGTATATTAGATGGAATTAATTTAGTTACAGGCTTGCTGGATAGTGACGTACTTATGAGGATAGTAATTCACACGTGTTTACAGATGTAAGCATTTATTTGAGTGGAAACTATTTGACTGGGTAATTCTAAAGATGGATTGAATTGGTCAGAGGGTGCAGTCAATGATAACACAAAATAAACAGAACTTATTTTTAATTGTGCCAACGTTGCGGCCTACGGTGAAGGCCATCTTCAGGGCTAAGAAAGAAAAAGAAAACAACTAAATAAATCTTTGCAGTAGCAAGTAAGAATTACAGAATTTATAGTAAAACAAACAAATACAGAGCGACAGCTAATATTATAATAAGATTATGTATGAGTTACAGAATTCATGTACAGAATTGATAATGAAATTCTATTCTTGTATTGGAAAGAAATGCAAAGAGTAAGGTAAATTATGAAAAGGCAAAGAGTAAGATAAATTTGGAGAAGGTAAAGAAGAAGGTACATTATGTAAAACTGGTGAGACTTAAAAGTATGGAAAACTTAGTTAAATTACAGGTAATGATATAAAATGTTTGATTACATAAACATTTTATATAATTTACATATTAGAAAGTTATATAAACATGAATTTATATTAAGACAAATTGTGATTTTTTTTTTTTTTAATATATACATATAGAATAATTGTATAGAATGTAAGGATACAAAGTTCATAGATTAAAAAAAAAAATGATGATAAAATGATCAATAATAAAAATGATAAAAAAAAGGTACAAGTAGAATAATTGTATAGAAAGTAAGGATACAAAATTAATAGATTAAAAAAAAAAAGATGATAAAATGATCAATAATAATAATGATAAACAACGATAAAAAAAAAGGTGATTGCAAATAATAATGTGACAAGTATGCGCACCATATAGAAATGGAAGATTGCAAATTTCTATGGATAAAAAGTAAAATAACAGAAATTATGGTACTGTGTATGATTATGTTATTGTATGACATATATAACAATATATGAAGAATAGTATGAATAATAGTTGAGATAAGAGGAAAAATTATGATTCTATTTCCTTAAGGCCCTAAAGATAGCCTACACTGTAGGCAGAAACGTTGCCACAATTAAAAAAATAAGTTCGGCTTATTTTGTGTTATCATTGACTGCACCCCTGACCAATTCAATCCATCATCGTAAGCATATATTGTTGGTTTGAGTCGAGAGCGATTCCTTTATAAAATAATTAGCACGATATAAAGTGAGGGGAATAAAGAATATATTTGGTATGATTATTTCGATATTCAATAACAAGTGCAAAATAAACAAGTTCTCAAGATCGCATGGTATATAATGCTATCAACCGTGTAATATGCGATCTTGAATTTTTCATTGAGGTTTATAGGCATGGTCTATTATTGTTTTGGCGTTAGACTTTATAATTTGCCGAACCTTTGATAAATTATATTATGACTATAGCATTTGGATAATCAGTACAATTATATGAAAAATGTTCTTCCTGTAAATAGGAAAATATGATTGAGCCTAGTTTGTATGCTATCAGGCGGATGGAACGATTGTTATTGAAGCATTCCTAAGCTTTCTCTAATCGTCGTCCTGTCGGCCACATCTGACTACAGGAGGATGTACTTCAGAAGGGCAAATTAGCCGACTGTGATCGACGGGTCGAGTCCTTTTGCTTTCCAACGAAGGGCGGGACATCCTTCTTTGGAAAGCAAAAGGCTACTGGCTTGCCAGAGGAATTGAGCGTGCTGGAAAAAGTTAAATGGAGCTACGTCATAAGTTAATCAAAACAAAGCGTTAGAGCATCTTCTGCTGAAGCTTTTAGGGCATATTTTATTCCGATTCCCTATTCTAGCGTTTGATGAAAATATTAAAAAACGTTTATCACTACAATCCATGAAGGATGTCGGATTAAATACATGGTAGACTTTGTCGTAAATCACGCTTACGCCAGGTTTTTGTCTAATCATCAACACTCATTAAACTGGAGGAGGATAGCACACGATCGCGGAGATTGGTCGGCTGTGGTGGTGGAGGCCCGACCGGGTTCTTGCAGGACCGTAGCGCCAAAATAATAATCAATACTTATTTATATAATTTTATAGAGGTTGGATGAGTCCCTGGAGGGTCTGAGGTCGCACAGTGTCCATATGTGGTTGTTAATAGATTCAATAATTTATCTGTTACAGCCGGATGTGAAATAATGTATCTTCAGTATAGCAGCTCAGCGCTCTAACACTGTGCAACCCCGCTCCCTATTTACACTACCAGCTCGAAATTTTAAATACATTTTATGATACTTAATTAATTCACTCATGCATGGATTCAAATCAATAAAAACAAGATATTGGAGGAACTAATTTTTTTTAATCTAGCGCGTGATGTGTACTTATACAATAGGGGCAGTCAAATCTCTCGTTGCGCTTTATTCTATATCGAGTCATAGCGCTATCTAATTTAAACAAGTTCACTATACTGAGAGTATGGCAGCCTTCAGTGAATGCTATTGATATTATCAATATAGTACATGGCAGTCATATTGTTTTGTCAACTCGCAGGTTTCTAAAGGTTCAGTTTATGGTAGAGACTATACTGTTTCTAATCCAAGGGCTGAGCAGAGAAAGATTTGGACTAGAATTCCAAATTCTTCCGCCAAATTTTTCGCTTAATTTTAGGTACTCCTAGTATAGAAATTTAGTGACCTATCCGCAGATCCAATAGTGTTTGTCTATGCCGTTAACAGTTTAAATAATTTACCGCCTGCAGTGAAATTTCAACCTGAAACCTTCCGTTAGCTCTGTACACACATCTTCTAGTGTTTGCAAACACCCTGCATTAATTATTTAAATCTTTGTTATATCGCATAACAGTTGATTTATTACAAGCATTACGTATATCTACTGCTTCATACATTTAAATCCTTACCACATTCTTACAATATTAATAGTTTAAATGAAATGAGATATATCGAACTCTGTTCCTATACAGCGAAGAACATTAACGCCATTTAAATTAACTAGTTCCCATTTGCGACCAATCCTCCGCGGAAACGATCGAGATCGATACAAAAGGTGTTACTAGCGCATGTAGGGCAACACTGTATAGTATGCAAATGAACATGTTCCTATTAGGTGAGTTAATGGTGTTTACCAGATCTAATCACCACTGTTTTCAAAGCTACATTTACCTTCCATTTATGGATCAGGAATATTGGATGTTGAAAAAAACCAAAAAACTTTGTTGTAATAAAATTAAGCATGTGTGAACAATGAAGTTGTTAACAGGCTTATATTAGCTTCCCCTTTATGTATGCATGTAAAAGAAATTTGAAAACTTAAATACACCCTTTAACAATTGATCATAACATTTGTAAAAGAAGGACACCCAGGACAACTTTATTGTGGAAGAGAAATATTGGAAAACGCTAACGATTATAGCTACTTAGGAACAGTTTTTAGCAAGACGGGAAAGATAGACCAGGAAATTTCAAGAAGAATAAGGAAAGCAAATGAGGTATATTACCAAATTTGTAACAGCATTGTAGGTAAACGTGAAGTAACCAACCAAGTTCGACTCCATATTTTTAAAGCGATATTTCTCCCTACCCTGATGTATGGAAGTGAGAGTTCGGTTGGAAGTGATAAGAACATCAGCCGAATCGCTGGGGTAGAAGTGAAATACCTACGCAGAGTAGCAGGTAAAACTAGAAGAGACTGTGTAAAGAATAAAAGAATTAGAAAAGAACTAGAGATCCCTGCATTAATGGATACCTTAGCGACAACTGAGATGGTTCGGACACGTATCCAGGATGAGTCAGGACTGAGACCCACGGAAGATAATGGAAGCGAGGCCTACTGGCTCAAGACCTCGAGGAAAACCCAGGATTGCCTACAATGAATATATCCGCAAGTTGGAAGAAAGGAAGGGGGAAAATCTTGTTCAAATTAGACAGCCATACTTAAAAGTATAAAATGATTTTCAATATTGTTACGATCAGAGGGGCAGAGGGGCCGGCTGAAGGGATTAAGATAAGCCGGAAGGGATCAAAGGTAGACTAGACTCATCGTGATTTGCGTGGAATGTTCTAGGTGTCCCCACCCCAATCTCCCTTGCTTATATAAAAAGGCCAGCTGTTTTGGCCGGACCAGTCAGTAATAAGCAGTCGTTAACTAGTGACAGTGCGTGTGAGTTAGTATCAGGCTGTAGTGAGTAATGCTGTGATAATACTGTTGTGATAGTCCGTGTGAGGAACAGTGACAGTGATAATTAGTGGCCGTGTAATAAGTGTAATAAACTGTGTGTCAGTTTGTCATATTTGGAGAGTCTTACGGTCGGTGGACTTTAATTAGCGAACAGTAAGTGTTAGTTTGTAGTTATAACCTATAGTGTAATTTTGTTGTATTTGTACAAATTTAGGTAAATAGTTAAGTTATTTAGTTGTAATAATATCTTATAGTATTTGTATATTATTTTAGTAATTAGATAACAGTTAGGCCTAGGTTATAATCTGTTGAATATTGTTATTGTAAATTTATATTAGTTTAATAATTTAATTGTTTTAATAATTTCCTTGTAGTCTTTTTAATTTGTTAATAAATATTAGTATCTTGAATTAAGTAATAGTTTAGTTCATTTTACACCCAGTAGCCCGTAACAATATTTTTAAAATTAGAATAGAGTAATGAACAAAATAAATCATTATGAAAGTAATTTAAAATGCACCTCACACCTTTTTACGTTAAATTTATATTTAATATTTTAAACTTATTGAAATTTATTTTATATGTTTTGGTTTAGTTTTCTATTATAGCGTGGTTTATATAAAAAAAAATTTCTTGCAAAATATACGGAACTCCCCAGTTGATCCTGCCACTTGCCCAGCTTGTCTACCGTGTCTTCATATATGAAAAGTCGCTAGTCCAAAGATCCTGGTCATTATAATGAGATAAACTTATTAAATTACTGTATTGTCTTCGGTTCTTGAAATGGCAGAAAATAGAGTTCAAAGACTCTTTTACATACATACGGACAAACCTATATAGACGTTGCTAATATAAGCATGTTAACATCTTCATTGTTCATATTAAAGTATGCCAATATGTTTGCATTTTTCCCTATCGGTTTCGAAATGTAATAACTATGCTTTATTTATTTATAAAATCCAAAATGGGTAATATAAAAAATTGCAATTTTATGAATTTTTAGAATCTATTATAAACAAGAATAACTTTGCAGTGTTTGGGTAATAAATAAGAGTGATTTATCCGGTATGCGTAATACGATATAAGGGAGCGATATGAAGCGATATCCATTTTATAAAAATCGATTTTCACCATGGCTGTTGACCTAAATCGACTTTCCAATAAATATTGGAGATGCCCTGATGTAGCCTGTGGACAGATTAGGGTGAAGGGAGCGAGGCAGTGACCTGTATCGTAGGTCCTGATCCCACTGTTTTAGTGCCTTATCTCTCTTCACCAATACCCCAGAAAAATTGCTCACAAAAATACCACAGTACAATCAGAGTAGACCTTTCTCTCTCTTATAGGTCACAGTGCTTACAATTTCTTTCAGAACGAAAATGATATTCAATCATTGTGAAAGTTGATTCGGATATTTAATTACCGTGTGCTTTTAATTGGTCTGAATCGTGAATCAAGAGTGATTGCAGTATGAATCAACAATTTCTATTATTTACAGTCTTCTACTAGGTTTCCATTTAAGTCGCTTTCAAGGTGAAGTCCTTGGTACCCCACCTGTCCGGCTGCGGTAAGCGATTTATTACAAATGTGTACCAATGGCCAGGATGTTGATGGCTTTAAAAGAGTTGATGATTAATTTTTATTATTATTATCATTTTATAGTTGATGGTCCGGATACATACAGGAAGTATAAACTTAAAATAATTCAGTTATACTATTTTTGGTATTAACTGTACTTGTTTTTTTATTGGACAGTTTTCAAATATGTAGATACCTGCACTTGAACCTGCACCACTACAACCAGTGGAGGATCTTTGATTCAGTACGTGGTAGAGGCTGTACCGTTTCTTTCATAACGGTTGTGCAAGCAGGTAATTTCCCTTAGATCACTCTCAACCGCCGGATTTTCCACTTTATTTGGGTAACCCACTTTGTGTAGAGGCCCTGGAGGGAATACAGATTCCAGAGGATCCATTCCCGTCGGATAAAAAAAATTATCTGCCACAGCCGGAATTGAACCCGGCAAAGCAACTCAGCGCTCTACCCTTTAGCCATACTGCTCCTTAAATCAATCTCGCTTTTAGAGACTGGATGAGTCCCAGGAGGGTCCTCTATACCATTGGAACCATCTCTGGCCGCTAGAAAATAAAAGTCTGCCAGTATGGGAGCACCGCAACTCAGCGCTTTACCACTGACCCACTCTACTCTTTTTGATTGAATTTTTGATAATTTAGTTTAAAAGAGAAAGAAAAAATGTGATAATTTTTCCTGGTTATCACGACCTTTGCAATGTTAAGACTTTTTTAAGTTGTATCCGATAGTTACTGTTTGAAGTATTGCCTTTTATTCATGTATCTATTCAGTCACTGTTTCCTGTTCCATCTGAACGTATAGTTAACGAAGTAAGAAGAAATCACTAGCCCAGAAGCTTAGTGCATCCTAGTCATGCTTTCGAATCCGTTGTAAGCTCTGTTATCCATTACTTAGCTATTTCTGCTAGTACTATAACCATTACGTTGTTCTTAACAAACTTACCATGCGGAGTTATCAAGCTTTCATCGAGGAACTATGGCATGGTAACTCTTCAAGTGCATTTTTACAGAAAAATACGGTGTTTTTAAGGGAAAATAAATGGTTTTAAGTTTCCGAAGCTCATTCCGAATCTTTCTTAACTTTCAACTCAGAGTACACCATGAATCTTCACAAATTATAATGAACTACTTGTCTTAACAATTAACATGTTATTTAAAAGCTTGTAAAAGTAAACTCAATAACTTTCAAACTCAATTCGTTCTTTTGTTAAACTCAATTCTTACCTTTCTTTATTCAGTTCATCCATTATGCTAATAGAGCCTTGATGCGGATTTTTGGCAACGGAAGAATTTAGCCAATTCATTGCAATAAATTACTGTTTTTTTGTTTAATGATGTGTCCATTTTATAATGATTATTTAATTATAAATTTCGAATAGTTGACTGTTTATTATAAATATGATAGTTTTGTACATTTGGGAGTTAAGAATAGCGCCAAATAATAATGAAAACTTTTATTTAATGCCAAAATGTTGATTCAAACCACATTCACCACGAACCTTTTAACCATTTCTCACTATTTTAACTTACTAAATTAATAAAAAAACATTAGTTTTTACTACAGAATGTTCTTATACTGCTATTTTTCTATTAATATCTACCCCATAGTAATAATTCTACACTCCCACTTTTATGTATTTATAGCATTTTATTATTAGGGCAGACAACTTTATTATCATTTTATTGTTATATTGTCGCCCACAGGATTGGCAGATATTGCCGCTCTCTCCGACAATGACGAGCAAGTTTCTATTAACATTATTTTTATTTTAGAACTTTTTGTTCTTGAATTGTTCCTAAATTGAGATGCTTTGTTTAGTTACTAATTTGTATGCATTCAAAAAATTGTCACCCCAAGACTAGTGGCTATCTTATTTATCTTTATTGAGGTTTAAATGATAATCAAAAATATCTTGTTGGTTTTCTCCAACGACTTTAAAAATATCTTCGGATGAAGTAATGACATATTGTCCAGTTATTTTGTCACTGCTATTTCACTGTTTTGAAATTATATGTCATCGAGACTTTCAAAAACAATATTCTATAGTTCATATTAGAAATTAGAATTATATTTAAGTTGTATTGTATTTTGTATCTTCGCTAATAAAGGCAAGCATCTGACCAGAGATATATAGTTACTGATTTGTCGGTACGGTCGTACCGAACTCGAATTGTTTTATTTATTTGAATTATTTTATATTCTGCATTGTGATTGAAATGTTTTTTAATTTTAAACAACAGTAAATTTTTCTTTCTCATTGTATAATTTGCAAAGTTTTGGGTGCTTAATTCATGCTTTTTGTTATTTCAAAAATTATCATATTACATTATATAATATATATAATTATATAATATTGTTATATTACATATTATGTTTGATAACTTTTATAATATATTTAAATAATAAATGAGTAGCACTACACTGTTTATTATGTAGGATGGTGGATTATTGATCTCTATTGGCTTGGGACCGACTGAATCAGATAAGTTCTTTATTCTGTTAACAACCGTGTGTCGGCTCTCCTGATGCTCTCTCGATCGTTACTAAGTGGGTATCAAACTAGGAAAGAATCTGGATATTTAGCATAACCTCACTAGAATCACCTTTATAGTCAGTTTGTTTTGAAACGATATGGTCTCTACCATGGTACTGATGTATTTTAAATGGGCTGTAATGTTATAGTTGTTTTCGTCAGTGGTAATAATTTGGTGAAAGAAAACAAATTCTGTTTAACAATATGTATAATAGATTTTAGCATGATTAGTCGAATAAGATAGGCAGTTTGTTAAAATATAGATTTGCATTTATTAAAATATGTTCTAAGAGTTGTTCACTTCATCAATGTATTACAAATCAGGCATATGTAATAAAATGTAGGATTTCTTTTTTAAATATTGGGTCGTAATATATGAAATATTCGTTTTTATTATTTCGAAAATTCCCAGTGGAACCAGTGTACTCGTTTTTGTTTATATTTATTTTTTGATAATATTATGTGATAATAAACACCGCGTCCTGAGAAGGGTGTTGTAACAAAAGGACTGTTCGCCCATGCCAAAACCATATTTGCATCCACAAAAATTGCTGGTTTCAGGGCGGTGGGAAATGGCTAGAATAATTGATTTCTCCTTTCTACCAAGTGGTGTAATCATCACATTCATATCGCTCTTAATGCAATAAAAACATATAAAAAACAACGCATTGGTTAATCGAAAGGGTACACCATGACGCCAAACTTCATGTTCAACAACAAACATTGAAGAAACTAAAAAATCTGGTTCACGAAGTATTCCCACATACACCTTACTGGACAGACTTATCTCCATCAGATTTCCATCGGTCCAGAAATTTCCTACTTCCTTAAGGGTAAAATTTTTGAAAACGATTCTCAAGTCAAAAACGCATTTTCATCACAAAACCGTGAATATTTCAGTTCTGGTATTGAAAATATGATAACGGGTATGGGAAAATGTATAGAAAAAGAGGGTTAATATTTTGAATAAAAATGTTTTAATTTTATGAAGTGTTCAATTAAATGAACTTTTTCTCTTGGTATTGAAATGTCCGTATTTCATATGATAAGATTGGATAGTTTTCCACGTGACTAATTTCCGAAAATCTGAGATGGTGGGATGGGAAAACAGTGGGATAGGGATGACAAATGGTAAGGGCCCTGAAGGCCAGGTGACAATTGAGACAGGCCACAAGAAGGACTAACAAGCCTGCAAATGTCAAACCTGCCTCCGCCCTCTCAGTCCTTCCCTAACGATATTTATTATCACACGGCCTAAGCAACTTATAGTTCGCATGCCAATTAACGTTGTATCAATCCTATCCCATACTAGCCGAGTAGGAGTAATTGTTTGAATCTTAAGTTTTATGGGAATAATGGCGTAAGTCAAAATAGTATAAAAGAATGTCAATTCCATCTATCCAATCTTCCAATGCTTTGCTCAACCAATGCCCAAATTTTTATCTTTTAAACTTATCTGGTTTAATTTTGACAAAAATGGAACTTTCAAATTCCTCTATTGAAAATTAGGTTTTTTGAGTTATGATATTTTTCTTTTGAAGAAGCGAAATATTCGAGGTTATTGTATCCATTTCACTATTTTCACTTCAAACTCAATTGATTTTTTGTCGATTTATAAAATAAATGTATTTCTTTAACTCTCTAAATTCTTGCTAGAAAGAATTCTAAACAAATCATATAAAATAAAACCTATTATTAGTGCCTGCATTTTACTTGGGGTTCCTGCAAGGACATCCGATACTCATCAGATGTCGCTTTTAACGTCATTCCTATGGTACTGCTTGGTCCATGAGCTCATGTTATTTGTATTTAGAAAAATGTTTTGTTGTACTTCGATGACAATTATAATTTGTATTTATTTCACTGTTGTAATTATTTCACTGACAAACTATTTTCACTTCAAAATTAATTTTTTTTTTGTCGAAATCAAAAATCGTTTACTATTTAATTTCTTCTTAGAAACAATTCTCATCTTCTCAAACCGTGGTTGAGCTCAAGGAGGGTGTCCCCGCACCTCGAAAGATTTAATAAATTTCTATCGCAGTCAGACTTGAATCCGGGGCCATCCCACTCCCTAAACACTTTAAATCAATCTCGCTGTATCCAAATGAAGTTTAGTGTTTTATAGGATGCTATGGAATTGATCAATTTGTTTTAATTTTCATTTTTGGATATTTTATTGGATGTTCTTTAAATGATTTTTCAGATGATATCTGTAAAACTCTCATTCATCGAATAAGTTCTATCCTTCGAGTAATTTATATGCTGTGGAAGCTAAGGACATTTATTATTAGGTATTGTGTGAAGTCCAGTGCCAAAAAGCATTTGGTCCTTGTCTGGCGTCCTCATTGATAGTGTGAATCTGCATAATGTAGGAATTCCATTGGCATAAACCACTATCAACTCTTTACCATTGGATCCTGGTAAGGTAGAGAATAAATTTGCTAGATACCGTAGGACCACAGCATGACTTGAAATATGGGTCTAAGTCAAACTTACTGCTTGAAGAAATAATTATATAGAACAGTTTAGTGAGTGTTGATATTCCTGTCTTGCATAACCAGGCTGTTGCATTGCGGACAAGACCGCATTCCTGTATCTCTAAGTCCATGTCGGTTCATTTAAGGCTCACTTCATTAATTAAGCCGTTACTGGTGCTTTTAGATTCGCGCTTGATCAACTTGACTTTGCCGAGTTGTGTCACTCTTCCTTTGAATTACCGACCGAGTCGAAGCGAATGAACGAGTTTCATTTAAGTGCTCGTGTAAATAATTCGCCGACTTTGGCTGATTATATCATTATCCTTTTTTAAAATTTAGCCCCATACTTAAAATTGGTCAGTGATCCTTGAGAGTTCCACTATCATGTCACTAGGACATGATTACTCTTTTTTACTCTTATTGGTCCTTGGAAAAAGTCTTTGAAATTTACGAGGCCACAGTACGCTGTTTCCTTATTTCTATGGCACCCGGAAAAATAAATACTGTTCATAGTATTTGCTATTTTTCATTTTCATTTTTACAACAAAATCGATCAATATAATGTATAGAACGTCTAGTTAATAATAAACGGAAACTTCTGATTATATTTAAAATAATTAGGTATGGAACAGATATATTCTTTATTTTGAAGAAAAGCGGTGACAAATGTGTTTACTGAATTGGTGCAAGTTATAGTCAATAAACAAATAAATTATTGAATTGTAAAAGTGTAGAAGACTTAGTAATTGAAATTATAAATTGGTATCTGAGTGTACACTTTGGTACAAACTTAAATTAAGATTAAAAATAATAAAAGGGAGAAAATGGTCCGGGTGGAGGTAAAAAAAGATCTCATAAATGTGGAGAACTTGAAATTTTAAATTATAATTTGAAACTTGGAATTAAATTGGAAAAAATTGAAAAGCCAACGTTTCGACCCACATTGCAGGTCTCCTTCAGGGCTAAATTTGCAAGATAAAGACAATTAAAATTATACATGGTAAATATTAAAAATAGATTTAGGCATCAAGTCCAGTGATTTTATGAGTAATAAAAATAATTTTTATTTAGCATATTTAGCCCTGAAGAAGACCTTCAATGTGGGTGCTTTCCAATAAAGAGATCTCCCTATCAATGAGAATTTTGTTTTTACCCCCACCAAGACCAATTTCTTCCTCATATCGGTTTCTACTTATCTTGACTGTTATGAAAATATTATATATATGTAATGTCAATTGATATAATTCAATAATAATATTAATAATAAAACTTCAGTGGGATAATAAACAAAGAAATAAACGCATTTAGACCTTACATGATCCTCACATATGTGCAGAATATTATTGCTGAGAAAGTGGAAAACAAATTTAAATGAATGTAGTTAACAATAGTATTTAACGAATTGACGTGGGTAAAGTATATTAAAAAATCATATTTAATCAAACTATATCGTAATCATATAATGGATGGGATTTAAACTCAGATAAGTTAATGTTTATAGTAATTTGCGTAAACGATAATTTATGTATAGAGTGATTTATATGCTCAGGATAATTTATGCACATAATAATTGACGTATAGATACTTTTATGTTTGTTTTTAATTATTATTTTTAAGTATTTAACTCTATAAATCATATTTGTAATGAATTTTAAACTTCTAAAATTCTAAAAGTAGCTGAACTTGACTCGCCTGCTCGGAAGGACGCTTGATGTCCATCAGATGTCGCCTCTTACGTCAGAGACCTACGCAACTGTTAAAAAAGTTTGCAATAAAAAAGTATTTTATTGCTTTACTGATACCATCGGTTGATTTTATAATAGATCTGATGGAGGAACCCAAGTCCTCTGAAAGGTCTTTGATCTTCTTCTTGTGAATGATAATTTAATAAAGGGACCTTACTTTATTAAATTATTAATTTTCTGAATAATAAATTACTTTTGTTGAAAAAACAATTGAGTAAAATCTTTAATAAATTAAAGATTTAAAAATAACGTAAGAGCAACGAAATGACCGGGAAGTTTAACAAATAGACATTAATGTTCTGAATCATTTTAAATGTCTTTCGGTTTTCCTGATTCGCTATTGATCAATTACTGATGAACATTCTTAGGAAGCTTTATCGATCTGTTTGGCAAAGTTTTTTCTAACATAATTGATGAATCTAACTTTAAGTACTGCCTGACTTACCCCCTTACCCGAAAAACTATCTATAATGTTTTATTTCCTTTCTCTGAATTTAAATTGATAGTTTTTGATATAGTATTCATTGTAGGTTTGATTTTATGTCCTTAACCATCGGTAAAAAAACTAGGTCTTGCATAAAATATCAGACAGTCGTAAATACATATATAAAAGTTGGGTAAATAATAAATCATGTTATGTTTATAATCCGTTCCCACAACAAAAATTTGTGGAATAAAAAAAATAAGTAGCATGTCATTATTTTTTCTTTTAATTCTGATAGTGAAGAATTCTTTCTTTTGGCATGCTCATCACTTTATCGTTTGTTTAAATCTAGTTTTACGATAGCTATGAGGGTTTTGTTTCTATAAAATACAATAATTGATCGTCGTTCGTCGTAAATCTATCACCCACTGTGATAACTGTCAATACTTTTAAGCATTAATAGTAAATGATCAGTCTATCCGTGTAAAAGATGGGGAACATGTACCACAACCATAAATATTAATGATCTTTTTTATTTTTTCCATAATGTTTATTTATGGTATGAAGGATCAAAATGAAAATAATCACTTTTAAATTTCATCTAGTAATAATCTAGAATATAATTGATCATTTCGTATCTTCTCTGCAAATACATGAAGATGTTTATGCATGTGAAGCATATGCGTTTATTGTAGGGAAAGGAATATGCCTTTTTTTCGTTAATCCAGGCAATAATTTTACTGATTCAACATTCTATCACAAATCTTCTATTATCCAGAATGTATGTTTTAACTTTAATAATAATGATAAATATTTCTAGAGAGAAATTATACAAATGCCATTTGGCACATATTGTATTATGTCCATCATATCTGCCCCGGTGAATATGTGGTTAAGTAGAATTTAGTCCACAGTGAGTTAATTGTATTGAAGGAAGAGGATTCGTGACATTCTCGTAGTTTTTGGCTTGAAATGGAGTTTTAACATAAGCAGTAACACCATTTCAAGTTAATGCCTGACTTACACTTCAGGTTATTCATTACGAAAATAACACGATTAGGCTTCCCTAAGTACAAGAAACCCGTTTTTCAGAAGATTCGACTTAATTATTTATTCAACGGAGATGTAAATATTGTCATATTGGAGCAAGTAGTCCTACAATCAGACTCCTGCACGCCCTATAGCGTACGGTTGCTTTATTGATCCAGTTAAACGTAAAGAGGAAGTAACGTATGCCTTCTGGTACACGGCGGTCCCTTGACATCCTACATTCTACTTCCCACAACACACGTGAAATATCCGTCATCCACTTTCAGTATTAATCTGTTATTTCGGATATATAGGTCGGTTACCTCGTTACCCAAGGAGACAATGTTTTCACCAGAGTGTGTGTGGACTGGCCCTTGCGTAACGGGTTTACGTGAAAGTTCAACAATAGAGATCGCTCTTGTCCAGCCTTTATTTACTCTGACTTCCGCCTTAACCTTCCAGTTGACTGACCCTGCCAGGCTTTTTCTTATCATTTAGTGAGTTTGTTTTAGGAGCTCAGTACGCAACACAACCTGATTAGGTGTTTTAGCAGATACAAATATATCTGAAAAAAGAGATATCTGTTATCTGGCTTTTGTTAAGTTTTAGAGTTCAATTTATAAGTGCTTAATATTGGATATTTCTATAGACGTTTGATGATAAATTGATTTGCATAGATTTTCGAAATACTTTCACTTTCGCTTCATTGCTCATTTGCATCTTTGGCCAGTCGCTCCTTTTTTTTTTTTTAAATTGGAATATGTTTAGTGTGATGTTTGAGGGAAACCTAACCATTTAGTATTGAAATTTCACGTTCTGAAGTATCAAGTTTAATAACTATTTCAAACTTACCTGGTTACACTTAAGATTGGACTTCTAAACACATATTTATGATAAGAAGTCCCAAGAGCATAGTGAGATAATACGAAGAAGACTCATTATGAAAATCATTTAGGCTCGTATATTATTTTATGGTACGTAAGTGTTTCAAAGTGTCTCAGTGAGCAGCCGAGAGAGGATGTCCTACTAAGTTGGTCGAAACGTCGGCACAAATAAAAAATAAGTTTCCACTTATTTGTGTGTATATTTTGACTGCACCCCCAACAATTTCCATCCTCCATAAAATAATATTAGTCATCATTAATGTTTCCTATAGTAAGTATTCAAGAAAGCCATTTAAAAAACATTAAAAAAAAAATTCATCATCGCTGAGTTCTCAGAGCTCACATTTGTTGCAGAAATATTTTACAGTTTCTTCTTACTACAAAAAATCCGTGAAGAAACCGATTTTATAATTTTATAAATACTTAATCAACACTAAATTTTGATAATAATGATGCTATCTTGTAAATTACCTAATTTCTTTATTAAGCAGTAACATATTACGGCCAATAATAATTATTTACATTTTAACTATATTAGAAAAACAATTATTTCTACTAATTATGTTTTAACATGCACTAAGGTAATAAAAATAACATTAATTGGGTTGAATTCGTCTATCGAATAATTGATTTCGTCTGGAATAGTTGACTTTTATTTCGTGGCAAATACACTAAAAATAAACAATCTCGGTATATACTAGATAACTATTATAATAATAGAATATTGTTACGGTCAGAGCGGAAAGCAGGACCGGCTTCTGATCTGCCTAGAGCGGATTAGGCAAACAATGGGATTAAGCGGAAGGGATTATAGAATGGCGTAGAACCTTCTAGATCGGTCTAGGTGGTCCTCGTCCGTGTTCCGAGTAATGCCCCACCACGACCTACCTTGCCTATATAAAAAGGACAGCGTTTTCGGCCGCGGCGGTAGTAATAAGACGAGTAGTAATAAGACGAGTCAGTAGTAAGCCAGTGAGTAGCAGTTGTTAACTAGTGGCAGTGTGTGTGAGTTAGTTAGTGTTAGTATCAGTCTGTATTAAGTGCTTAGTGAGCAACAGTGACAATTAGTGGCCGTGTAATAAGTGTAATAAACTGTGTGGCAGTTTGTCATATTTGGAGAGTCTTACGGTCGGTGGACTTTAGTTAGCGAACTGTAAGTGTTAATTTGTAATTGTAAACTATAGTGTAATATTATTGTATTTGTACAAATTTATATAAATAGTTTAGTTACTTAGTATAGCAATATCTTATATTATCTTAGAAATTAGATAACATTTAGTAGAATATTGTTATTGTAAATTGATATTAGTTTAATAATTTAGTTGTTTTTAATGATCTCATGGTATTCTTGTTAATTTGTTAATAAATATTAGATTCTTGAATTAAGTAATAGTTTAGTCCATTTTACACCCAGTAGCCCGTAACAAATTGGTGTCAGAAGTGGGATATTTTGTGTAATTGTTATTATTTTGTAATTATTGGGCTACTGTATGAAAAATGGCTTCTCAGAGTCTTAAATTAATGGATTTAAAAGTTGCGGATTTAAAACGGGAATTAGAAGAACGTGATCTGGATTCTTCCGGAAATAAAAGTGTACTGCAACATCGCTTGCGTCAATTTTTTGTAGAGTTAGGGGAAAATCCAGATGACGTTCTGTTTGAAACTGATTTGAGCAAGTTGTCTGCAACTTTTAAAAATGAATTAGGCAATGTAGAAAATAAGCTAGGTAATGAATTAAGCAGTGTTAAAAATGAATTAGGCAATGTAGAAAATAAGCTAGGTAATGAATTAAGCAGTGTTAAAAATGAGTTAGGCAATGTAGAAAATAAGCTAGGTAAGGAATTAGGCAATGTTAAAAATGAGCTAGGTACTGTAAAAAATGATTTAATGGATACATTAGAGTCTAAGTTAGGCACATTAGAGACTAAGTTAATGGAAAATGTAGATAATAAGCTAGCTAATGTAGATAATAAGTTAGCTAATGTAGATAATAAGTTAGCCGATGTAAATAATAAAGTAGCTGATATAGAATCTAGGCTAGGAGAAGAAGTGAACGAAATTAGGCTAAGAATGGAAGCTCTCGAGGGACGTAAGAGCAACCCACCGACGAACGATACCGACCATTCCTCCGAGGGCAGCCATCGTGACACCATTCTGCCTGCCTATGCTGGGGCGCCACCAACTCACAATACCATTCCAGTATTCGACGGAAAGACGCCGTGGGAGGACTACATGACTCTCTTCGAGACAGCTGCTTCGATCCACGGGTGGTCACAGGAGACCCAAGCTTCAGCTTTGTGCCTGGCTCTGCGCGGAGACGCCTTGGGAGTACTGCAGGGGATGCCCATGTCGGAACGGTCCAACTACGGTGAGCTGATGAGAAGACTGGAGATGCGTTTCGGCCATCGCCACATGGACCAGCTGTATCGCTCACAGCTCAGAAGCAGGATCCAGAAGACCAACGAGACTTTGCAGGAATTTGAAGCGGATATTGCCCGGCTTGTGAGGAACGCCTACCCATCGGTGACCGACGATGTATACGAAAGCTTTGCTGTCGACAAATTCTTGGATGGACTTCGGGACCCAGAGACACAACAAGCAGTGAAGCTGGCCCGCCCGAAAACTTTGGGAGACGCATTATCCCAGGCCATGGAGTTCGAGGCTGTTAGACAGTCCGTACGGGGCCATGCGCGAGTTAGAGCAGCAGAAGCGGAGCCTAATGTGGTCCCTAGCATCGAAGACATAGTAACTAAAGTCTTGGAGGCTCTCAGGACCCGTAAGAAGGAGATACGCTGTTGGAGCTGCGGCCAACTTGGACACCCTAGAAGCAAGTGTCCATCGAAGAAGCAAGAAAAGCCACAGGAAAACTAAGTAGGGTTGATGGGAAGGGGCAACTGTCAACCCGTAACGTCAAAGGCCCCAGGAAGACCATCAGAGTTGCGTCAATAGGAAGCAGAACGAACAGTTTCTACGTTGATGGGATGGTGAACGGGCAGCTGCGAAGTCTGCTAATAGATACCGGCGCAACCATGACAATCTTGAACTCGAAAACACTTCCAGCTGAGAAGATCTTACCAACAACTTGGGCATTACGGACTGCCACGGGACAGCCAGCCAAGGTCTACGGGGAGACAGTTGCCACCTTCATCATCGGGGGTCAACATCTGAAGCACCGCGCTCTCGTGGCAGAGATCGATGAAGATGTCATATTGGGCATGGACTTCATGATCGCATACGGGATCAAGCTGGACATGTCAAAAGGTGTGCTGACGATGGGAGACGAGGAAGTCATCCTTCGGCAGGGAAAGGATCTCTACGCACGAGTGCTCTTACTAGAAGACACCACTTTACCTGCACAGAGCCAAATCGTGACGCATGGGACGGTCGAAGGACATCTACCAGAGGGTCAATGTGTACTACTGGAACCCGGAACGCACGAAGAACAAGAGATCGGACGCGGCGTACTGGTTGCTAGGTCTCTCATCAAGGTCGGACATACCACTCCAATCCGGCTTATGAACCTGAACAGCTTCCCGGTAACGCTGAAGAAAGGAACACCGGTCGGGGAGTGTACAACCGCTTCCTCAGTGGTTCGTCAGCTGCAACGTCGTCCCACCGAGCTCCGAGGACTGCCAGAAGAACTAAAAGGATTTGTTAACGAATCATGCCGAGACCTTTCACCTGAACAGAGCGAGGAAGTGAAGGACATGATTATCCGATGGCATGACGTCTTCGAGATCGGACCAGGACCACGGGGCAGAACGGATATCGTCCAGCACAGGATTGACACCGGGGATGCGAAGCCCATCCGACAGGTCCCGCGGAGGCTGCCGTTAGCCAAACGGGAGGACGCCGAGAAGATCATAAAGGAGATGGCGGCTGATGGTGTCATTGAGCCTTCGAGTAGCCCCTGGATGTCTCCCGTCGTATTGGTGAAGAAGAAAGACGGCACAACGAGGTTCTGTGTAGACTACCGTCTTCTGAACAATGTCACCAAGAAGGACAGCTATCCGCTTCCCAGGACTGACGATACGCTGGACACCCTAGAGGGGTGTAAACTCTTCTCTACCTTGGATCTCCGCAGTGGATATTGGCAGGTTGGATTGGCACCTGAAGATAAAGAGAAGACGGCGTTTTCAATTGGCACTGGGCTCTGGCAGTTTACAGTAATGCCGTTCGGGCTATGCAATGCACCTGCCACATTCGAGAGGCTGATGGAAAACGTGTTAAGAGGTCTCTCTTGGGAGGTATGCCTCGTGTACCTAGACGACATCATTGTGCTGGGAAAGTCCTTCGCTCACCATCTGAAGAATCTGGAGAAGGTCTTCGAACGACTGCGTGCAGCGAACCTAAAGTTGAACCCGAAGAAGTGTAATCTCTTCCGAAGGCAAGTCAACTACCTGGGGCATATTGTGTCAGACAACGGAGTTGCTGTTGATCCAGAGAAGATAGCAGCGATCACCAACTGGCCAGTACCTCGAGATAAGCACCAGGTGAGAAGTTTTCTCGGGCTCTGCACCTATTACCGGAGGTACGTGAAAGGATTTGCTAACATCGCAAAACCTCTTACCAGGCTTACTGAGGAGAAAAGGACTTTCCATTGGGATCACGAGTGTCAAGCATCCTTCGAGGAGCTGAAGATCAAATTGAGTAGTGCTCCTATTCTGAGCTATCCACGTCCTGAGGGCAAGTTCATACTTGACACAGATGCCAGCAACATCGCCATTGGAAGTGTCCTCTCTCAGCTCCAAGATGGAGAAGAAAGGGTGATTGGATATTTCAGCAAAGCACTCTCAGCTCCGGAACGCAACTACTGTGTTACAAGGAAAGAGCTTTTGGCAGTAGTAAAATCCATAGAGCACTTCCATAAATATCTATACGGAAGAAGGTTCCTGCTGAGAACGGACCACGCTGCTCTAATGTGGCTGCTGCGATTCAAGTCACCGGAGGGACAAGTGGCGAGGTGGATCGAGCGCCTTCAAGAGTACGACTTTGAATCTGCTCATCGTTCTGGAACGAGCCACAGGAATGCGGATGCTTTGTCAAGAAGACCTTGTGATGAAGGCTGCAACCATTGTTCTCGACAAGAAGGGAAGCAGGCAGCGGTGTTGAGGACTACAGTTGTCATCGACAGTTGGCAAGATGCAGAGGTGTCAAAGGAACAGGACGAGGACCCGGACTTAAAACAAATAAAGGAATGGAAAATATCGGGGCGAGGAAGACCGACCTGGCAGGATGTTGCTCCAATGTCGAAGAATGTAAAAACGTACTGGGCCCAATGGAACTCCATTTTAGTGGACAACGGGCTGCTGAAACGGGCATTGGAGAACGCGGAAGGAGATCAGCGTAGGCTACAGCTCATCGTTCCAAGGAATAAAGTGCCCGAAGTGCTTAGGGAACTACATGACGGTGTAACTGGCGGCCATCTTGGAGTTCATCGTACATTGGAAAAAGTTCGTGAACGCTTTTACTGGGCAAACCTTAAGGACGATGTGTTGGACTGGTGCAGGCGTTGTGCGACTTGTGCGGCTTCTAACGGACCAACAAGAAGAAAGAGGGCCCCTATGAAGAAGTACAACGTGGGAGCACCGTTCGAGAGGATAGCGATCGACATCGCTGGCCCTTTCCCTGTCACGGACGAAGGCAACAAATATATTCTCGTGGCCATGGACTATTTTTCTAAGTGGGTGGAAGCGTATGCCCTTCCGAATCAAGAGGCAGTCACCGTTGCAGACGTACTTGTGAAGCAGCTCGTCAGCCGGTTTGGAGTACCCATGGAACTTCACGCTGACCAGGGAAGAAACTTTGAGTCTGCAGTCTTCTCTGGAATGTGCGAGGCACTGGGGATACGGAAGACCAGGACGACGCCTCTTCACCCTCAATCGGATGGCATGGTGGAGCGCATGAACAGGACAATGGGTCGATATTTGTCTAAAGTGGTCTCCGACCATCAGCGAGACTGGGACCAGTATCTTCACCTATTCCTGTTAGCCTACCGCAGTTCAGTCCATGAAGCAACGGGGCAGACACCCGCAAATGTGGTGTTCGGCCGAGAACTACGTTTGCCTTGTGATCTGAAATTCGGATTCAAGCCTAATGAGAAAGTTGCCGGAGAGGAGTACATCACGAATCTACGGAAGCGGATGGATAACATCAACGAGAAGGTTCGTGCAAACATCCAGGGAGCCAGTGACAGAATGAAAGAGCGTTACGACATCAGGGCAGAGAAAGGTGGATTCCAACCTGGAGATTTGGTCTGGCTACATGATCCTCGAAGAAGGCGAGGATACTCACCTAAACTTCAGAGCTCCTGGAATGGCCCGTTTGAGATCATCAATAGGATAAACGACGTCATCTATAGGATCAGGAAGCAGCCAAATGGAAAACCCAGGGTAGTCCATTTTAATAGACTGGCCCCTTACAAAGGAGACCATGGCCCGACAGAAGACCAGCAAGTCAGGAACCTCAACAACGTGGAGACCAGTAAGGTATCAGTTGCACAACCTAAGGTACAAGGTTTCCGTGGAGTAACTCAGGCAGTATACAGAGATATCTTCTCGTTACCCGCGGACTATTCTCTGGCCCATTGTGTAGCCGAAGATCTGAGGACTTCCCGAGGGATTGCAACCGTCTTCAGGAAGAAGTTTGCTGGAACTGAGGAACTGGAACGCCAAGGACCACGCGTCGGGAAAGCACTCCACCATACGCACGAAGGACGACACCTGTTCTACTTAGTTACCAAGTGTGCTACTGATCAGAAGCCCACATATGACGCACTGCGGCGAAGCCTCGACGACCTGCGGAGTAAGCTTCTGAGACTGCGTGTCACCAAGCTCGCGATCCCTAAGTTGGGCTGTGGATATGACGGCCTGGAGTGGAAGGTTGTCAGGAACATGCTTGAACAGATATTCGCCAACTCTGGAGTCGCCATATTGGTGTGCACGTTCAACCCCTGGAAAGGAAATGCGTCTCCATCGAGGGAAGCTCATGACCGCCCGATTTCTCCGGACTATGCTCTGGGGCAGAGCACTTTTAAGGAGGGGGCAGTGTTACGGTCAGAGCGGAAAGCAGGACCGGCTTCTGATCTGCCTAGAGCGGATTAGGCAAACAATGGGATTAAGCGGAAGGGATTATAGAATGGCGTAGAACCTTCTAGATCGGTCTAGGTGGTCCTCGTCCGTGTTCCGAGTAATGCCCCACCACGACCTACCTTGCCTATATAAAAAGGACAGCGTTTTCGGCCGCGGCGGTAGTAATAAGACGAGTAGTAATAAGACGAGTCAGTAGTAAGCCAGTGAGTAGCAGTTGTTAACTAGTGGCAGTGTGTGTGAGTTAGTTAGTGTTAGTATCAGTCTGTATTAAGTGCTTAGTGAGCAACAGTGACAATTAGTGGCCGTGTAATAAGTGTAATAAACTGTGTGGCAGTTTGTCATATTTGGAGAGTCTTACGGTCGGTGGACTTTAGTTAGCGAACTGTAAGTGTTAATTTGTAATTGTAAACTATAGTGTAATATTATTGTATTTGTACAAATTTATATAAATAGTTTAGTTACTTAGTATAGCAATATCTTATATTATCTTAGAAATTAGATAACATTTAGTAGAATATTGTTATTGTAAATTGATATTAGTTTAATAATTTAGTTGTTTTTAATGATCTCATGGTATTCTTGTTAATTTGTTAATAAATATTAGATTCTTGAATTAAGTAATAGTTTAGTCCATTTTACACCCAGTAGCCCGTAACAATATGTTTATGTAATGTGTTAAAAACATTATTTATATTTAATAATGTTATGTTTCCATATTAATATTTGTGTTATGTTTAAATTGAAATTGTTTTACCAGGACAAAATTAGAGTATGAATGATTTTGAATCTAAAGCAATGTAGATTTAAAATAAATGTATAAAATACTAAAAAATAATTTAGGTTTCGTTAATTGTTGATATCATTCTCAACGTAGTAAACTCCGTATAGTGTTTAATCTAAATGCTGAGGTAACATATTATATTATGTGTATTATATTATTAAGTGTATTACTTAATTTTTTAAGTATAAAATAGTAATAATAATAATAAAAATAGTTATTTGTTTTCCTGTATTACTTTGAAACACTTCCGTACCATAAAATAATATATGAGCCTAAATGATTTTCATAATTAGTCTTCTTCGTATTATCTTACTATGTTCTTGGGACTTCTTATCATAAATATGTGTTTAGAAGTCCAATCTTAAGTGTAACCAAGTAAGTTTGAAATATTTATTGAACTTGATATTTCAGAACGTGAAATTTCAATATTAAATGGTTTTCCCAAAAACATAACACTAAACAAATTCCAATTAAAAAAAAAAAAAAAGGAGCGACTGGCCAAAGATGCAAATAAGCAATGAAGTGAAAGAGAAAGTATTTCGAAAATCTATCCAAATCAATTTATCATCAAACATCTACACAAACATCTAATATTAACCACTTATAAATTGAGCTCTAGATGTCCTGAAGATGCCCTACAAAGTAGGTCGAAACGTCGGCACAAATAAAAAATAAGTTTCCACTTATTTCAGTGCATATTTTACTGCACCCTCCAACAATTTCCATCCTCCATTAGTTCTTCCAGTCTCTACGGTTTTTCCTACATATTTCTCAACTATTTCCTCTCTAACATAATATTATTTTATATTAATTAATGTATTTATTTAATAAATAGGAGTAGAAATCATGGTATTGTAGTTGCCGCCAGGCCTGGAGGTCAGACCAGGCAGGCACCGTGGATAATCGGGGATTCACCTCACACCCTTGCGGTTCACATCAAATAGACTTCTCAACGTTTCTTCCATTGTCGCTCCTCTGGCCTAATTCGATAGAATGGTTCCCAACAGTCCTCCAGAAAATCGTATTGGCTTCCAAGTGGGCTGTGCCTTGCAGAATTTAATCAGAAGCCCAGCCCTAAAAACTTTACGACGGCTCGAAACCCAAAACTGGGCCAGGTTCGTAAATTATAGGCTTTTATGCTTTCCATCTGCCTGGATCTACTCATGTTGATTTCCGTGCCTTTATTTATTAGATGCGAACCTATTATTATGTTTTCATAAAGTTTATTTTTTTCTTGAAGGAGAAAGGTGGTAAATACCCTGATGATATAACTTAATTAAAAAGTTCAAGGAGATATAAATGATCTATGAAAAAAGTTACCTCTAAACTGAAATATTGAACTGAAAAAATTACAAAATAAAAAAATGAAGTTAAACGATACTAAAATATTCAGTTACTATCATATCTTCTGGGCTAACTGATTTTCACTTGACTTACAAAACAAACAACTAATATACAACACTATGCTGATACCCATTAGGACGTATATACCAGAAATTTGGGGTTCAGCAAAACATTTCTATATACACAAGATAAAAACAACGTAATCCTAAATCCAAGAAAAATTGTTAATTCAGCTCCGTATTAATACAACGATATGAAGATTCCCACTATAAAATCATATATTCACACCAAATACACTACATTAAATTCATCATCACATCGTCAAAACTCTCGTTCTTTTCTCTTTTCTACTCTTAGTTACCTGGATTTCCTATGAGAAGATTAAAAAGACAATGGGCTAGGGACCTCTTAGAAAACTCAGCACATATGGATTCAGTCCATACTAAACAATATATAAATCTCTTATATTTATGAATAAACTTGATGTTTGCCGAATATCGAACTGCTAAAGTTATTAAATTTGACAAAGTGACAGTTGCTTTTTAAATTATTTATTCCTTTAAAAACCGCGTATCGATTCTGTGGGATCTGTATACCATCTTGGGGCTCACTTAGCCTGCATTAACTGGTTACTCTTAATTAGGACGAAAAATCTGGTAGTGGAGCATGATCACCTTCTGACACAGCTCCTGCAGAGAAAATAGTACAATCTCTATCATGTGCAATACCATTCATGGGTGATACACTTTTTTTATTTTTTAGAATTTCGGTTATATTCCGAATCTTTTTAATTAGAATGTACGTAGCTTCGTTAATTAAGTAATTGTAATCATGGGTGAAACACTTTTTTAATTTTTTATAATTTTATTACTAGCTAACTTGTTTCGGTTTTATTCCGAATCTTTTTAATTAGAATATACGTAGCTTCGTTAAATAAGTAATTAACTCTAAAATTCCAATCTTTCAATTAAGGTTGGATTTTAATTTTGAATTACCGTCCATATTCGTAAAACTTGTAATTTCATTATGAAATAACTCTATTATACCACTACAACCGTTGAAGGGTCTTGGGTTAAGTTCATGGTGGAGACTTTATTGTTTCTTAAACAACAGTTGTGCAGCGAGATGATTTTTAAGTATAAGTAGTATAAGTTCATGGTAGAGACTTTATTGTTTCTTAACCAACAGTTGTGCAGCGAGATGATTTTTAAGTATAAGCTGTTTAAGTATCAATTTATAATTCTCAACTATAGATTAATATTTGTGTTATTTATATTTAGTTTGTTAATTAGTGTATTGTAACACCTAAATTTCCTGCAAATAGAAGATACATACATTTAAGAGAAAAATTTCTTGTTAATTAAAAAGTTAGTATAATATATTTTAAACTTGAAAATAGAGGAATAAATACATTAAGCAGTCTGAAACATAGCGTTTCTTAGAAATTGGTGAATTGGGCTTGAGAGAAGTCTTATTAACGGGGCTTAAAAAAAAAAAATACAATTTCTAACTACAATTCTTATAAACTCGGTACTTAATGCTGTTAACTTGGATCGCTTATTTCTAACAAATAAACAAAAAGAATAGTAGGCCAACATCAGTATGGAGAATAAATGAACATTTATAAAAATGAAAAGGAGAAAATAAATTAAATTTATTGAAAAATAAGTCATACTGATATCAGCTATTGCTGTTATTATAACATTATTTGATACTGTGTATTAAGTTATTAAATTATGTCACTACGTTATTTTTCTATAAAATATTTGATCAATTAAAATAAAATAACCATTTCTGGGAGAAAAATATCATAACATTAATTTTAATTTTTATATTCGGGTGACAAACAACTATAAACCAGTTATAATGTTCCATAATATACTCTCCCGTCCATTCAATTTCTATATCCCTCCCCATCAAATGGCGCATTAATAAAATCCAATAGTAATTGTGCTACGTCTCGATGAAAACTCTACTCCACCCCTAGTCCGAAATTTTCCCTCATTTTCTTAGTTTAATTCTCGTTTCTTCATCCATTTCTTCTCCCTTTCTATAGACATGTTTCGATAATCAAATTCATTCTTTCTATTTGATACTTTTTACATTCAAATCGATGCTTCACAGTAAGTTTTGTACCTTTGGCAACTTTTACAAGTAGATGGAGATGAGTCGGCTTTGTATATCCGATTCTTAGCTTCTTTTTTATGCTGCATTCTTTTAACGTTTTTTTCTTCATTTATTTGGCGGAAGTGTTTTTTACTGAAGCCTCTTCCACTCTTCGCAGTTTTCCCAAGTTATTGGATATAACTTTCGACCATAACAACAAAAGTGGATCTAAAGATGGGAACGTCACCGCTTTTTGCTCCTGCTTTACCGTTGCTTCTTTCAAGGTCATATTCATGTTTTGAATTTTACATAAAAATATGTTTGCTGTGCAGAGTTACTGTTAAATATTTATTACTGATAGTTAATCTATTTATATGACTCATGTCCATTATTTGTTATATATTCGTAAACTTTTAATATTACCCATCTTCCACACATGGAGATACAATTATATGTTGTAATCATAATTTTCTAGTTCTCAGTGTAGGTAGATATTCAGAAAAAGTGAAGGTGTGTTCTATTAACGTGAGATTTTTTTTTTTTACTTCGAGGAAGTTATCATTATTCACTGTTAATTATCATAACATACAATTTTTAAATTGTCTAGAATCTCTATATATTTACTATTAAAGTTGGATAGTCTAGCAAGGAAGGTTAGCCAACTTCCGAATTTTAAAAAAAGGTGACTTAAGAGACAAAAAATAATCGAGTTTCGGGTACTCCTACACGATTCTGAGTTTCCTGATTGTCGTAGTCTTACCTATTTCGAGGAACTTATATTTTTTTTAATTGTCTAAACATAATATATTATGATGATATTTTGTGTAATTTTTTTTAATCTGTTATTTAACTGCTGTAGTATTGAATATATTATGATAAAATAGTGTTCGGTTAAGAGCTATTGATCCTTGGTAGAAATATATAGCCTTCCTGATTAAATTTCGACGCTGGACAGAATTTCTATAGCCCGCAGGGAAAGTTACAAGAACAAATAAAGGAATTGATAGCAGACTTAAAGGAGTAACTCAGGGCGTTCCAAGGAGTTGAGAATCCTTCTCCATCTGCTCGAATGTAAACTAGCCTGTCCTTGTCCATATTATACTGTTATGTTTTAATAGTGGTGTATTTATTGTTATGTAATAACAGTTATTAATGAAGGAATGTAAACGTTCATAATACAGGGGTGTAAAATTAATTTGCATATTTATAGTTCTTGGGACATATATTTACTTTCTGTTGTTTTTTTTAATGCCCCTGTTTGAATAATCAACGATTAGTATGCTGTTCTGTGGATGATTAATTGTGTAATTCCCCGAGAATTATCATTCCTTAGCCATTAAAGAAACATATATCCTTTTTTTTTATTTGAAGTTA
Source organism: Troilus luridus (assembly GCA_964056705.1). Taxonomy (NCBI): domain Eukaryota; kingdom Metazoa; phylum Arthropoda; class Insecta; order Hemiptera; family Pentatomidae; genus Troilus; species Troilus luridus. The sequence continues at coordinate 37,946,198 of OZ057414.1, read as the reverse complement.
TTTATGTTTTAGTTAAAGGTATAATATCCACAAAAGATATATGTAAAATCTATGAGCAAATATTAAGGTATTTATTAACATAACCTTAACCAGTACCACTAAAACCGTTGAAGGGTCTTCGGTTAAGTTCATGGTAGAGACTTTATTGTTTCTTAAACAACAGTTGTGAAGGGAGATGATTTGTCCGAGATCACGCCCAACCGCCAGGTTTTCTAAATTGAGGCTACCTACATTACAGGGGCTGGGTGGGTCCCAGAATGGTCTTTAGATCCCAAAGAATCCATTTTTCAGTCATAGCCGAATTTGAACCATGGACGTATAGCATAGCAACTCCAGCACTCAACATACTATCCCGCTCTTAGCAATTTATCATGTAAATATTTATTATGCAAGCATAACAAAACGAAACGAAAGTTTATCACTTAGATATTGGCTGTTATTTAATACACAGTTTTAAACAACAGCCAAAAATATATCTGAGCTACATTTCTCCAACGTCCATTTATTCTTTTGTCCTACTCATGATTAATTCATGGCATAATGATGGTCTTAACGAGGAAAGGTTTACCTTCTGAATTCATTGATCTATAAAAAATAGTGAACTTAGGTTCTTTTGATACCTCTGTATTACCATTTTACTTCTTCAACTAACTTTCTTTGGTTACATAAAAGAAACTATGAGTATTTTCTTTCTTATTAAGACGTTATGTTTTAGAGTTTTTAATAACAATAATTCTCATAGACTTTTGTTCCCATTTCATTAACGTGTAATTCTTTAATCACATCTGAGAGCACTTCATTTATTCCGTTTCTTCTTTGAAATTAGGTTGATTCAGACTTACTTCTTATCTCACTATTTATTCGTCTTTTCTCAAACTAATTTTCTGTCGAAATAGATACCAAGATAGTCAAATCTTCTTGGATAGTGAAAAGATTTTAATTACAATGTTTATTTTTATTTTCTTAGTATAAGAAGAAAATGCCATACGATTTTCTAAGTTTGTATTTTTATAGAGTTTTTTTTTGCAATGAAATAATCGAATTCCTTAATAAACCACAATTCCAACTCTATTATGATCAATGTGAACATTTCAGTTCGATTCTACTCATTATGATGTTGTGTGATTCTTATGTTACGGCTATTAAGTCCATTCATTCGTCCATTAAAATCCAAGCCGATAACAAGCAGACACAAATAGTTAAGTGATATTGGAAAACTTTGTTTCGGAATTAATCGAAACATTAAGATCGAACCTTTTATTATGAAGTTATCACACATAATCGATGACTAAGGATATTAAATATTAAACTAATTAATTCATAACAAATATATTAGGCAACTAAATAATAGTGTTATAAGTGAACATCAATGATTGGCTACTCTGTACTAGTAGATTAATATTTCTATATATGATTCGGTTTACCCTGCTTTACTAAAAATATATCTAGAAATTTAAGAAAAAGTACTAAAAGCTATAGAACTAATTATTTCTTGCATGATAAAAACAGTTTGTTTCGATATCACACATTACCTCATAAATATGGATTAGTTTATCTAAAATAAAATGTCTACTAAAAAGAATTGAAAATTTCGGTTGAAAGTAGTTTCATATATCGCTCCTTCAAAACAACAAAGACAACTCAAAATTGAATGTTTTCAATTCAGGAACGACATATCTGATATTAAAAAAATTTTTTTTTAACAATGTCATATTTTTAGTTGTATCTAGTTTGAACTTGAAGTTTAATGGGAAATAACATAAGTTAAAATCAAAAAAGTTTCAAGCTTTTAAACATTTTCTAATGGTTAATGCAGTAATTTCAATACTATCATAACCGATAACATAACTTTTATTTTTTTTAATCACATGGAAGTTTCAAATAGCTCTATTGAAAAATTAGGTTTTTGAGTTATGGCATAGTTCTTTTGAAGGAACGATACGTAGCGGTTTGGGGTCGAAAGCGGGTTACTCCGAAATTAATTTTCAAAAATTCAAAAATTGATTTTCACACATTTTACGGCAATTTAGTCAATCAATGTTGTCTAACAGGACACTTCGCTGTCTTATTTTTCATGGTTTTAGTCCGCTTCTGAGCCAGAAGTTTCGGAATTTTGTGATTTTGATCCATTATCCAATTATCCTCATAAGGAGTACATATTAAACAATGTTAATTTCTAACGTTAAAGTTGAATAAGCAATTATGTAAAGTAGAAATCGTTTAGTTATGTAGGGTATTTCTCTGTTTCTCCTTCGATTTATTCACTATACTATTGAAGGAGGGTCTTAGCATATACTTTTATACCAGGCCAATAAGAGCTTAATAATGATTTTTTCTTTTTATTAATAAATAAATTATTTACATCAAGTACCCCCATTTCTTAATGTATAATAATATGCGTGTACTTTTCTAAATACACGCATACACACCAACAGGATAATCATATATAGAGAAGCAGAAATTCTGAAAATCCTTTAAGGAAGTCAATTTTTAAAATTTCAGAGTTATCCCAAATACCTCATATAAAAGTGTACATGTTGTACAATGTATGAGGAATGTTAATCAAACAATGGTGAGTACAATGTTAATGTACATTGTTGAATTCAACTAAGCAATTACTTAAAAAAAGGTTTGTTTAGATATGTGTCTTAGTTCTTTGTTAATTCTTCTTTTTATTCTCTACACTTTGAAAGTGACTCTTGACGTACATTATACCATGCCAATAAGAGCTTAACAAAGATTTTTTATTTTTTAACCAGAAAGAAAATTAGATTAATTAACCCTATTTCTTTATGTACACTTTTCTAAATACGCACAGATAAACAGGGTATTCAGCTATAGAGAATTAGAAGGGTCTGAGAAGGAGTCCCTATGCCCCTAAAGATAAAGGCCCCTATGATAGTTCTACAGTGTTACATCATTTAGCAGAGAGGCCCTCTCTACTTAAGTGTCCATTTTTTACTTAATGGGTTCATAGAAACTGTCTATTTTAATTATTCGCCGCTCTTTAAATTGAAGACTTGTTGGTTCAGTGGCTCATCCAGATTGCATAGAGGTTACTCCTGCCCACCTTCACTTAGCCGAGGGCCCTCCACGGATCAAAGTGGGTCTTCTCTTTCATGGCTTTGGTTCAGGTGGTACTTGAGTATTCAGGGTCTCGGGAGCTGTTCAATTGGAACATCTCCGGCTATTTCACTGTGTTGCATGCTACTGTGGTCGACTTTGTTTATTTGACACTGCCGAATCGGTGTATTGACCAACCAGTAATTGGTCAATGGCAAGAGTAATACTAACAACGTTTTCGAACGATTATAAAAATCAAACTAACTTTTCCAAATGTTTTTCCCAGTACTCAGTTGAACGGTTGCAGCATTTGAAGGTTAATTCTTGATCTACAATTTTTTTTCTTTTAATCAATTGCTCAATGTCTTGTAAGACTTTCGACTAAAAGCCACCAAAAATTAGCAGTTTGTTATTAACATTAAATTTATTTACCCAAATTGCTATGAAATATGTTGAACCTTGAAGTATATAAGGTCACCTATGGTCTAGTGGTTAGCATAACAAACTACTAAGCCCAAGATCGCGGGTTCGTAGCCCGGCAGGTGACCCTAGGATTTTTTTAAGGAAGTAAAAAATCCTTAGTTACGCCGTCCTTCGGAAGGGACGTTAAACGGGGGTCCCGAGCCTGTACGATGTCAGGTACTCGTTAAAAATCCCTTTCCTAATTAAACATGGGTAGGCAAAATTTAGAGCTCCCACTGTAGCATCGTCCGATTAGCCATAGCAGCATAAAGTGACGTTAAATGAACAAACAAACCTTAAAGTATATAGTAACCCTATAAATCGTATGATTTTATATAATATATACAAAAATACCTGCTGATAGTAAAATTATTAAGAAAAGTTTGCGTGAGTTACATTCCGTCCAAAGTGGATTTAGAAAATAGTAACTAACTAACTATCCTCCAATTCAAATCCTTAGTTCAACACCATAAAACATGATCTCGCCTTTCCGATCTCTATGTACGTTCACACAGAACTAAAGCATTCGAGCGTTCCTTTCTCGCCCGCTCCACCACAGTGTGGAACTCAATCCCTCCGAATATCCGTCATAGTTCCTCACTATCATCATTTAAATCCTTGCTTTTCCAACACCTCCTAGCTTCTCAAAAAGATGCTCTATAAGCAGCTCAGTCATTTGCTTAGAATGTAATGTATAGAATAATTCAATTGTGTTATTTAGTTCTTTAAAGTTTGTTTTTTAAGAAGCAGTACATCATGTAAGGAAATGATTGCATGCTAGCTCATGCATTTAACAAAAGCTATGGATTTATCTATTCTCTTTAATTGCTTAATATCTTGTCAAGATTTGTACTGTTTATTTACATATTATTATTTTTGTTTAAATATTTCTTTTAAATTGTTTTATGTCACTTTTTACACGCTTTATGATTTGTAACATTTAGCCTTCTTGCAAGATAAATATTATGTTTCTTTTTCTGTTCATATTTGTTATTCTAAAGGGACTTAGTCCCAGAATAAAATTTCTTTTCTATTCTATTCCATTCTATTCTACCTTAAACCAAAATATACATTTTGTTTACTAAGGGTCCACTGCACACTGGCAATTGACCCTAAACAGCGCTAAAAAAATGCCTGTACCTCTACAATTCATGAAGCCTCTTGGGTTAAGTATATGGTGTATACTGTACTGTTTCTAGCTTCTTCTGTTATATACTGTACTCTTTCTAGGACAACTGTTGTGCTTTGGTGATTTCAAGGAAATCACGCCAGGTTTTTTCCTCAATTCAAAATGCTAACTGTACAGATGCTGGGTTAGCCCCAGGAGGTTCTCCAGATCTCAAAGGATCTATCCCCGGCTGTTAATTTCACAGCAGGAATGAACTTGGCGATTGTACCCTGAACCTACATCTTAGCTCTCTACACACTGAGATATCCCGTATCCATATATGTAAACTGTGTATCCCATCCGCAAGCATAAGGTTTCTCGCCATTGCTTTTCTCAATCGAAACGGCTGATGTAGGAAGGATGACCGAAAAGTAAAAGTGGCGGCATTTGCAGATGATATAGTAATTTATTGTAGCAACCTCAACCCTTCGAGACTTTTACGAGGGAATGAAAACACGTTCATAATCCTGGAAAAATGGACTGCATTGGCGGCGCATACCAACGAGGAAATAAAGAAATCGGTAGAGAGAGAGGAAAGAAAATCGCATACCAAAATGTCGAGTGGCTAACTCCATCCCCTCCATAGCTTAATTACTGAGTTGAATTAAGATTATAGTTAACGGTTGCAGCATAATATTTCAGAACAGCGCTTAATAGTCTACGTAAAAGCACACAGCGTCATATTAAGATGATTTAAGTGTTAAAATATTTCTGTATCTTAATTTTCTTTCATGCATAGTTGAATAGTTTTGAAATATTATATTTTAAATCCCCGAATTAAGTAATATTAATGTAGAAATATTACTTAGTTCTATATTCTATATTATTACATTTTCTAGAAATATCTGTTTTGTGCAATGGGTTTTTGATAATGCTCTTTTTCTATCGTTCTTTTATTTTTTTTAATATGGTTTCTTGTTTTCGTTTTTGTGTTGCTTATTTTTTTTTCATTCGTGTTTTTTAAGTTTGGCAAGTGTATTTTTCTCTTTCCATTTAGTTTTTCATCAGTTGTTTTTATCTAACCTTTCCTTGCTTTTGTCTTGGAACCTTCCTTCCTTGTTATTCGGTTGTTGCGTTTGGGCCTTGGAGGTGGTGGGGTGTTTACATAATGGAACTGAACCTAATTTTATCCTCACAGCAAAATTTATTGTATGTTGAATTCCGAATAATTTGCAAAACAGTTATCATTTTTTTTAATCTGGTTATTTCTTATAAATTTTTAATAAATGTATTTTCATTTTACTTTATCAGTTGATCTTATGCTTTACTGTTGATAAAATTATTAACATTTATTACAATATAATAATAGAACTATTATTCGGCAGGATATAATACTTTCGCTTCAGTGATACAGCGAAGTTCCTTTCTCTTTCAGATATGGGTCATTCCCTGCTGATGTGGGTCTTGGCTTGAATGAGATACAACCTATTGATAAATAAAGCATATTTCTCAATTAGCAGACATGTTACGCTACAATTGTTATTACAAATGAATTCTAAGTTTAAATTAATTTTAATAATACTGATAATTATGACTTAATTAAAATCAATTAAGTAAATAATATTCATCTTTATTTATAAGCTATTAAAAAATCATCTTATCTTACAGTTAATTAAATATTATACCATAGAATTTCTAATCACTTATGATTTATACAGTTTTAAAATTACTAATTTTTTTTTTTGTTTTAGTTGGAAATATAAAATCATTATAAGGGATTACTTAAAGAGGTTCAAAAATATGAAAGTTTTTGTTTGTTTATAATTTTTACAAGTAAGAATATAATCTAAAAAAATTAATAACTATAAAAATATTTCTGGAGTTTTCGAATTTCTGCTAAGTTTAAAATTTATTAATTTAATATTGCATAAAGCTTCTATAACTATTGTAGACATTTTACTCCGTTATGATATTTAGATATTAAATTAACGTGGAATTATAAGTCGTATACAGCATTACCTTGCCTATTAAATGTCATATTAGAATAAATCTTGCAACCTTTGGCTCAAATTTCATCCGTGCGATCGAATTATTTATCCTTTCTTCTCATTATTTTTTCAGCTTTTTTACATAATGCATTGCCTTAAATTACTTCCTAAATCTAGGGCTTTTATCCTAAAAAGAATGAAATGCCGTGTGAATTTTAATTCTGGACTTTCTGTTGAGTAGCTTCGTTGAAAGCAGCTGTATTGCGGAATCGTAAATTAAAGTTTGTTCTTTTTCTCTATTTTTCTTTCTCCTCCGACCTTTCCACTCAAATGATTTATCTTGGGCTTCGGAAATCATCAAAGATTTAAGGAACCGGGTTTGCTCAATGGTAGAGCCCTGAGTTGCCGTAACGAAGGTCTTAGGTTCAAATCCGACTATAGTAGATAAGTTATTTAATCTTTTAACAGCCTGAGATGGATTCTTTGGGATCTGGAGGCTTCTTGGGGCTCACCCAGCCTCTCTTTTATATTTACACACTAAAGAGGGGAATACTGGTGGTTTACAGTGATCTCGGACAAAACACCACCCTGCACAACCTTTAGCCTCCTAGAAACAGTAAAGTACTGAATCCAAGACGCTATGGGTCGTAATGGTACATGTTTTTATATGCGGCATTAAAAAAAATTAAATAAAATGATGACGTTTTGCCCTACTTTGGTAATTTTCAGGCAGAATGAACAGTACGGGGACATGTACTTATTGTCTACAAACCACAATCGTTTGTTTATTTAACGTCACTTTATGGATAATCGGACGATATTATAGAGGAAGCTCTAACTTCTGCCAATTAGTTTCAATTAGGATAGAGATTTTTAACGAGTACCTTACATCGTACAGACTCGTGACCCCGTTTAACGTCCCTTCTCAAGGACGGCATAATCAAGGATTTTTTACTCCCTTTAAAAACTCCTACGGCCAACTGCCGGGTACGAACCCGCGATGTTGTATCTAGTAGTAGTAATTGTCTGCTGTTTTTTTGACAATTGCTTTCCTGACTATTTATTTCAGACATATGTTAGTGGAAATAATTATTAATTCTCTCTTTTTTAATAATATCTTTTACAACGTTTGAACAAACTTTTTTAGTATGCCATCAAATGTGACCACAGAAACACGCGATTTTCGTGAATTTTTTATGCGAGTTTAACATTGGCCCAAGCTAGAAGAAACATTACCACCGCGTTCGAGGAAGATATTTGTAGTGGACGACAGGCAAATAAAAGGGTAAAATTTGAAAAATGATTCTCAAGTCAAAAATGCTTTTCAGACTTTATTTCACCACAAAACCCTGAATATTTCAGTTGAACATTTGATTACACGGGGAGGGGGGGGGGGGAGGAGAATGTATTCAAAACGAGAACAATTTTTTTATAAAAAGTTTTGATTTCGTATAGTTGTTTTACTAATTATCCTCCCTTTTTAAAGCAGACATGTCATAAGAAAAAATCTTATAAATAATAATTATGTTTTGCTGTTTGCTTCATAAATTTAACAAAATGTATTGCTTTAAACCCTCCCGTAGTTTCTCTACCAATAAATAACTTCTATATTAAAGTTATTACTGAAAATAGATCGTGCCTTTGGATGCTTAAAGCTACGTATGTATTAATTATAGGGGTCAATAAGAGGCCATATTCATAAAGTTTGAACAGAGGGTGAAGTTCACCGCAAATGGGTCTGTTTTTGCGGCTAATGGTTCGTTTGGAGAACCTGAATGGGAAGGTTTTGCTAACCATAAATAATCAACTAGACTGGAGAAGTTGGCTTTTCCGTTTTAACACGATTAAGCTTTTGAGCTATTATTAGTGTTTAGTTGACACCTAGATTCTGCTCTCTGGTTATCTGATAGGACTTATTAAATCTCCTATTTAAAAACATATGATCAATTAAAAAATATTTGAAATTCTAACAAAATCATATTTTCAACCAATAAATGGAATAAGAAATGTGTAAAAATATCAATAAAAGTGAGCGAAAAATCAAAAAGACACATAAATTATGAATAGAATGCAATAAGAAAACTTATAAAAGCCTTAAGGTAATATCAAATGTATTTAAAGATGTTACCATTCTTTTGGAGACTTTTGGGGATTCTTAAAATTGTATCCTAATCTTTTTTTTAAATTTGATTAATCATTTTAAAAATAGTTTTAATTTTTAAAACGAGAAGAAGACAGGATGTGGATTTCATCGATTTAATCTTGGATTAAGTGATGTAATTTACTGAAATTGTTTCGGCTTACTTTAAAACCTCACTAAGTCCATTATGACTTTTATATTTTATGCTATGATTTATATTTTTTGTAATATTAACATTTTATGGGGTGCGGATGGCTCAATGGGTAGGGCGCCGGGTTCAATGACGAAGTTTCCGGGCTCAAATCTCGGCGTGGCATACGTATTATTTAACTCTTTATAACCATGGATGGACACAGTGGGATCTGACGACCGTGGACCCAGCCTCTATTAACTGGATACCCCTATTTGGGGTAAAAACAGTGATCTCGGACATATCACCTTCCTGCAAAAAAGTTGTTCTAGAAACTGTAGTCTTCAGCAAATACTGAATCAAAGACCCTACGTTGGTTGCAGTGGGAGGTAAGTAAACGTTTTATGTCTCCCTACGTATGTTTGTCTTTATTTTACGAGTATTCTCCGACAGCGATTATACCATGCTAAAGTTTAAAATTTATCTAAAGTAAGTTTCTGATAAATTATTATCCGGCCACTGTATCATTACCCATTTCGATATTGGACTATCCATAGGGCTGAGATGGATATTTCTCAGAGACTCCGGTTCGAGCTTAGGGATGATCCCCAGCAAATTCTCATCTGCAGATGCTAAGAGGATTTAGATCTTGAGGATTTTCTCGGCCCACGAGGCGGGCTGCCATTAAGATAGGATATTGGTCAGCTTATGTATAACCAATTAATTGAATTATAAGGAATCATTTTATTTTTACAATTATCGAGCTTATTTTTGTTTGTTTTAACATTCAGAGTGAAAGTGGGTAATGAGATGGTAGGGATACAGTTGTACTGGAACGCAATTTTTTAGATTTTTTTAAAATTTTTATGAATTTAAAACGTTTTTTTTTTTTTAATAAAAGGATACTTCTGTTTAATATTTTAATATTAAAAATGTAAATAGTGATGGATGATCAGAAATGTCCATGACACACCGTCAGAAATTCATTCTAAGGAAAGTTCTGATTTACTACTTTTACTAAATATAATAATAAAATATTTATAGCTCAATACATTCAATAATACTCCACATATACTACACATTTAATGTGCCTTTAATTTTTTCTGAGTTCATTATTTGAGCCGGAAGATGATATCATCTTTAAGTGAATATAACAAAAAATAAATTTTACATAAATGTATGTAAAATGAATTTAAACAATCTTAACATAATTTTTAAAATACTTTCCAACGGAATTATGATTCATATAGACGATACTATTGTACCTTAAATCATCCTCCAGTTATTCAACAGAGTTTGCTGTCGATTTATATTTGTTTTAAATCTACGATTTTCTTTATTAACTGCATTTAGACCACGCTCTATTTATCTGAATCACTAATTTATGAATACGCATAATGCGAAAAACGCGGTTTTGAGCGTTATCTACAATATAAAGGATGTTCAGTATAAAAAAAAAAAAAATTAAACCATAATGTGTACCTTGGACCACATTCTAATAAATCATAGCAAATATTTAAAAGCACGAAATCAATATAGTTAATCAATCAATATATCAATCTAGCTGTAAAATCAACCAATATTTAGTTCGCTATAACAAGTAGAACACCCAGAATGAAGCTCGAATTGAAATTTGAATTTCAAATATAACGGAATCTACTAAAGAAATTGTTGCTATGGGGATACATGTTTGAGCTTTCTATTCTGCTATGTATAGATACCATTTCAAAGGAAGAACATACCTTTGTTATTTTAGCTATTTCGTGTTCAGCTTTTTATCTTTTTATAAATAACAGTATAATATTTATTTATCAGATATTACATTTTACATTAAACCTTATCAGAGCTTGATCGATTGATTTGTCGTGAGTCATTATTTTTACTTTTAATGGAATGATATTATACAAGCCCGTATCTTCTTCGCTGTTGTATATCTATAATAAATAATTTTAAAAATACAAAAAATAATTTTAATTAAAAAAATAAATGGATTAGAAAAAAAAAAACCGGTACCACTACGACCCGTGAACAAGTCTGGGGGTTCAGTACATGGTTGAGACTGTACTGTTTCATGGACAACGGTTCTGCAAGGAGGTGACTTGTCCTAGGTCACGCTCAACCGCCAGGTTTTCCCTCTTATTATGGGTACCCTATTTTTATAATATTTTATAGAACCCCAGGAGGGTCCTAGATCCTATATCATCCATCTCCGGCTGCAAACAAACTAAATAAAAATAACTGCCCGCAGCGGGATTTGAACCAGGATTTCCAGCATGGCAACTCAGTGCTAAACCACTGAGCTACTCCGCTCCCACAGGAAAAAACCACAAACAATTTTTTTTTTAATTTTTATATTTCAGATTATTTAAAATTATTGTATTTAGGTATTATAACAGTTTTCATAGGTTGATTAAAAACCTGTTTTTAGTTTCATTATAATTAATAGTAGTAATCAATTATTTTGTTTCTCAAAACTCTTTAGTCTCTCTAATGAACGATATATTATTACTTTTTAATATAATCGGTTTATTTGTTCCTTTATTTGTTTATGTTGACCTTTCTGTTTCTTGAGGAGCGACATGAAAGGGAGATTGGAAAACACAAGGTCCATTGGGTATTGAGCTATAGGTAAATATTTGGTCACTGTTTGTTCTTTACGTTTTGTAGAAAATATATTAATTTAAATTATTTAGATGCTATTTGTCTACAGGAATACTTCATTACAGGGCTGATTTTACTAGTCGTTATGAACATTATCGGTAAAAGGTTAGGCCCCTCCATAATAGCTTCTACCGCGATCCAATATAAAAGTATGTATACATATAAAAAGCAAGATATTATTTTTTATTTAAGTTTAAATTTTTTGTTTTTCTTAGTTTAATGTATTATGTAAATATATTATTATTTAATTATATATAGGTAAATATATTTTTGTTAATAAGCAATGTCAAGATATTGTTCATTATTGACCAAACATACTTAGGTGTTAAAACTATTGGTCTTTTCAACTAATTTTCTATTTTCGGCTATTAAGTTTAAATAAATTAAAACACAAAGATTTTTTTTTTGTTAAAGGGTTAATAACAGTGGTTTCTACTTATTCTACTTGGCTCCTGTTGTGGAAAATAGTTTTCGATATCCTCAGTTTAGCGAGTCTTAGACGGTTCAAAACCAGTTGAAGTTGTAACCGTTCACGGGTTGTAGTGGTACAGGTTTTTTAATTCTAGTACCAGTACGAGTGCCAGCTTTTGAAAATATTTAGCATGAATCAAATTGAACTGGGTTCAATCTTTTGATAATATACTTATCAGTACTCACAAATAGTATTTTGGGGATTAAATAACATGATCATTAATTTTACTCATTTTACAGTAATTATGAGTACTTAACGTTGATTGTGTTATTGCGGGATCTTTTCGAAGAAATAGGTTGAAGGTTGAAGCTGAGTTGGAAAGACCTCGAAATTTGTGTTAATTTGTTTCGAGGCTCGATGTTGTCATGAATCAAACTCAACGATTTTTCGACATTCACTGACTACTCCTTTTTAATCTCCGAATAACATAACGTAGGCAACTTCTACCATCCCAAGTTTAGTTCATGTTATTCGGAGGATGAAAAGTAAGTTTGGGCGCCATAAAATAGAACTTATTCTAAATGTTGTGTGAGTTATCCTTTTTTCGTATTATGAAACATCTCTCACCCTTTAACTCCATTAAAATTTATTAAAAACAGTTTTCACAAGCCATTAGACGAATATGTTGCCCTCTTTAGCTGGTAAGTGATCCCTAACGATGTAATGAGAGCAGTTGCATTGTGATTCCTCGTGCAAATGAGGACATTACCGTACTTTTATGGCCAAGTGATATCATAAGTCTCATCTGGAGTAACGGCCGTGAAGTGGATCTTGTAATAAAATGGTCCATATGGATGAGATAAATTTCCAGTATGAAAGCAAGCGATCGTGTGACATGTACGAGTATATTGTGGATGTAAACCCAACATTATACATATAACCCAACATTATGTTCCAGGAGTACATAAATTGTGATACATTTGTTAATGAATAAAACTTACCATAAAAAAAAATCAAGTTCAGGCAAATCGAAGAGGAAAATCATTGACATCAAATTTAATGGATGCGGTATTGAGCAGGTGAAACTATAAAATAAAAGTATGATCATAATTCTTGTCATAATTTCTTATTAATCTTTAATAATTATTAATAAGAATTCTTTAGGTTTCTTATTAGTAATGTTAGTAGAATGTTCGTATATTCGGTGAAAACATGGAAATTTTATGATTTATGAAATGATATTCGGAGAATTAAAGTAACACCATCAATTTTTTAGCGAAAATTCTCTTGTATCATTCTAAAATTGTTTCTTTTTTAAATATTATGATTATTCTTATTAAACATTTTATTAATATGTTCATGTGAAACATTGAATTTTATAATGAAAATCTTGAAATGGAAATTTCGTTAAGAATAGATAATGATAACGGGCATTATTGATAAGGGAAAACTTGCAATTTTGTTAGCAAAAAATCTCTTGAAACATTCTAAAGTTGTTTTTTTAAATACAATTAACTTTGAAATCTTTTATATTAAACATTTTAGCAGAATGTTCGCGTAAAAAGATTTTTCAATGAATTTAGAATGTAGAAATGGAAATTTCGTTAAGAATAGTTAGCCATTAAAGAAAATTACTACTATTGTCAAAAAAATTAATATTCATGCAGAGGAAAACAAAAATTATTGGTATCAAAATCACGGGTGAAAATATAAAATAAAATTATTTTAAAATAATCCTTTTGCTAATGCATTAATGAATTTGTTTAAATGAAGGGTTTGTTAAAATTATCGGCTTTATTGTTGAAGTAACACTTGAAATTTGGTTAGCAAAACTCAAGGAATATCCTAAAATTAAATAAGGATTTAAATTGTTTTTATTAAGTATGTGAACTGTACGGACGACTCTTATGAATTCAGAAACTCTGCGTAAATTATGTGTAATCTTCTAATGAACTACCTTAATTCCTCATTCGATGGAGTTGTAAGATTAAAAACATGCTGTTCAATCAAGAAATCTATTCACTACTTCTAACTATATGATCACATTTCAGTTGAAGAATAGTTAACACAATTTAATGAATTTATCCTTAATTTATTTTTCTTTATATCTATTAAAACTTGATATTTGAACTACATTGAGTATCTATATTACTAGTCACTAATTATATATATTTGGTGATAAACATGGTTTCGCTGCATGTTTCATTTCTGAAATATGTGAAACTGATTTCTGGTGTGAGACTGCCTTGACCTTGATGAGGTGGACGTATAAATAGTGGAAAGTTTTTTGGCACCCAGACGCATTTTTTTTTTTACTATTGTGAAAGATAAAGACTGTGAAAAGTAAGAAACATTTAAAAATAAACAATGAGGATAGAAAAGTTTGATTGAAATAACTTATTTTCTGTTCCAAAAATAACCTTATTGTACCAAGACTGTTATCATTTCCCTTTCATTTCGTTTAATATTTAAATGTTTCTGTTATTAAGACGGTTATATCAGATATTATGCCCTTTTGAAATCGAATTTCTGTAACAGAGTGGTAACTTATAAAATCGGTGCTTTGAAAAGGAAAAATAGAAATATGGAATTAGAAATGAAGCATAGTATGTTAATATAGTTTTAGTTAGTAGTTAGGCTATTTATGATACTCTGTAAGAACTGGAAAATGGCAGGACTCTTCCACATAAAAAATAGGAATATTTCGTTTTTAACCATGATTTCCTCATCAAGAAAAGTTATACCCTGTGCTGTATATTCTCTCTCATAATTAATTATTAATTTGAATTTTTAATATTTTAATAACAACTTTTACGATTTGTTTTCGGATGCCACAGATTTAATTAAGAACGAATGATTAACCAGGCAACTATTATTGTATCCATCTTCTGTATTATGAAAGAATTATTTTTTCTATTTGTAGTGCAAGTATCATAAACATATGCATAAACACATACAAAAAGTCTTAGAAATTTGTTACCAGCTGTATATAATGTAGTTTACCGAGTAAAGAGTAAAACAACACTTTATTAAGAGTTTAAAAATGTTTTCAGGGAAAATTTTACTTTAATTTATATGTATACACAAAAGTGAAAAGTTAAAAGTCATCATAAAGAATACGATAGGAAAAACATGATATGTACATAAAGTTGATGTTTTAAAATAATTTATACGTTTACGGTAATTTTCAAATGGGCAGTTTAAATAACCAACTGCACGCAAAAACGCTATTAACAACCGTTGATTGCGACTAATTGCAAATTTAACTCCTCAAACGCTCTTTTTCGTTTATTATCTATATAATTGGATAACAATAAAAAATATAACATAGAACGATTAAAATTTATATTTTAAATATAATGCTGTCCCTCTCGTCAAACATCTCTCTCTCCCTCTCTCTCTCTCTCTCTCTCTCTCTCTCACTCTCTCTCTCTCTCTCTCTATCTCTCCCTCTCTCTCACTCTCTCTTTCTCTCTCTCTCTCTCTCTCTCTCTCTCTCTGTCTCTCTCTCTCTCTCTCTCTCACGGACAGCAAGGGTGAATGTGTGCATTATGTCAAGGCTAATCACATAATGTAATGACACCTAAATTTACTTTTTAATTTAAATTTTAGCATAATGCCGTTCTCATTATTGTTATTTGAATCTTCAGCAAGAGACTGTTTGTCTGGCTTGATGCTTAATCGTATCCAATGCTTAAGATAATTATTTTCTAGTCGTATTCACTATGGATGTTGTAATATGTTCAATTACTAGTCGCTTTTATTTGAAAGTCTTCAGATAAATCTTTTTTTTTTCCGTCATAATTCTTTTGAAATACTTATCCAATTGTAGTGATACCTTTATTTTTTTGTTGGATCTAATATTATTCTAAAATTTGTTTAACCAATTTATAAATAAATAAAATAAAATATAACGATGGTCTAATGTAGTTTTCATAATTTTAAAAAAATCAACTATCGTCGAATGTTTTCTAGGGTATAATGAAAGAGTTATTTCTTTATTTTGAAGAATATACCAAATAAAAAAAATCAATTGAAGAACTATTTTTACTTTTTCATTTGTTAATCTTTTGATTTTTGAAGAGTACCTTTGTATTCTATAAATCTATTCCTTCTATTGTGAGCATTTTATAACTTATATTTAAATAATGCCGATATGCCGTGTTATTCTATATTACCCAGTATTATAGTATTATACAGTATTTCTAATATTGATTTTATTAATGTTCCATTTCTCTTGCTGTAATTTAGTCCTTCTAGACAGAGATTTGCTCTTCATGTGCCGCTGCAGTCCAAAATATCACCTGTTAGCAGCCACTAATCTTCTGTCTATCTCTAGCTGCATATCATTGTTTCCATTTACCAGCGTCCCTAGGTAGACAAATTCATCTACCCGTTCAAATATCAATTCTCCACTTTGGACCTCAGGTCCTCTTCTCGCTGCGCCTCGACACCATCATGTATTTTGTTTTATCCTTGCTTACAACCAGACCAATCTTTGCTGCGGCTTCTTTAAGGGCAATAAAAGCCTCCCTCATAGCTACAAATGACCTACCCATAATATCTACATCGTCAGCAAAGCCCCGGATTTGTGTGGTCTTGTTGTTAATGGTGCCTCCCACATACACTCCAGATCTCCTCACTGCAATCTCTAATGCAAAGTAAAATAGGAAGCATGCCAGGCAATCACCTTGTAAGTCCCTTATGTTTCGTGAAGGACCCAGATACATCCCTCTGAATCTTTACCATGCATTGCACTGTTCTCATTGCTGCTTTAACGAGTCGAACTAATTTTGCTGGAACACCTAACTCTACTGGCCTTGAATAGCTCGTCTCTTAGCATGCTATCATTGGCTCCCTTAGAATCAATGAAAAGGTGGTGGTGGGATGGGATTGGGTGTTCACTTGTTTTTTCAAGAATAGTCCGCTGAGAAAAGATCTGGTGGCCTTTCCTTTCCTGAAGCCGGCTTGGTATGGGAAGGAGCATTTGGAAGAGACTTCTTGAGAGTATCTTGTATGCATAGGACAAAAGTGAGATGCCACGGTAGTTGCACATTCAAGGATGTCTCCCTTCTTATGGGTGGGGATAATTGCTGTTTTACACCAATCTTCAGGGATTTCCTCTGCTTCCCAGATGTCCAGAGTAAGATTGTGAAGAAATCTTTTAAGTTCATTTCCACCATGCATAAACAGCTCTGCTGGCAGACCATCGATACCTGGGGCCTTGTTGTTATTTAAGTTTTCAATAGCCTCACCAGTCTCTTCGTGGGGTGGTTCCAGGTCTCCCTCTTGGATTGTCGCCTCGTGCATTCCTTCCTGAATCTCCCCCTCATTCAATAGGGTGTCAAAATGATTCCTCCATCTTCTGTATTTATGTACCATTCACAATATTTAATCAAACAATTCTTCTATATCATTAATATTCCCATTATTTCTCTGTATATTCCACGTCCCCTCTCTTTTTCAAATACTATTAACTAGATTACGTTGTATTACTTATTTAATTATACTCTATAATTATTCCCTCTGTTTTATATTTATCTTAAGGGTTTCCCATCTTTATTTTTATCACTCATATCCCTTGACGTCTATATTTATTACTATTATTTACTATGTATCATTTTAATTTGTCTGTATCTTGTATATGTAGCCCTAAAAAAGACCTGCAATGTGGGTCGAAACGTGACGTCACCGTGAATTTTTTCTGACCTCCACACGTACCATTTTCTTCTTCAGTTAATTTTTTACTTCCTTGTTTTTGGTACATATACATTACGTTCCGAACAACCAAACATTTATTTTTTAAAAGCTAGCTGAGAGGCCAGAAGGAATTCTGGCTAGCGGCTGGCTGGCAATTGGTCGTTATTAGTGTAACAGGTTTAGAGGACTCAGCGCCATTTTTATCCCCACCGTGGCCAAATTCAATTATCCTATCTGGCCTGATAGTCTGTCAAGTGCATCTCCTCTTCTCCACGTGCCCTTGCAGCTTTTGATGATGTCGGTGCATGATGGGTTTTATAGAGGGAAATGCATACTTAACTCATTTGTGCACATGAATTTATCCGTTGTGGAGTTGGGTAGCTCAGCATGGAGATGATGAATTACTGATCTGAACGTCACGGGACCGAGACCAAATCTCCAATGTTTAATAATTCCAAAACTGTATCTTCATTCTAGGTGCAGATAAATTATTAATTCTGTTAACAGCCGTGAAACGACTTTGGAGCTGAACACCTTCCTTGGGCTCACTCATCCTTTCTTCCCTAAATACGGGGAAAACATATCGGAACACGCTAAATTTTCGGGCAAATCGCCTTCTTGCACAACCTCAACTTAGGAACACTACGTTTGTTTATCCATGAATGTTTGTTTTACTTCACTTTATACTGCTATAACTATAGATAGGATAAGGATCTCTAACGAGTGCCTGACATCGCACAGGCTCGGGAACCCTTTTTACGTCCCTTCCGAAGAATGGCATAGCTAAGAATTATTTACTCATTTACTTAAAATCCTAAGGCTACTTACCGGACTGGGGCCCCACGATGGCTTAGTAGGTTGCTATACTAACCACTAGACCACATCTTACCCTGTTTAGGAAAAGTATAGCCCACTATGTGCTGAACCCAATCCTTATCGTTGGTTGTAGTGGTAGAGTTTTTTTTTAACCGTTGTAGATTTCTGACATCTTTTCTTATTCTATTATTTACAGCGGCTGTGAATTAGTTGAGTCAAATTTCGTCCAGATAAAAATAAATGTATTTAGGGAAGTAGAATCGTATCATTCTCTTAGTTTTTGGCTTGAAATGGAGTTTTAATATTACCAATAACTCCATTTCAAGCCAATGTCTGACTTGGCCCTTATTCACTTCGAAAATAGCACGATTCCACTTCCTGAAGTACAAGAATCTCATTTTGGAGAAAATTAGAGTTAAACACTTATTCACCGAATCTATAGATATAATGTCTTTAACAAAAGCTTATTCTTATCAATTAAACAACTCTTCCTCCAGCTATTGATAGAGGATTGATTAGCTTTGAAAAAGAAGGCCAAAAGGACAAACTATTCGCCGCTTCGGACTTTTATTTCCTTTAAAAATCCTCTATGTCGGTAAACTCCATAATCACGTCAGTCATATTTTGACGAACTGAGTTGGGTTTGCGACCCCTTTTAAATAATTTAGTTCCCTTCGTATTCTATACTTCATTATTATCAAGTTACTTTTAGAAGTAATCATTATGACCCATTGATTACCTGAAAATAGATTTTCATTATAAACTCTAATTTTCGGGGTCAAGAGGGTGATTAATGATCTGTGGTAACTATACATTCTTCGAAAAAAAAGGTGGAAGTAAAACGACTATCTGTTTTTTAATGATAAGTATTGTGCACGCTGATTATTACAGATATAACGCACACAATTAGCAACCTACCCCTAATATTTTCGCTTTACGTAGTGTATTATTTAGTCCATATTGTCACATTAGTTTCGTTGCTTTCTCTACATATTCGTCCCAATTCGTCTGAAAAGAAGGTAGTCTCAAAACATTCCAATACAGAACTCTCATTGGAGAGATGCCAATTAGTAGTTTCATAACAAGTACTCTCAAGCTGTAATAATTAAACTCCTCAATCCATAATTACATATTTTTACAACTTTAAATATCAGTCACATGGTATCATTTATTTCTTTTATGTTCTCATGGTAAAATATGAAGGGATCTTGGGATACATTTTTTTTTAATTTATGTTTTCTTCAATAAAAAAGAATACCGATTTAGGGTAGAAGCATTTTTTTATTTGGAAGCATTTTTTAATTATAACACCCTAATTAAGGAGATTTATGAATGTCCAATGTAACTTTACAACTATATTTCTTAATCAAGTTCGATTAATTACAAAGTCAAAACTGATAATGATGGTCTTCCATACTTTACCATACTTTTTTTTTTACTATTCGTTAGTTG
The DNA here is from genome assembly GCA_964056705.1 of Troilus luridus. Lineage (NCBI taxonomy): Eukaryota > Metazoa > Arthropoda > Insecta > Hemiptera > Pentatomidae > Troilus > Troilus luridus. The sequence continues at coordinate 37,926,266 of OZ057414.1, read as the reverse complement.
TTTGAATATAGTTTTTTCTCTACATTCTACAAAAACTGAAGAGGTTCAATATATTTTATATTACGAATTATTTAAAATAAGAGATCAATTATTATCAAAATATCTTTTTGCTGTGCGGTAGACATAAAGGTTTTTTCGCTCTCATGAAAATACTTATAACCAGGGCAGTAACCTAGATGATGCAAGATCTAGGATAGATCTCTATCAAATAAAGGGAGTGTCCGGATTCCGTTGTCGTTAAATATAGGTCTGAGGTAATAGGTGTTTTAGTCTAAGTTAACAGTTACTTTAAATCGTTAACAAAAAACACAACAGAAACAATATTTTATTGCTAAATTAAGTCGTTTTTACTTTGTTAGTTCTGCTTAGATAGAAGAACTATAAAACATAGGTTATGTTACTTACTATTTTGTTTTTAATTAATGAATTGGTTCTAATTTTTTACTATTTGAATTTAAATTGATATTAAAAGAGAAGATTGTCTGGTATTGAAGATAATATTTCTCCTCATTAACATCCTCATTTCTCCTCGCAATTTAATGATGTTCACATTGTTAATACCAAATTAATTATTTTTTATGATATTGTTATTTTCTTTCTTGGTTGCTCGTTATTTAACTTTGTAGGTTGATCCTTCCCCCTTACAGCCATCGGTTTTTTGCTTGTTAGTTCTGCATTATGACTGTTATGATATGAGAATTGTGCTCAGCCCCAATTTAAGACTCGCCTTATATGTTATTTATATTTTTCCATAGTTAGATTATTGCTGAATCATTACAAAAGTATGCCGATCGACTATTTTAATGTATACTTAATGATAATAATATATGCTTTTGTTGCTATTTTAATAGTAAAATAAAATGTTAAAACTTTATTTTTATTCATTTTGTTTAATATTACTCCTGAAATTAATGTTCCAGGAATTTTTTCAGTACAGGTGTCCTCCGAAAAAATAATCTTTAATAAAAATCATTATTTTCAGAAAAATTGATTGAAAATTTTGTTGGATTGCAGTAAGACCTTTTTGTTCATTAGAAAAATAGTAGAATTTTTTACGACTCAATTTTAAATGATGGTATATATTGTACCGATAAATGATTTCCGTATATATAATTTAAATTGTTTTAAGTATTTGCTTTGCGCTCTTTTTTACACTAAGGTCGGACAGGATTGGGATTATTGGAAAATATTTTATAATCAAAACATTATGTAAATTCGACTGAAGAGATTTATTATTTTCTAACCTAAACATGAACATATAAAATGGATTTTAAAATTATTGTAACTATTCACAAAAGAAATTTGTAATAATAATAAAATTAAATTAACAGTTCATACCTAATTCATTTTCTGTGTTTCTCTGGAGTAAAAACATTACTTGGTAAAAGTTCCGCAGGTTGTCGCTTCGGGTTAAGTTTCCTTTTTAATATTTTCGAAAATATAAATTCAATTACTGAGTGTATATAGATTAAATAACCGACTTACACATACTGTTTAGATTATAACATCGTTTATACCTCGAACTGTTTGTTGAAACGTTCATTTCTTGATGATATGACCTCCGAAATATACACATTCCCATTAATTACCCTCTTATTTTCATGTAAAAAATTCATGATTTTTATTTTCGATAATATTACTAAGGAAACGAAAGAAAATTTAAAACTTGTGATTTAACCCTAAGCGACATCCTGCGGAACTGATACACATTATTTTGATTTCCCAATGTGATAAAATATTATAAAATCAATGAAACATAAAATACATATTTACGTGTATAGATTTTAATCTAAACATTCATTTTAATAGGTATTCCATGGGTAGAGGTATCGAAGACAGCCGCCAGATGGCAGGTGGGAGCGACCTTGTGACGTCACGACCTTGCCCCCACTTTCTCCCACTTGCTCGCCCACACACTCCCGTTACTCGCCTGACGTACTCACGTTACTAGTGGCGTAACGTGAGCATCGATCTGTCTCCTCTTCTCGCGCCGTAACGTCACAGTTCCTAATTTACGTCTTATTAATTATTTATTATAAATGATTGATAATTATTTAGTTAACTCCATTATTTGGCATTTCTAAGTAACTTTGTAACTCCTAAATAACCGTCAAATTTTTTCCAAACGTTTTCATTATTTTCTTGTCTGTTTTTGCAGAGCCGAAAATAGTTTTTTTATTTCTTCATCTTTCTTCCATGAAACTTAATTTGACATTTGCTTCTTTTTGTACTTCTCAGTATTTATTTTGCAATAATTTGAAAGGGCCAATAACTAACGGGAGTGGACGGAGGCAGGGCACATTCCTACAGATTGGTATCTAATTCTATTTAAGTCTATCTTAAGATGGTAGTAGAAGCATAACAAGTTTTAAATTATTTCATAACTTATAACGCATTATATATTAAAAATATATATAAAGTGTTCTCGATTCATATCTCAGTAGCTGGAAAGAGGCCATTCCAGAGAGATCAACTATCCCAATCCGATTTAAATGCTTTTGCAGTTTTATTCGTGGATCCTTGTGATTCCGAAGGAGGCAGGAAACCACTTGTCCTAGGATGCGACCTCTATATCTCAATCATTACAGAATATCCCTGCTATAAGTGGAAGATATAAAGCAATAAGCACGGCTAGGTTGGTCCATCTGAAATCCCTTCTTTTGCAGTTGTTCGGCTTTCACTGATTATGTGTTGGACGGGATTTCTGCCGAACTTAACTGTTTTTATCATCTGCAGGACTAGAAACATCCAGTATAGCTGCATGAGTGTGAACAAAAAGAATTTCGCTGTGATTTATTCGTGGCTAAGCCGTCGTGATTGCAGCGCACACCTGTTCCTCCTCGTAGCAACAGCTGATCATCGATGTACACGTGCACCCAGATCTTTTCCAAAGAATGGTTTCACTATTCAAACTGTCAGTACGTTTGGGGGAATTTCAATCTTCAGCACTGAATGAAGTAAAACTGTTGCTTGTTTGGAAAGTGCCCAAGTGACATTGACTGGAACATCTTCGCGCGCAAAATATTCTTTTCAATTATATTTTGAACGTTAAAGGTTATTGATGAGTCTAGGTATCTTAATTTTAAGAAGTTTATTTAGGAACTTTTCTATTTCTATGAATATAGATTGCTAAATCTAATAACTCCTGATAATTTGATATTTGTTCGAGAATATTCCTATTTTTTTTAACCCTGCTTGGTTCTGTCATTACTTTATTTATCACTAAGTACCTCTATGATTAGCGATTAGTGAATAAACTGTTAATATCCTTTGAGTGATATTTTCCTGGAGGTTTCTGGGAAATCGGATACTTTTCCAGTTGTTGGTTTAAAATTAAATCTACCGGAGTATATTTTTTCCTCATTAATTTTCAGCTTAATATGGAGCAAAATTCAGAATTTTGTGTCTGGCATTTGGTCAGGATGGCAGGTTTAAAAAAAAAATCAACATCAGGATGCAACATGTTTGTTATTATTTAATTTATTTAGTAAAATTGTGGAAAACAATATATTTATGTAATTTCTAAACATTAAAATATTGGTAATTTTCACTTCGAATCTCTCATGTTCAATGTCATCAAAGAAAGTTCCTTTCAGGAAAACCACTACTGAGGATGTTGGCTAACTATCCATCAATCTCCCAGCCACCCATCTTCTTGATTTTCCCTACAAGAATAGTTTCCAATTTACGGGAATTGGAAATCTGCCAAAGGCATAACCAAAAGCTTCACAATCTCCATTATACCGAAGGCTAGTCAAAGCTTAAAATTCCTCAAAGAAAAAAAAGGTGGGAAGATGTTTTAATTTGTTTACGTTTGTAAATTAAAATAGGAGTTTACATTTTACGTAATTTGTTTAAATCTTGTCTTAAATGGCGGTTGAATGATCAACAAAGAGTGATCTTTTCATACTACTTTTTTCTGTACCTTATTATTTTAAAAATCTACACTCATTTGGCGTTCCTTTGTATGATTATGATTTGTATCGTAAAACACACAATTATATTAAGAGCGATTGCTGTTTATTGTTTATTGAACGAATCATGAACTTTCCAAGAGGCAAAGCTAATTATTCCAGTATTAGGTCTTAAACAAGCATTTAAGAATGAAAGCCTGTTCTAGCTCTTAAAAAAATATGAATTTAAAGTTTTAGTTTTTATAATATTTACTGAATATTAATTGAATTAATATTTATATTTATTTTTTTAATAAATATACTTACAATTTTAGGACTTTGAAAATCTGAACGCTCTTTTTTTACCAAAAATAATTGAGGAGAATTCCAACTAAAACCTATATACAGTTTATTTCAAATGTTAAATTTTTCTATGTCAAATTTCTAGGTGTTATAAACTTATGAAAAATTATTTTTAACAACATTACCCCTCTGGAATATTACATAGTAATGTATTCATTTGAGGTTTTGGAAGTAATTTTTATAATAAAAAATTTGTTTTCTTATGAAATTTAAATTCAAAGATTTAGTTTAGAACATAAATCGATAGGTTATAACTAAAGGCTGAAATTCCATTTTCACCGTAGTCGAACGTTTGAGATTTATTCCTGTGTCAGCCACAAAATAAAAGTGTTTTGAATTCGCAAAGTAAGCAATCAACTCAAATAACAGAATCAGTATTGGTAATGTTAATAAAGAATATTCTTTGATGTTCTATTTGATAGCATACTACTTATTGATGCTTGAAAATTTAAACTAATTACCTGGTTATAATAAATAATAAGTATGTATTCATTTAAATAATATATTATAATCGCCCAGGGTGGGGGGGGAGGGAGTGGAATAGGGCTGTAGAGGAGGCCTTATGCAGATGTAGTGGTATGGAGTTAGTAATATATTATAGTTAGGGATTACAATTAATGTATACCTAACTAATTATCTATCTATCTATATATATCTGTAACTAAATAGAGACATTCCAGGACATCAGTCTAGCGTCTACCCTAGATTGTTCCTAGATAATAAATAGCATACTTATTGTAAATTGAATTCTACAAAAAAAAAAAAAGGATAGATTAAAATTTGTATTGTACATTAATAATTGGAAATTATATCGATTTAATAAAGTACCGAACACAGAAATATTGCATGATTAATAATTTACGGTAATAGAAGATCCCAATTATTAGTAACGTTTGAAATGCAGGAAATTAATGATTTATCTGTCAATTATCATAATAATCCTTTAAACGCTTTCCTATTACCCTTTATTGATTATTATACTTAATTAAGCAATCTAAATACCAAGCTATCCATTCACGCTAGGAATGAAGAATAAATGAGAAAGTTGCTGACCGCCGCAGCATTTTAGAGCACGATACTAAAACAGAAGCCTCAAGGGCTTGGCAACTTATTTAACAAGTTGGGGTATCAAACTTTAGTGAAGATGGCTACGCTCCTGTCATCAATTATAGTTCCTAGCCTAGGGGATCAGCTGGTGAGCCTTTTGGCTTAGTATTACATTATTTTGGTCTGTCTTTAGTACAATTATTTTATTTTATTTTAATCATTTTGCATTAATTTTAAACTTCGTACCTGGTTATCTTTGCTTTTATGTAATTGAATTTAATTAATTTAAATTAGTGGGGTAGTTCGGTGTGTTGAGTTGCTATGGTGAAAGTTCTGGATTCAAATCTATTTGTAATCCGAAAAATGATGTATTCAGTTAACAGCCATGGTTAGATCCTGAGATCTGCAGAGCCTTGTATGGCTCACCCAGCTTTTAAAAAGTGGTTACCCTTGATTGGGAGGAAAACCTGGAGGGGGGAGGGACAAATCACCTCCCTGCACAACCTTTCTCACAACAGGCTCTACCGTGTATTGAACAGGTGGTCCTTCACGAGTTGTAGTGATGCAGGTTTATTTTAAAAACAAATTAATTTATTGTTTTTATTTTGATTTATTGATTTCGTTTATTTTGATTTTAGTATGTCTTAAAAGAATTTTAAAAACTTAAAATGATTGTCTTGTAGTATGTTACGATATCTATGTTTTTCTTAATTTGTATACCTAAAAAATTTTTGGAAATATTCTTGAGAATTTCAATACTCATCACTGACAAGTTTCCAATGTCAATAATTGATGAATTTACACCCCTGCGTACACCACATTTTCTAACAGAGACATCACCTTAACATATTTTAATCATAAAATATATTCCCCAACTAGAATCAAGAAAGTGGGAAAGTTCAAAGGTAAGGACTGCAACTTCGGTCTTCTCCCAACGACTGAGTTTTTTTTTGTAGGAACAAAAAAAGGACCTTTATTTTATTTTTTATTGGTGGCTGCTGTGGAAGAAGTAATATTTCTGTTTTCCCAAGGGTCAAAGGGCAGGAATCAGCCTCCACTCTATAGGAAAAGAGGTAACCAACCTTCAGCAAGAAAGGAGAGACTGTAAATCGAAAATTCTTGTCAAAGCTACAATGTTCCATGCTGGTGTTGCTTCAAAAATCCAATTTGATTTCTACATTACTGTGATTTTTCAATAATTTCTACCTTTGAATTTGTCTTCTTTACAAGTCTGTTCCGGTAATTTTTGGTTTGATTTTTCTTCTTCTTTTTTTTTTTTAGTGTTTATTTTTTTATTTAGATCGATTTCCCAATCCTCGCGGTTGACGTTTGCCTATTGATTGCACGTTTCTCTATTGATTATGTAGCCCAGAGTCAAATTTATCACCTTAGGAATGTTCATGGGGTTACATCGCTATTTGATGATTAATATCTGATTATTAATATATCAGTTATTCTGACAGAATTTAATAAATTAGTCTGCTTATTGATGTATTATAGTAAATTTCTTACTATAATTAATTTATTAATTTGCTTTGTTTTTGTTTAATAATTCAAAACTTTTAAATAAATCCGACGCTTAGCTCAATGTTGCAGGCCTTCATCAGGTCTTCATATTTAGCTCAGAATTTGATGGAGACTTAAGTTTCAACTGAACATTTCACCCGCCAGTCTTCGTACACCGAAGTCTAAATCCGTCACCTAACACACACTGAAGTATTTACCCACACTCTTGGCTATCTTATTACCTGCTAATTGAGTCTATAAGTCGGAGGTAAATGATTGAAAAGCTGTATACCATATATAAAATGTGGTAGGAAAATTTTAAAAACTATCCATAGTAAGGAAGTTATAAAAACTATATGATACAGTGTATTAAGACCGTAATACTAGTGGATATATCTGAAACGTTTATAGGGAACAAAGTGAATTCTCTACATATTGGTTTTTTGTGCCATTTCAGGTATAAATAATTTTATTTGTGACGGAATGAGAAGCATTTTAGTTGTTGCTAAGGAGGTCTTTTAACTGTTTAGCGGTGTACCAAAACCCCCTCCTCGGTACATCATATGCCTCATTATACTATGCAACTCAGTTCATATAAATATCTGTTTTCTTCAGGAAGTTCATCTATTTTATATATGTTTATAAACCGATACTTCAAGTAGTTTCTTGTTGTTTTAGTCCAGTTTGCATTTTTCAAGGTTGTTGCTTACATTAGTTGTCTTTGCAGTGTGAATGTTTTTAACTCGGATTATCTGAATGATTAAATAAGAAATAATCCAAGTAATGTTCATGTATTTAGTGCAATAAGATGCGATAGAAGTTTCGTTTAATCCTGACATATTATAAAATCAGCATACATATCTTCTTTGTGACATCTGGATTTGACCTATGGGACCGGTGTTTGGATGAGGTTTGCACTATTTATTGCGCAATATATGATGTTTGAAGGTTAGATGATCGACTTTCTACTGTAGTTGATGAAATATAAAAAGAGATAATCTACTACACTAAAAAAATCTGTAAAAAGGCAAATGTTTAAGCCAAATATTTTAATATTCGTAGAAACGCATCATGATATCTCATTCAAAGGAATGGAAGAATGGAACTCTTGACATTTACAAAATCAAGCTTGACCAAAAACTGACATTATTTTGTAATTTACATGTTTGAATAAACTGGATCAAAGCCAGGAGGTTTCTGACCATAACTGCTTCTCCCGTGCCCACACACACTTCCAAATTGGGGCTCCCGTATTGCCTCATAACTTATTGACGGCTCGCTTTTCCATTAATGGTATGATCAATTTTTTTATTTACTTTTTATTCAGTTAATGCAGATTTTTATGTTTGATATTCCATATTCAGAAGAATATTTTGAATATTACGGAGTTAAATCTGTTCTTCAATGTCTTATTTCCTTACTATGTCTACATATTTGTAACGTATCCAGCGCTATGTATCCAGTTAGATCTACACTTTTGGGGATCTTTGGTGTGGGATTAAATAAGTCATATAATTCTTCCTATATGGTTCAAGTCTTTTTACTAATAATATCGATTTTTATGGAAGAATAAAACAAACTGCTACACTCGAAGACAATCACTAATAAGGCTGAATTATCCATTCTCTCTCTCTCTCACTCTCTCTCTCTCTCTCTCTCTCTATATATATATATATATATATATATATATATATATATATATATATATATATATACACACATTAAATTATTTTGTTTAATAAGAACCGTAAAGCAATTATTAATATATGAAGAAATGCATTATTGATTAATACTGATGCATACGTTCCCCACTTCATTGGAGCCGTTTCTAGAATCCCAATAGCATATTTATAAAAAGACCACTAACTTTTCAATAAACCAAAAGTGTTAAGAATAATATGGTTTTGGTGGTTAAGAATAATAATATTGATTATTATGATGGGAAGAATTTTGGTGAAAATTTGGATATATTAAGGCTATATAAAATGGAGCGTTGGCTATGGTTGAAATCACTGTATACAGAAAGGATCTGAATGTGAAATCATGATCTTAATTAAATTTAAAGCATTGTCTTGTCTTAACAGTGTTTAATTAAATTCATAATTATTCAGTTTATACATTTGATGATTGAAACATCAGCGATCGGACCAGTAAATCTTTTTCTTTTTGAAAATTGAACCTGAAGGCACATTTACTTCGTGTGTGGTGGGACTGGATTATTTTTTGATATTTATTAATATGACGGTTATATGTAACATTTATGTAAAAAATAAATTAAATAAACCAGGCTATTATCTTAAATTTGTTGCTCACTTAAAGAAATAATGCTCTGTTAGGCACCCTTGCAGAAGCTTATATAAACTGAATTATTTAGAAAATATCTGCATTGTTTTAAACTCAATATTACATACCGATATTGCTTATGAGTTTATATTAGACCCTAGTTTTAATTGTAGTCATAAAAAGATCCATATCGCCTAGCAGATATTAATTTGGAATGACCAACAGTTTGGGAACCTTGAGTGTATAAGGACCTTTAAGTTCAAAGGTTAACTACAATTGATTTTATGATAAAGGCAGGTACTATTTCTGCTGCCCCTCAATCGATGGACCCAAAATACATGTTATTTTAGTTGTTCATGACGCATGTTGGAATAACAAATATCACTCCAATAAGACATTCTAGCTGTTTTTTGTTAATTGACTTGCAAATACGTTATTTTAGACTGGGATATATCCTTTGATTTATTCAAAATCGATCTAGCAGGTATTTTAATTTTTAAGTCAGTACTCCTCTAACATGAATCATTGGAACATTAAAGAGTATGTTTTGGCCAATTTTGTATTTTTTTTTTTATAGAACAGTTTATATATTTCCCCGAATATTGAGTGTATGAATGAGAAAGGTGATTTTTTTATCAATACAGTTGCATCATCTTCGAATCATTAGTGATTTCAAAGGCATATTCATGTGAAACTGATTGTAAAAGGATATTTAATTTTGAGCTAAAAAAAGTATTAATTTTTTATTTAGTATTAATTTTATTTTTATGCTATTTGTATATAAAGTATTTAACAAATATTTAAATTGTTGATAGATGATAATTGATGTGATTTAAACTTACTGGCTAAGTTGCCAGTTACAAAAGGTTTAGCCCTTGTGTTTTATGGATAGGGTCCGTTTGTAAGATTTAAAAATGAAAAAAGAAAATGGTCCGGAATGTTTTGAAGGAGGGACCGAGAAACCATTCTTTATATTCTGATTGAGTGGGTTTATTTTTAGGAAAGTGGAAGAGATTTATTATTGTCTTGGCTGGTTGTAGATCCAAAGTGGATTCCGGATTTCAGATTTAGATAACTTAATAGCTTTAAATGTTCAATTTGTAATAATTTGAAACCTCCGAGTTGACAAAAGCGATATGACTATTTACTGGATTAATACTGCCAATCGCATACACTCAATTCTGTTATACTCTTGGTATAGCATCCTATTCGACAGGTTTTTGAGTACTCATCGCTCTATGTAAAAAACGTTTAATTCTCTCCAATTTATAGTTTTATATCCATGTATTGGTGAATTGATTAAAGATCAGAAAATTTAGTAGAATTTTCGAGTTAGTACTGTTTAAATAGGGAGTGGGGTAGGTCAACGGTAGAGCTCTGAGGTGCTATGCTGAAGATCCTTGGGCTCGCATCCAACTGTTGCTGATAAATTATGTAATCCTCTAACAACCATACATGGACCCTGTGGGATCTGCAGAGTGTCTTAGGTGAACCCTCACCATCTATAAAGTGGGTACTCTTGATTGGGAGAATAAACTAGAGCTTGAGCGTGATCACAGACAAGTCACCGCCTTGCACAACTGTTGTCTTAGAAGTAGTAAAGTGTCTATCCATCTGAATTCTTTCATAAAATCTTTCATTAGCGGTAGTGATACAAGTTTTTTTTTGTAGATAAATCGACGTGGGTACTTGGAATATACCGTCATAATTCTCACACAAACAATCAGAATCATAACTACTTATAAATATTTTTACTTTGAAGAGAAAAGATTTGTTGCTATTAAGAAATAATTAATATGAATTTATGATATCACGGAGTTAGATAGCTATTAAAAATTTTAATTACTATACATAAGGGGGTGACCTGTTGTCTAGTGGCTGGCTTAACAAACTACTATGCCCAAGATCACAGGTTCGTAGCTTGGCAGGTAGCTGATTTTTTAAAGGGACTAAAAAATCATTGGAAATGAAGTATAAGTAGTTATAATTTATTTTATTTTATTTTTTTATTATTATTGAAATTTTTAAATATTTCTATTTTGAGGTGCAAATATTTGTCCAGGACCCGTGAAGAGAAGGGATTTGTCTGACCGAGGTGCGGGCCAGGATAGCTCAAGTGGCAGAACACTGCAATGGAAATGCAGACGACCCGGTCCTGGACAAATCTTTTCTCTTCAAAATAAAAATATTTGAAAACTATAATAATCATAAAAGAATAAAATAAAATAAATTATAAATAATATAATGACATAAGTCAGCCAGATCCTAATTAAAGTAATATTCAATGAATATTCTTCCCCTTGTATACATCGCAAATTGCGAGAACACGGGGATATGGGATTTGTCTGACCGAGGTGCGTGCCAGGATAGATCAAGTGACAGAGCACTGCAACGGAAATGCAGACGACCCGGGTTCGAATCCCGGTCCTGGACAAATCTTTTCTCTTCAAAATAAAAAAATAAAAAAATTATAATCATTATAAAAAAATAAAATAAAATAAATGATAATTACTTATACTTCATTTCCAATGATTTTTTATTCCCTTAAAAAAATCACCTACCTGCCGAGCTACGAACCTGCGATCTTGGGCATAGTAGGTTGTTAAGCCAACCACTAGACAACAGGTCGCCCCCTTATGTATAGTAATTAAAATTATTAATAGCTATCTAACTCTGTGATATCAAAAATTGATGTTAATTATTTCATGGCCGTTAGGACGCCTTGAATTCCTTTTACTTTCCCAAGAGACTACTATACTATCTTACAATTATCTCGCTTAGCCTTTTGCCCCAAGTGAGGCCCTATCAAAGTGAAGCTAGGGATGAAGTATTCATGAAGCGGGGAGTCATTTCGGCCACCAATTCAACTAATGGCTCTTGATGTATTTTTAACGGCTACTTGCTTATTCAGAAAGTAAACAGTTCTTTTGTACCCTTATCGGTTTGCCGAAATGACCGCTTGTAATTTAGTTGTCTCTAATAAGTCGATATGACTTTTAAGAGTTAATTTTTATTTATTGGTTTCCAATTTTCTTGACTGTTATAAATAATATTTACTTATGGATCTTGAGCTTAAGTCAGTTCCTTCAACTTCTTTTTGGCGGCGTTTCGAGACTATGTTAGTCTCAAAGTTATTCAGTAGAACTGTCTGAGAATGATGTATTATCTCTGTTTGGTTAAGCCATTTTGGTTGTTGATGTGAGATGTGCAGTACCAAATTGAACATATCTTATCAAGCAACATATGTTATATAAATTATAACATTAACAGATAAAATTACATAGATGTTTATATTACGTTACAGAAAATTTGTCTGATTAGGTATATGTCTTTCAGAAAACTCTTCAATGATGAACTAACAGATATTTATTAATTACTGAAGCATAAACTACCATACAGGTATCATTGGAAGATACCGAAATATAAGCATAAGGCTCTTTAATTGCCGTAAATTATTGACTAAGCCAATATTTTGGTAATTAAGAAAGCATAATATTAATTATTTTAAAATGATAGAGATCCAACGGACACAATCATCGTGCTGTTAGTGTACAAGGCTCTGTCTTATTTATGATTCAAGTGCACAGAATTACAAAATATTGAGATCAGATTCCAATACTTGTTGGTTTTTTGGATTAGCAGTTTTACCAAAAATAAGACTGAGGGTAGCGTAATCAGTTATTTTGATATTTTGAGTAAGTAACAAATATCACTGCTGTAGATAGTGAGATAACTAAAGTAGTGTGTGAAACCGACGTATATCGCCATTTATGTAATTTTATCTGTTAATGTTATAATTTATATAACATATGTTGCTTGATAAGATATGTTCAATTTGATACTGCACATCTCACACGGATAACCAAACAGACTTAATACATCATTCTCAGATAGTTCTAGTGACTGAATATGAAAATATATATTGCACTGGGAGTATTATCCCATCTTTACTTATGATATATCGTATTACCATTTTTAACATTAAAGTATATAAAGCGTATATAAGTCAATCTAGAGTCTATGTATCAGTAATTTTGTTATATTTGAGCTATGTTACAATTATTTCTTCTTCTAAGTTCTGTAAAATAACTATTTGTGTGACGTCACTAATTGAGGTTCGGAAACGGGACGAGTTTAACTAAGGAGCTATCCAATGCAGCAACCTGTCCGACTGCTACCCGGGGAGGGTCTTGGGTTCAGTATATGGTAGATACTGTGCTGTTTTTAAAACAACGGTTGTGCAGAGAGTTCATTTCTCTCGCTTAACCGCCAATATTTCATCTTATTAAGAGTACCCACTTTCTAGAGGCTGTGTGAGGCCCAGGAAGGTATGTAGATCCCTCAGTGCCCATCATACAAAGCAATATTTCCAACATATTGAGTTTTATTTCTTTATTAAATGGATTTTTTTTTTTAGAATACAAAAGCCTTTGCTATCATTATGATGGTTAACAATAATATCAGCGAAAATTAACGGTCATTTATTTTCATTTTTTTTTAGAACAGTTCTTTCCACTTATCTCTTAAATGATAATTTATTTGTCTTCTCATCCAAACATAATGGCTTTCATTTATTTAAAAGCTTATTTTGAAATAAATAAATAAGTTCGGTTTTTTATCATTTAATTTCTTTTTATATTTAGTATAAGCTATTATCCATTAGGTGCATTTTTACTGATAGAAGAAAAATTTTATCGGAAATGGGATTCATTTGGCGCAGAATTCCATTTCCAGTTATACTATTTTTATTTGTCAGTAATTCAATATATTTTAAACCTGCCCTTCGTTGATGCCTCTATTAAATTTAATAGACATATTTTTTTTACCCCTGAATTTTATAATAAACGCTACTGTGGACATAATTACTAACTAATGTATTTGATATAATTTTTCATGTAATTCATAAATTACAAAAATATATAGTTTTAAATATATTAAAAATATATTTTAAATGAAATCAAGTAATTAAATCCAATCCTTCTTTTGCGATGTATATTTAATAATAAAGATCAAAAAGCGTTGTAATATTAAAATTTCTATACTTTATTATTTAAATAAACAAAACAATAAAAAAAATTTGACCCAGTGGTGTTAAAAAAATAACTGGGTGTACAGATTAAATAAGAAATAACATCAAGAGCCGTAAAAATGTAATCTCACAAAAAATGTTCCTTGACTTTCAACTTACTTCTTTGGTATATTTACGAGTATAGAGTATAATAAAATAAATAATTTATAAAATTTAAGGAATAAATATATTAGTGCTATTGTATAATTTTGTGGTTTTAGTTACCTAATTATTTGATTAATAGATTAAATAGAATTCAACAAACAATAACAAATTAAGTTGCTATCATTCTGTACCCCGGAGTAAAGGGCGCCATGTTACATTCTTGTATTTGTTCAGGAGAGCCAACTTTCCATAACTTTTAACTTTTCTTTCTTCGTTACATATATAAACAGCTTGCAAAAAATTATTCACGTTGTTATTGGCATTGATAAGTAATTGGAAGTAATGATCATGGTATTTATATGGTAAACACCTTGTTTTATGAAATGATTGAAAGTATAAATAATCGAAGTATTGTTGATAATACTCATTGATAATATTGATAACGACGATAGTAATGTTAAAAATGAAAATAAATTCTATGTAAATACAAATGCAATGTATAAATAACGTGCTCATAATAAAATTTGCTAATTATTATTTCAATTAAATTAGTGATATACTGAATTGAGCTTGTGCATCCCATCATGTTTTGATTAATAACTGCTTGAAAATGTGTATGATTGTTGTTTCGGAGTGTCAGTATATGTGAAAACCAGACTAATGTTAATATAATAAATTTAAAAATTTTAATTTGTAATAGTTAAACACCTTGTTTTATGAAATGATTGAAAGTACAAATAATCGAAGTATTGTTGACAATACTTCATTGATAATATTGACAACGACGATAATAATGTTAATAATGAAAATAAAGTCTATGTAAATACAAATACAATGTATAAATAACGTGCTCATAATAAAATTTGCTAATTATTATTTCAGTTAAATTAGTGATATACTGAGTTGAGCTTGTACATCCCATCATATGTTTTGATTAATAACTACTTGAAAATGTGTATGATTGTTGTTTCGGAGTGTCAGTATATGTGAAAACCAGACTGAATGTTAAATATCATAAATTTACAAATTTTAATTTGTAATAATTCAGTCTTGGATCTGGGCACCTCCATGCTGAGAGACACCAAGGAGGGTGGTAAAGAAGAAGAAGAAGAATTCAGCCTGTAATTGATTTAGAAATTAAAAAAAGAACAAGTTGTAAAGTCTTGGTGTTTCACTTCTGTCGGTAGTCCTCATGACTGCCTATTTAACTGGTTTTTTTCCTGTAAATTATGATTGCCCCAGAGCTACCAAGGTATTCAAAAGGTATTCACTTTTGGTGTTATTAATATCATCGTTATATTCTGGTTTCATTATTGTTGGGGAGAGCGACACCATAAAGGAAATAAAACCATCAGGTGTAAATCTCCGACCCCGTGTCAATAAATGCCGGTTATTTTGAGCACTTACGAGATAAATGAAATTAGGGATGAGAAAAAAATAAGATTAATATGCTATTATATATTTTAAAAAAATGATTAAAATAAGAAATATTGAAATGAACAAAATTAAATTTAATGAACGAGAGAATTACATATGATAGATAAAATAAAAAAACATATGGTTAATGAAATATATAGAACAAGGAATAAACTATTAATTATGAACAATTACTACGCAGGCCTGATATGTACTAAAATAGATTTTAAATGTATAATTTAAAGAAGAAATTAATTAACTATTAATTTAAATTTAATACAAAGCAATAACAGATTTAAATGTCCATAAGTGACAGCAAAAAATCTCTCCGACGCACAGTGGAACGAGCGTTAGGGAGGCATGGACATTTATTAATATCTCCGCTTCTGGTTCTCCTAGAATAAGGCTATTGCTACGGTTTTAAAGCTTTTTGAATGGACTATTTAATTATATGATAAACAGGATCAAACATTTTAGGGGAAACGTGTAAAAATTCTAAATTTGATATTTCGATGTTAGATAATATATTATCTAACATTGTACCTATATACTACTAGAATGGGTACAATACAGTATTCTATGGAAAGACAGATACATAGGTATTAAATAAAGTTATACAAAGGAAAAAGTAACAAACCAAATAATTTAATTATTAAAAAAATGAATATAATAATTGATAATTACTTATGTTAGTTAATACACTAGGTATAATTGATACATCAAAATTATAATAAATGTAGGTGCCTATATAAAATGGTTTTATTTAAATAACGAAATAAAAATTTAAAAAATAAATAAATAAAAATTAAAAAACTTGACGATTTGTTGTAGGGACTATTGCACCTATGTGCACCATTACACATATGTCGTTCAAATACCACACACAAACTAAGTTTCATTGTTAATACTATTATGTTAGATAAGGATTCGGATAAATGAATGTAAACAAACATTGGTAAACAAAAGAAAACTTGCGAAAAGTAGACGCCAATATTAACAGAAATTATTTTAAATTAATTCTCAAGGCCCGGAAAAGAAAAAAAAAAAGAAAAAAATCATTTTCACGGAAAATAGCACCTAGTAGCAGAATTCGACTAATGGAAAAAAAACTTCAAACATTGTAGTTATTTACTGTGAAGGTAGTTTTTTGGGCGATTTTGAGCGATTTTCGCAATTGATTATTTTAGTTTTATCCCCCAATTTTCACCGAAAATTCCCAAACGTTTGAAATAATCCCAAGTTTTATTTGCCTAAAATATCTTATTATGGATGAGTTTATTTCCATTAGGTGCACGATTAATTTAATGCATTACCTCAGACAGTAGATTGGTTTAAAAATATGAGTTTTTAGAAAAATTTATATTTCAATTCAGAATTTTTCATATAAGTTTTAATTTCACAATTAATTTATCTATGTATTTTGTTGAGAAGAAGTATAAAGTATAATTTAAGATCAAAATAAAGGACAAATTAAGTTATTTGAGAATTGGTCCAATGTCCAACAAATGCGTTGATTCGTTCCACTGTGCGACGTCTTCTCTTCAACAAGGCCTTTATTATGATTATTAATGAGAGTTACCTGATTAGAAGTGTTACTTCAGATACTCAAGACGATCGGCGATCGTCAATACTCCCACTGAGTAGAAAGATGTTGATGATGCCTGGATGAATTCCAGGAGATCATGAAGCACGAGCAGTACATACAATATAATTGGTCACAAAAGAACTCGTAAAGAGTGAGTCACATTGACTGAAGTTCAATTTGCAGCTACCAAAATGTACTCGTAATGAGTGATGTTAGACTAGACCAAGTCTACACTAAAGGAACTCGTAATGAGTGATCACTGATTGAAGTCCAAAGCAACAATGACTGTAAGCGTCTCGCCGCCGTTACCAATACAACGGCGGTCGTGTTTTGTCGACATATGAATTAAAGTGATGCTTCGCATTATCTATAAACTATAATCTACTAGCTTGTAATAACAAAAATAAATCTTTATGTACAATTACTCTAATATTTTCTCTCGTTCATTGTAATCAAAATCAATTACAAACTAAAGAATTAAACATGACTGAAGAAAAAAAAAAGTAATGAAACTAATTAATTTAAATTTGATAATAACGATATATAGAGGGAGGGGGAAGTAATGATACTAGTTTAATGAGCGTTAACAATTATCTTTTTTAAGTAATTTTGGTAACTTTAACCTTCATTAGTTAAACGAAATAGTGATACTCCGCGCCTCGTGGCTGAGATTGAGAGATGCTCGCCTGTCCAAACTTCCCCTTGGTTATTTAGTTGGCGCTCCGGAGTAAGACTGAGCGATACTATCTTCCTCTTGGACGGCGCTGATGCTTCATTTTGATGGGATTATAGTTAATTGCCTGAATCAAAGTTGATCCTTAATCAAAACTAACGGATTTCTCCATGTCTGTATTAGAAGCGTTACTTGGCTTTGCTTTATGGATTTATAATTTTTATTCTCCCAAACTTCATATATACTCTATTACGTGTGAACATCTATTCTGAATATTGCTCATTTAAATGGTGATTGGAAAATGTGCATGGTTATGACCAGAAATATATAAAAAGAAAAAAACAAAGTGAAAAACAAGAGCTGAATTAATAAGTCCAAGGAATTAATGTGTTTCGTAGGATGTAAAGAGAGGGGTCCCTATCACAGGACCCATATAATAAAATATATACATACATGAGGTGCGGAGTGGCTCAGTGGTAGAGCAGTGAGTTAACATGCCGAAGGTCCTGGGTTCAAATTCCGCTCACTGCTAGATTTTTATTTAGTCTATTGGATCTAGCCTGTATAAAGTGGGTACCCAAAATGAGAGGGAAAACCTTGAGGTTGAGTGTAATGTAGGACAAATCACCTCCCTGCACAAACCGTTGTCCAAGCAACAATCCTGTCTCCACCATGTACTGAACCCCAGACCCTTCATGGGTTGCAGTGATACAATGATGGGTTATATGGGCATATATATATTATTCAGCTCCGGTGGATAAATGGTTAAGTCAATTTTTTCCAAAATGAGTTAGTTGTAACGAGTGAAGCTGAATCCTGCAATTGTTAGTTTATATGGGGTTATAATATTACTCCATTTCAAGCCAATGATTACGGGAATGAAATGATTACGCTACTTCCCTATTTATAACTTATTATTTAGGTATGCATATAACAGTTACTTACAGTGAAGTAATAACCCTAGTCTACAAAAGATTTCAAGGACAGACGTCAAGGTGGTCTCTCCTAGAACTGGTCTAGAACTGCGAAGCAGTACAAGATGATTAACGCCGTGAATTAAAACCTAATTTAGACTAGCCCTGCTCCAAAAGCTAAAAAATTGCTCCATATAGAACACCATTTTCTATATCTAATGCACACAAATTATTAATTTAGGCTGCGTGTTTAGGGAGAATTCTCAAATCTTTAATAACAGGTTAGTCTGAGTCAGTTGGAATTTACACAGGGATTTCCTCTCCCATAAAAGAAATAAATATAAAATCCCATAAATCATTTCAGTTAGGTCTAAAACCAGCCAGTCATTGTGTCAAAAACGGAAATTGATTTGAAATTTATTTAAATAATGAAGGAGGAAAAAACGACTAGCTATAAAGTCAGTCTGAAGATGAGAATATATATTGTCATACAGGGAGGAAATTCCCTAGGAAATTAGACAATCATAAATGATTGCCATCTGGATTAAAAACCAGGGTCATGAATTGTTAAGGCCAGATGATGTAGTAAGTTTATAAAGTATTAACAGTTTTAATCAGAAACAATTAAATCATTTTTTCTTAAAAGAAAGAACAATATAATTTCTTATTTTTCACATTTTATTTAATATAATAATTTAAACGTTTAATTTCATAATTGTTTAGAATAATTTAATTTAAAAGGTATTTTATTTGGTTTAGATATAAGTGTAATATTTGTAGTCAGTGTGAAAACATATGTTATAAAAGTGAAGAGAGAAAACAAAAGAGTGTCGAGCGGCTTTTGTTCGCTCCGGCTAGACCGAGCCAGACAGTGTCGCCACGAGCCCTTAGCCGTGCACATCGTATGCTCTATAGGAGCCCAAACTTGTGTTTTTGTGAATTTAAGACAGTGTTGACGCGAGCCCTTAGCCGTGCACATCGTATGCTCTTTAGGAGCCCAAAGTTGTTTTTGTGTGAATTTGAAGAAGATACTAATTTGCTGCCCACCTGCAGGTGTAATTAGTTTAAACTTCGTCATAGATTCGACCAATTCGAATTGACCCAGTCGATCATCTCAACCTCTATTGTTTCACCATCTTCGCTCGCCCTGCCGACGAAAATCCTCTGTCGTCTCAACATCCAGCTCGCCCTGCCGAGAATCTACCATCTACTGAAACTACTTCGACAGACAGATAAGAGTTTTCATTATTATATCATTGCAATCAGAAAACCGCATAAACATTCATTATTTTGTAATAGATTTATTTGTAATTTAATAGAGTTAAATTTACTATCGTAAGATTAAATAATATTTGTTTTCTTTTTGTTATTAATTAGTTGTTGACAATTTAGCTAATATTAGTAACTTCATTTCTCATTATAAAAGCGTTTAAATTGTTCTTTAATTTAATTAATTGTTTTTCATTCTCAAAATTATTAGTTATTTAATTTATGAAAATTGATTTATATTATTAGTTTAATAAAAGGTTACATTCAAAATGACATGCGATCTGGTATAATTGAATCAGAAATTTATTATCCTTATCCATTTCGGAGCTCTCATCGAAAGGTCCAATAACTATTTCGAGGTTGCTCAAACATAAAAATTGGTCCTCCGGCGGCCGGATCGCACGTCATAACTGGAACCGTTTCTAAATTGATATTATAATTTCTATTTTCTTTTACATTTCATTTTATTTGTTCTAATATTTACTCTTTATAGGATTTGTTCGTTTTGTATCAAACAAAATAATGGCCCCTAAATCAGACCAAAGTAAAAATGAAACTAAATTATTCGATCTTGAATACGAGCTCAATGATTTAGCTGAAGACATATTAGAAACGCGAACCATTGGGTCCAATATCACTACCCAACCCCAAGATAGAAATTTACTAACAGCGCGATTATCACGGTTGGATGACACCTTTCATATATTCTTAGAAAAAATTAAAGAGGCCCACTCACTCGCCAAAATTCTTGAAGATAAATCGATAGATCGTTTCAATACTCTTCGTACCGAAACCAGGAAAAATTATTACGAAGCATTGTCTTTTGGGATCGCTGGGGAAGGTGAAGTCTCTGCCAACCAATCCGGAAGTGGTGACCACAGTCAGCACTGTGTCGATTCTCACATTAAATTGCCAACCATTAACTTGCCCTCCTTTAGTGGTCTTATTTCTAATTGGGTGTCCTTCAAGGACACGTATTTATCATTAATTCACAATAATGCGAACTTGAGTAATATTCAAAAGTTCCATTATCTGAAGTCAGCCTTAAAGGGTCAGGCACTTCAAACCATCTTGACAATAGAGTTGACCTCCGAAGGTTACGAACAAGCCTGGGATGCTTTACAAAAGAAATATGATAATAAGCGGATCCAAGCCACACACTACCTAGTCAATATGTTCAATTACAAACCTGGTACCAAATTCGATTTACGTTCCTTAGAAAATTTCTCCGAAGTTGTTTTGGAGAGTGCTGTTGCTTTTCGAAAATTGAATCTTCCCGACCCTTCCGGATTTATATTATTCACATACTGCCTGAGGCTCCTCGATGCGAAAACTCGCGAGCGATTTGAGACTGAATTTGGATTCAAATCTGAAGTCCCCACTTTCGACGATTTTTTATCGTTTATTCATCGGCAATGTTTTCAACTTCAAGCAGATTCGATAACCTCAAATTTCGGGCATAACTCGCAAAGCTCATCAGTCAGTAGGCCCCAAAATATTGCCAAGCATGTTTTTATGTCGACGGGTAGTTCTAGCCCAGAAAATATTTGTCCTCTGTGTCAAGAAAAACACCGTTTATATAGATGCCTCCGTTTTCGCTCCCTAGAGCCCAATGAACGGTTTAATAAAATAAAGCAGCTTAAGCTTTGTTCTAATTGCTTGTCGCCAAACCATTATGTTGGTAAATGCACCTCTCCTAGGTCATGCTACCACTGTAAAAAACGGCATCACTCCCTCTTGCATTTCCCTACATCAACAAGTAGGTCGACAAGTGGGTCCGATAGTCAATCTTCAGACCGCATTCCCAATTCAGTGAACAACGGTAAGCTGAAAACGAGTGCGTTAACCCAAGAAAAATTAGATATCAAAACCGGCAACAATGAATCTCTGAACGGCTCGGTTTTATCCTCGTCATCCAAAACCGATGTCTCCACCCTTTTGGGGACAGCAACGGCTAGAATAGAAGATAGTAATGGGCAGTTGGTCCCAATTCGTATTTTGATCGATAGTGGGTCACAAAGATCATTTATTTCTTCGGCTTGCGTACGAAGATTAGGACTTGGGACAAGACTTAACTCTCAATCTATGAGGGGTTTCGCGGATAGCCCGATACAAGGAGGGAAGTACGAAACCTCGTGTGTTCTAGTGCCTAGAGATCGTAAACAGCCTCGGCTTAAAAGTAACGCTGTAATTATTTCCAAGATTACAGAAAAGGTACCCGTTGGTCCAGTACCCGTCTATATAAATGACCATTTCAAACAATACCCATTGGCGGATAACTCATTTGGGAAACCGGGTCCAATCGATTTCCTATTAGGAGCTGATTTGTTCGGACATATCTTAATGGGTAAATGCGTGAGACGGGACGGATATCCTAGCGCTTTCAAAACTATTTTCGGGTGGGTCATCATGGGACCTATACGATCTTCACATTCCGTACAAAATACATCAATTTCGCTCTTTTCATCTTGCGGTCAATGGCAAGAGAGAGCATTGGACAAACCAATTAAAATAGTTCAGAAAATCGAAACGATTGCTCCAGTTGTCGAACCAAATCCTCCAAATGTTAAGGCTGAGAGACCTTTTAGTTCAACTCACGCTCGGGAGTACAGCGGGCCTTACAAGGTCCAATCACCATTTAAAGAGCTTTCGACACCAGATCTGAGTTGCTCTTATTACACTGCATTACCTCGGTTCCCAAAATTAGCGCACCGGATTAATAAAATCCCCTTATTGACAGGAAACTATTCCAAATCGATCGACGACTACCATGTTTTGTCAACCGCTGGTAAGGGTCGATATATTTGACCACATATTTGTGTATTTGAAGACAACTTCTACGCAAAACTTCAATTGGTATTCGACGCATCATCGCCTATGGAGCTTGGAATTCTAAATGACCATTCCCTGATTGGGCCTAAGTTACAATTGGATATTAGGCACGCGTCCCTTAATTTCTGACGCTTTCGATTTGTTCTGCCCTCGGACTTATGTCAAATGTTTTTTCAGGTAGTAGTGGATCACAATGCCCTACCTTACCACCAATTTCTACTTTGCAACAGTACTTCTCAAACCGATTTAGGAGTATCAATTGAATAGATTCCGGCCTTCCGGAATTAATTTCGCCCAGGTAGTAGTGCATCCAAATGTCCTACCTTACCAACAATTTTATATCGTTGCGGTACTTTTCAACCCATTGAGAAGTATCATTTGAATAGATTACCGGCCTTCCGGAATAAATTGCGTCCAATGCGCCCAGCAGCATTATTTCGATACGGATTCCCCATCCGTTACAATGCATGTCCGGTCCTCATCGCCATCCATAGATCTCCAATGGATACTCAGGGTGGGCGGTCACTTCAGCAACAGTCCTTTGCCCAGCAATGCAAGACTAGTAACATTTCTGACTGTAATTAAACCAATATTACAATCAACATTTACCTAATCTGTTAATTTACCATAACTGTAGAATGTATCTCCACCCCACTCCCCAACTTTTGCATTCACATCAGAAACGACATGATTGGGTTGTGCCAACTTGTAGAGTTATTCAACATAAAATTTTCCACAAATGTAAAGATGGTACGTACCGATATCGTTCGGAGAATTTCGTTCCTCCAATTGCCAATCTCCCGCCGTTTTAGCAACCAATGGCAATAGGCAAAATTCAGATATTTCTACGTTCACAATTTGACCAGCGTATCAGTACAAAGATTTGGAACTTCACTCACCAACGCATTAATATATTGCCTCCCAAACAATCTAATATCTTGTTTTCCCGCTAGGGATGTCAATTAAATTTCTATGCATTGATGGTTTCGTGGGAGCTATCATTTACCTGGAAGATCTCTAAATATCTTTCTTTTGAATTTTTGTGCACAGACAAAAATTGGTGGGCGGTGTGTTAAGGCCAGATGATGTAGTAAGTTTATAAAGTATTAACAGTTTTAATCAGAAACAATTAAATCATTTTTTTCTTAAAAGAAAGAACAATATAATTTCTTATTTTTCACATTTTATTTAATATAATAATTTAAACGTTTAATTTCATAATTGTTTAGAATAATTTAATTTAAAAGGTATTTTATTTGGTTTAGATATAAGTGTAATATTTGTAGTCAGTGTGAAAACATATGTTATAAAAGTGAAGAGAGAAAACAAAAGAGTGTCGAGCGGCTTTTGTTCGCTCCGGCTAGACCGAGCCAGACAGTGTCGCCACGAGCCCTTAGCCGTGCACATCGTATGCTCTATAGGAGCCCAAACTTGTGTTTTGTTAATTTGAAGACAGTGTTGACGCGAGCCCTTAGCCGTGCACATCGTATGCTCTCTAGGAGCCCAAAGTTGTTTTTGTGAATTTTAAGTGAGTGTCGCCACGAGCCCTTAGCCGTGCACATCGTATGCTCTATAGGAGCCCAAACTTGTGTTTTTGTGAATTTAAGACAGTGTTGACGCGAGCCCTTAGCCGTGCACATCGTATGCTCTTTAGGAGCCCAAAGTTGTTTTTGTGTGAATTTGAAGAAGATACTAATTTGCTGCCCACCTGCAGGTGTAATTAGTTTAAACTTCGTCATAGATTCGACCAATTCGAATTGACCCAGTCGATCATCTCAACCTCTATTGTTTCACCATCTTCGCTCGCCCTGCCGACGAAAATCCTCTGTCGTCTCAACATCCAGCTCGCCCTGCCGAGAATCTACCATCTACTGAAACTACTTCGACAGACAGATAAGAGTTTTCATTATTATATCATTGCAATCAGAAAACCGCATAAACATTCATTATTTTGTAATAGATTTATTTGTAATTTAATAGAGTTAAATTTACTATCGTAAGATTAAATAATATTTGTTTTCTTTTTGTTATTAATTAGTTGTTGACAATTTAGCTAATATTAGTAACTTCATTTCTCATTATAAAAGCGTTTAAATTGTTCTTTAATTTAATTAATTGTTTTTCATTCTCAAAATTATTAGTTATTTAATTTATGAAAATTGATTTATATTATTAGTTTAATAAAAGGTTACATTCAAAATGACATGCGATCTGGTATAATTGAATCAGAAATTTATTATCCTTATCCATTTCGGAGCTCTCATCGAAAGGTCCAATAACTATTTCGAGGTTGCTCAAACATGAATGTGGTCAGAAATAAAACAATGCAATAATTTATTTTATTATACATTTATTTATTTATACAATCTCTTTAAGGTATCACGGGGTTGCAGTTTATTATAAATCATTGGTGCAATAATAAACCAGATACGAGAAAATAACTGATAGTCTACAAACGTTTTGTAAGTCTAACACTAATGCCATTAGACCCATCTGCACTTACGGAATAGAGCTTTGGGGCTCCACTAAGCCACCGAATTCCTCTCGTATTCAACTCTTAGAATCCAAATTCCTTCGGAAAATCCTCAATGCTCCTTACTTTGTTACGAACAAAGTAATCCATAATGACCTTAACGTCCCGTTTATTGCTAATTTGGACCGAATCCGATATCAATCTTTTCATGACAAACTTCATTTCCACTCAAACCCACTAGTTTCAAACCTCGCCACCTCTTCAATTCCTGATAACCCTCCGAAGAGTCTGAAAAGAAGATGGCCTCGTGACCTTCTAAGCTGATCTATTTCTTTCATTACTACCACTGGGTAGTTTCTCTACTTGTCTTTTCATGTCAAAATTCATTTTATTTACTTGAAGTATTCTGTATACAGTTGTAAATTTTAATAAATATATTTAAAAAAAAACACTAATGTATGGGGCGCCATGTTCGCTCATCTAACTGAAACAACTTCAGCGGTTCCAGAATAGCATTTATCAAAATATATAGCGATCGACATCACTAAAGAAACAACCAACAGAAGATCTACATGAACAATTTGAACCAACTATTTTCGCCGAATTCACCTAGAGAAGGTACATCAGAGTCTCGAATTCAGTAAATGTCGTACAATACCCACTCTTCAATATACTGCAACTCAAGTATACTAATATATAAGTTATATGTACTTTACTATATTTTTTGTGTAGTTCTTGCATGTATTTTCGAGAAAAAAAATGTGTTTGTTGTACCCGTTTGGTAATATTTATCGTAGTCCATTAATGTTATCCCCCCTTATGAATACTCACGAGACGGTAAATGAAACGAATCGGGAATCTACTTTTTTTTCAGTTGTTTGAAACTACTTTTTTGCTTGTTAGTGATTCATTAAAGTTCAGACAGATGTGGTCTGTTTCTGTTGCAATTGTAGCCATTTTCTTTGTTTAAAATTGAACCGTTTATCGGGATTGAGGCTAGACGTTGGCCCAGAGACTTTTTGACCTATAGTATCACTTTCAGTGGAGACTTCCTATCGTGCTTCTGACCTATCGGAGTAGCCCACCATTACTCCAATAGCTTCCCTCTCGTCTCTGACCTACCTGAGGGAAACACTTCTATGAGGCATTCTCTTGGAAAACCCTTGACAAGCTTCTCACCTATCGTAGTAGTAACTAAATATTATATTTTTTTCATCTAACTTTATGCTGCTGTGGCTAATCGGACGATGCCACATTGGGAGTAATAAATACAGAAGTGTTAATACAATAAATTTGGGAATAACAATTGTATAGCGCTAATTTATAGAATAATTCCAATAAAATATAATCAGATTGGAATCAAATTATCATTATTATTATTATTTTGTATCTGTACGTATGAGCTTTGGAAATTTTTCATGAATTGAGATAGTTAATGGATTGCATTTAAGTTAATTTAAAGATATGAGTAAACAATAATCTATGTGAGTGATTTTATTAACACTATACTCCTTTTTAATTTTATAGTGAAATCATAATCATTATAATTATTTAAAAGAGTAAACGATTTTCGTTAGGACAAAATAGACTTATACCACTTTCAAAAATAACATACCATAAGAAATAAAAACAAGAGGAAACACATGCTCATATTATAATGGGCATTAGCCTTACTAAAATGGATTTTTAATTTTATAATTGGAGTGCTACCGATGGGTAGTATCTCCACAAGTGTTATTCATGTCATTGTTCATATTAGCAGATTTACTTGTTGTAATATTATTATAGTTGTAAATATCATTAAATTAAATATAAAAAAAATTAATTTTTTTATTTATAAAAATAGTTTTTTTTTTAAATTTATTTATTGATATTTACAACTGTAATACAATAATGCAACAAGTAAATAGGCTAAGTGATCCATAATGACATGAGATAATGACAAGTAGAGAAACTTCCCACTGGTAGTACTCAAATCACAAGTTCAACTAAGGTCACATGGCCATCTTCTTTTTCAGACGCCTCGAAGGATTATCGGGGATTGAAGAGGAAGCTAGGTTTGCAACTAGAGGGTTTGAGTGGGAATGAAGTTTGTTATGAAAGGATAGATACCGGTTTCGGGCCAAATCAGCAACAAATGGGACATTAAGGTCATTATGGATGACCTATACTTAACAAAATAAGGAGCATTGAGAATTTTACGAAGGATTTTGGATTGTAGGGATTGTATACGAGAGGAATTCGATGGCTCAGTGGAGCCCCAAAGCTCTACTCCGTAAGTCCAAATAGATCGTATCATGTTGATGTGTCTTTTGTAATTAATTGGGAGCTTAAGTAAGTGTTGAAGTAGCCTGAAACGTCGAGCGGTTTCTCGTATTTTTAGTCTTGTATGAGGATTCTAGGTTAATCTTTTGTCGAGATGCAACCCAAAGTATCGGATCTGTTCTACAGGTACCAGTGGGATAATATTAAAGGAAGGGCAGCAAGTCATTAGTTTACGACGTAATGTAAAAGTGATTTGATGCGATTTTTGAGAGTTTATTTTAATTCTCCAGTTTTGACACAATTCTTCAAGATCAGTGATATGGGATTGGAGGCATTGGGATGCAATATTTAGATTGGTGTTGACTGATAATACACATGTATCATCTGCATGCGTGGTAAGGGTAGTATTAGGATGAGTCGGGATGTCAGCTGTATAAGCTGTGTAGAGGATTGGGCCGAGGATACTACCTTGAGGAATTAAAATGAAGACATTGAAGTACTCGAGGAGCCAAATTTATTAACAATTAATTTCAGATTTCATATAATCCAAAATTCTAGTTTCTTCTTAGTTATTTGCAATTCTTCTTTAATAACTCAGTATTATATTTAAATAATCCCCACTCTGCAATCTATTAGTAAATTCATTTTCTTTATAAGCCTTTTCTTATATACTGGATTATCTTTTGAAATCATATAATTCACTAATGAACAAAAAACCTTTATTCCAGTCAGATAAATCTTGTTAAAACATTAACGAAGGATTAAAAAAATATGTTTCGACAAATTCATTTGTCATTTTCAATTACTGTTCTTCGTAACATCCTTTAAAATTCATAAGTAAAAACATCACTGGTTAACTTCCAGGACTTTATTGTAAAATTGATTTTAGATCCATTTTGACCTCAAGTGATGTTTTTACTTATGAATTTTAAAGGATGTTACGAAGAACAGGAATTGAAAATGACAAATGAATTTGTCGAAACGTATTTTTTTAATCCTTTGTTAATGTTTTAACAAGATTTATCTGACTGGAATAAAGGTTTTTTGTTCATTAGTGAATTATATGATCTATTAGTAAATGGAACACAAAACAAAAAGGAATTGTGAATTAAATTCAAACATAATCAGGGACATTATCACTATTTCATCGGAACAATAATACCGTTGTTTTTTAAGCGTAGATACTAATTATTAATTGTAATACTTACAATAACTTTAGATTACTAATATCTGCTAAAGACCAGTGTACTCTCAAGCCATAATAACCAATAATAACAATTGCCATTAGAAAGCTGTTTTACTTTTAATTATCAGAAATGGATTTATTCCACTTTAAAAAAATAAAAGATTTTTGCGATAACATTTTGTGAAGCGGAGTGGGTCAGTGTTAGGGCACTGAGTTGCCTTCAGCATGGTTCAAATCCCGCTCGCTGACTTACTTTATTTAATCTTACTCTCCTGGGGTTCATTCTTCCTCTAAGAGGTGGGTACTGGGGTACAAAATAATGGGGGTATTCAAGAAACAATACAGTCTCTACCATGTATATTGTGGGTTTCAAAGTGATGAATCGGGAAATTTATGGTTCTGCGTTCCTGTATTTGGATGATGGCTCCTGAGAGATCTACAGACCCTCCTGGGACTCTCCCAGCCTCTAGAAAATGGGTACTCTTAATTGGGAGAAATGTCTGGTGGTTAAGCGAAAGAATTAATAAAGAAAAATCACCTCTTTGCACAACAGTTGTCTTGTGCACATTGTGTCTACCATATATTAAACCCAAGACCTTTCAAGGGTTGTAGTATTTCAGGTTATAGGTGGTGAAATTTTTTAGCCCAAATTCGATTGTTTACTTTATAATAAAATACTTCTTAATCGAATGAATGATAATAAATATAGAGGTATGGTGTCTATATTTTATTAAAATTAATATTAACACATTTTTTTTTTTTAATGGACTTATTCACAACGTTCAAAAATAACAGCTCATATATATCGAATGTAAGGTGTGGCGGAAGCATCGGATACGATTAGATGGATAGTGTTAACCTTTGCAAAGACCTTTCCACATTATTGGCCGGTGCTCGGCTGGCTCAATTTACCCTGCCATCGCCCCGGGATATATTGCCTTACACTTCAGGCCGCCCCAGTTACCTCAAATCCTCATCCGAAACCTCCTCCCCTTAGTCTCTGGTGGTTTCTAAATGCTCCACTTTAGTTCAAGAGGGCTAGGAATCGCTGAAGTAGCTCCGCGGCTTAGGATTTTTAGGTCAACTTTTGTAATATATTTCCATTTTTATAGCCAATAGATTTACATTGTATCGTTGACAAGATTACAAGTTGCTTCCACTCTTACTAGCCAAACACTCTAACACACACACACTCTCCCAGTTAAATACAAAATATTCATGACTATAATCCAATACATGACTACAAGACGTTTTGGGATTCACTGACCCATCGAATTTCTATCGTTTCTGATTGGGACCGTACCAGACATCAATCCTTTTATGACGAACTTTATTCTCATACAAACCCAAAAGTTTCAATCCTAAGCTTCGTCAGAGGCTAAGATTGCCTCGGGACCTTCCAACTTAATTATGTCATTATATACCACCAGAGGGTTGTTTCTCTTCTTGCCTTTATATCAAATCATATAAATCATACATAATATAATAAATAAAGTAATAAAGTTCAATAAATAAATAAAATAACAGTAACAAAAAATGGTAAAGTATACTATGATTTTTTTCGGATATCAGATAATGCCCAATAAAAAATAACAGCCCATATATATACATACACACACACACACACACGCATATATATATATATGTATATATATATATATATATATATATATATATATATATATATATATATACATATATAATACTATTGATGTTAATTCTTTATATATACACATCCCCTTCGTTCGACACACCCTCTTTAATTTGTATATAATACGATTACGTTTTTCAGCTAATCTTATTCAAATTAATCTTCTGATTTACATAGATCTATTCCAAGACTGACGTCTAACAACTTATATTATTATTATTGGTTTTATATATATATATATTATATATTATATATTATATATATATATATATATATATATATATATATATATATATATATATATATATATATATATATGTATATATATACACAGATTTTAACTGAACATGAGCAGACAGAATGTGTAATTATGTGCTGAACTACAGATTCCACATGAGTAATAACAATGATTGTTTTCTGAACAGACAATTAAACTTCTTTAAATTTAAGTGTCAACATTTTATATTAATTTAATCTAATTTTTGAAATACTCGTAAGGATCTTATAAGAAAAGCTAATGATAATTGTTAATTAAATGAAACAACCAACCAACAATAACAGAACATTTTTGTATAGCATTTTAAGCTTCATCGTTTATTTGTTATGTGTTTGTGTTGTATGGGAGGAACGATAGATAAGGCCCGCATATCAGAGGAAACCTAATTTCGCCTACTCTCTCTTCCCTTACTCATCCATCTACAAAGGAACAGATTATATCAGTCTGATAAACATCTTCCTCAATTCTTACTATAAATATATTTATTCGTACTATTTATTATGAATTACAAAATGTAATTTAAAAAAAAACCTGTACCACTACAATCCATGAAATGCCTTGAGGTCAGTGCGAGCCTGTATTATTTCTTGAAGAACGGCTGAGCTGGGAGGCAATTTGTCCGAACTTACACTCAACCGCCTGTTTTTCCCCAATTTAGAGCTCCCACTTTATATAGGCTGGGTGAGTTTCAAGAGCGTTTTCACAGATCTCACAGGGTTAAATGTGTTAACCAGTTATAATATAATTATCTCCCACAGCCGGATTTGAATCCGGTATCTTCAGCACGGCAAATCTTGAGCGACCTCGGTCTTTTATGTATTGTAATTTTTGCGGGGGACATTAATGGATTTTGGCCTAGGAATGTCAAACCTTTCAATCCAGCCTTGGTACTATTCTTATTGATTTATTTTCTAATTCGAATATTCCGATTCTACGTGGTGATTACCTAGATACAGGGACTTTTATTCTTTTATTACATCTGCAGTCCCAGTGAATTAGTGGTCAAGTAGAATTTTGTCCAGAGAGAGTTAACTGTTTTGAGAGAAGCAGAACCACGTCATTATCGCATTCTTTAAATAGAGCTGCAATGTAAGTAATAACTCCTTTCAAACGGATGCCTGATTTGCCCTCTATGAAAATAACAGGATTCCGCTTACCCAAGCCCGGAAAACTAATTCTGGGGAAAATTCGACCTAACCACTTATTCACCTGGGATATTGATATATGAGTATACTGGTTGCATAAAGATTAGAGAACCACTAGACTAAGCTATATAATTCCCCTTAGCTGAGTAAGTACCGCACTGGACTTGCAGGATAGTAAATTTTGTGATTTACTTATCACACACCCTTAGCTACCAGTTGTTTGCTGTGATCTGCTGCGAGGGTGTATCGCCGTTTAGCCTCGTGTACATAGTCACGCTGCGAGTCAGCAGCATAAACTTTATAGCAGCTCTGCACAAAACCTTTACGATGTTGTCCCTTCTCTTCTTGGGGTGGAGGGATGCGTAATCAATCTGTGGGCTCCTGATGGTCGCTCTGGATAGCGGGTGTATTTTCGGAATCTGGGGTCATTGTTCTCAAGAGGGCAATAAACTTTTATGTATATATATATATATATATATATATATATATATATATATATATATATATATATAAATAAGTTTATATATATATTTGTATATGTGTCATGAGGAACTTGTTGTCGATATAGGATTCCAAGTTAAAATTATCTCGACGTAGTCGAAAATATCCGATTCATCAATGTACGAGTATACTGGAGGTTAGGAAGTCATTTGTTTACGACGAAGGGTAAATATGTGTTATATATGTCACTATTTGAAGCGCTGGAAATATCTAAATGAATAGTTTAAGGGCAAGTAAGCAGGTACTATAATTGCCTCTTAGCATATATGTACCTGAAGATAAAGTATTCCTTTAAGATACAGGACAGCGACAGTAGTAGGCAGAACAGCAGACCCTCAATATATAGGAATTCATACACAAGGAAAGGCTTCCATATAAATAAACTTGTAACTGTGATCAGCATACAATAAATATAATGTTATTTAATTAGATGAAAAGGTATCTTTATTTACTGAACAACTCCCAGTCAGTCAACCACTTCAACCTTTGCAGAAGAGAGGGATATGTTTCTTATTTATTAATGATATAGAATAACTATATCTCAGGTGTAACAATCTCAGGGTGGCATCTCATTTTATTGTTTAAGTATTATTCAAATCAAAGAATCTTAATTTTCTCTGAGATCATTGTTTGACCAGTTAAGGCAATACAGCAGATGATTTGAAGGAATTTGTGGCAATTGTTGAAACCAACCTAGAGTATAAAGTTGTCGGATTAAGTTTATTAATTAAAGTTAAACTTTTGTTTAGAAACTTATAAACGACTCGAGAGTAATGAATGCCTTTTAGAACATCAGCTCGGCTAGCACTCATCACAATCTTCTGCCGCAATGAATATCAAATTGTCCCTTTAACCAATTTACTGTAAATATTATTTAGTTGTATCAGAAGTAATCTTCTAGATTTATTTTTCATGGTCGCTAACAGCGGGGATCCGAAAAGCATTATGGGGATGGAATAAATGGTTAATAATTTAGCGATCTGATGGTGAAGGCCTGTTTCAATAAAAGGCGCAAAAACATTCGCCTTCTTCCTATAAATATCTTATCCATCTTGAAAAGCCTTCCCTTGGCAAAGAGTTCCATTTACGGCCCTGAATCATTTAATTTCGATGGTTTTGTATTTTCTGCCCATTATATTATAAACACAGAGCGGAGTGGCTCAGTGGTAGAGCGCTGAGTTGCTTCTAGATTGATCCTATGTGATCTAGGACCCTCCTGGGGCTCACCTATCCTCTATAAAGTGAGTGCCCAAAATAAGGGGAAACTGGTGGTTGAGCGTGATGTAGGACAAATCACCTTTCTACACAACCGTTTTCCAAGAAATAGTAGAGTCTCTACCACGTACTGTACCCAAGACCCTCCATGGGTTGTAGTTGTACAGGTTATTTTATTTATGTTATAAACCGCTCTAACCATAAAATAGTTTAATCGTTCGCGTTATCATGATCAAGTCAATATCCGTCTCTCATGTTTTAATATTTTAATGGCCTATGCAACTTTTAACTTCCAGTCCGCTGTCGAGTCAGTACTATACCTTGGACAATGGTTGTGCTAGCGAGATGTTGCTCAACTCCCAAGCTTTCCCCCAATTAAAGGTATCCACTTCCTAGAGGCTGGGTGAGGCCCAGGAGAGTCACTAGATCCCACAGGGTTCATCCGAATGCAGATTATATACGACATTCCCGAAGCTGGGGGTTTATTGTCTACTGCATCAAGACTAGCTGGAACTTAAGGGCTATGGAATTATTATCATTTAATTTTATATATTCATTATCCTTGGCCTTTATCATGTACTCCTATTGTTTTTCTTTATCATCCTAATTTCTTAGTTCACAGTCTTGCCTTCTTCTGCCGGATGGAATACGGGAATCGGTAGAGGAGCCACAGAGGCTTACGAACCAAATTGCATTTATGAATGATAACATATTTATCTATTATTTATAACTTTTTCATATTCTTAAAGTTCAGCCAATCTCTCATCTATCCTTTGATGACGTTTCTTGATCACATTTTCCTCTTATTCCTTTTGCACGTGTTTATATTTTATTCAGGATATCAGTTCGTGGTAGTTATCATTAAGTTGTTCTTATACATTAATTTTTATTTGTATATTAGTATATTATATTTACATGGTTTCCCTTAAAATAAAAACAATAAGTATCGAAATATCACCAAAAGATGACTGAATCACAAGAACCAACCACAAATTGTCCACCAATAGACAAACTGTTTTATATATATATATATAAATTAATGATGACATTTAGAAATGCTATTTTCGGTAGCGGGTGATATTTTCAACCGCTTACTCAATCTATTTTGGCGTCTGTTGAGACTAATATTTTGTATACATCAGCAAGATGGTTACTAAGCGTTTTTCACTAAACTTCTCTTAAAATAATAATTAGGCTGGAAATAAACCTAACTTGTTGAATTATATTTTGGGCCCTTGCAGAGATGCATCTCTGTAGCTTTTCCTATTTTGTACAAAAGTAGTAGGATATTTTACGATTTTAAAATTTAGCAATGACATTTAGTTAATTGTAGTGGAAGATAATTATTGCAGAAGAATTGGAAAAATCGCATTGTTCACCAGATTTTTAAACTAGCGGAAAACGATGTTGGAGATGGTCAAAAACTGTTTGCTTTTTTCACGTTGGGATAATACATACATAAAACATTCCGGAAGTCCAAAAATATTCCACTTTTACAATTCAAAATATCTCTACCGAACGAATCTATCAATCGTGGATACCAGGAGATTGCCAATTTCGAAACACCGAATTTAAAAGTTTGATATTCAGTGGATACACGATTTGGCGCTCTCAACCTTTTATCTCATGAGTAATTTAACTCTTCGTTTTCAAGCTGAGAGCTCATTTATAGATCTCCATAGCAGTTTTAGAACTTTTTTTTTCTTTTATAGTTTTCGATGAAACTCATCATTTAGAAAATATAGATGATTTTCGTGATGGCAAAGTGTTATCTCATCAACTTCGTTCTTGTAACAAGTGTTTCAGCATTAAAAGATAGTGAGGCTAACTTAATTATTATAATGTAATATAATCTTATGTACAATACTATAATTATTAAGTATAAGGTCGTATAATATAATTATTATTTTTTATTGTTAATGTCCATGAATTAGCGAATAATCAGATTTATAGGAATATTTATTTTATTATAACCCTAGCCTGATTGATTGCTTGCGTTTATTTTTTTAATTTTAAATAATGGCATCATCTCTCAACAGGTGACGGCATTAAGTTGAGTAAAATAAAAGAGTGTTCTAAGCGGAACAAGAAAGCTTCACTTTGGATTGAAAGGAGTCCCAATTACTAAAAAAGTTTTGAAAACCACTTCGATGATTCTGACCTTTTTTATTTGGCTAGTAGTAGACCAATCTGTTAAGACAAGCACTAGAGCGTTTAACAAAATATATATTTTTTTATTTGTGGATCGACGATGTGTTTAAAGATAAAGTTTTTTTAACGTCCCGAATCAAAATATGCTCTTTTTTTGTGTGAAATATTTATATAGATATGTTATATTAATTTTTATATTTATATTATTCCATGAATGTATGTTGTTTTTTTTTTGTAAATTAAAACTACGTGGATATTATTCGACCAAGAGAAATAAAAGGATAGTCCCGACAGTTTTTGTTAATTTGGTCAACATTTTGGTAACGGATCAGATTTTTTTTTTCCAGTTTATGGACAGTTTTTTAAATTTTTTTTAAGTCCAAATTGGGTATTTGAATGACCAGCAACAGATGTATTCTTTTCGGGTTATCCGAGTATAAAGAATTCTTTCCGCCATGGGATTGTTCCTCCTTTTTCTGGCTAACCTATATCGATAATTTATTGGATATAATGAGACTGTTTAAGGCAAGTTTCACTTAAGTTTTCTGAGTCATATTGGCGCAAAACATTATGGAAAAAAAATCGGGTATACCACAGCCTATTAGACACTGAGTGCTCGATATGTTACACAGGCACAATGGGTCCAGATCTTGCAAAATCAAATAGAAGTAAGATGATCTTGAGAGAGTCATAAATAATATAAATTATATATGTATCTTGAATTTCTATCTTATGATACCTTGCAATCTATATATATGTTCAATTAGTTTTATCTTGCACGTCTATGATATGAAACCAGGATGAATGCCTCGTTTTATTCACTATCGTCTTATTTGTCCTCATTTCATAAAATCTTTCAACCATTTTTAAAAAAATTGTTTAATGGGTTCGGCATATATAATGATTTTGCTGTCACGATCAGTTGTCATTTTTCCTGATCAATTCTGCGGACATTCATTTATGTGACTTAGCAATAACAACCACAGTTCCACGTTGGGGTTTCTCTACGTAATGTCATCTATACAGGAAATTCCATATTTATTTTTAATATTTTTACAATCTTCGTTTCTCTCAAAAGTCACATCAAGTTTATTTTGTTTTTCTACCGTTCCAACCAGGAAATGCATAGCTACGAATTATTCAATATTACAGTTACTCAACTAGAAAAAAATGGGAGACTCATTAAATATCTTGAACTTTAGTTGACCAGGTTATAAACTTTTGGGATAACTTTATATGATATATATGCTAAAAATTAGTGCATACATTCTATGTTTTATACACTTATTTATAAAATTTATCCACAATACATTACTAAATTATCACATAAACTCTTCTTTCACTTCTTATATTTAAATATTTATAAAATTATTTACAGTTAGGGATTAACTCGTTTGAAAAGGCCGAATCTATTTGTTGTTAAAATCCAATAAGAGCGTAACTGTAATTAATAGGCCTTGTGAACTATCTGAGGGAGAATAATTGAGTAGCAAATTGAATAAAGACGGAGCAGTTACAAAACCTAATCACGTACACCGGTCGTTGTACGTTAAGAGAGGAACTAAGACCAGTTGGTCTTAGGTTCTAAGAGGCCATCTGTAGTGGCTGGATTGTGGATTTACCTCTACTTATTATTATAACACCAATTTTATTTTGTCTCGTTAGTTATTTTAAAACTATCTTTTTAATAATTAATTTTCTTAATTCCGTATTATTTGTCTCAATTCCCTATCATTTTTCACCTATTAATCCCCATATTTACAGTTTGGCATATACGTTATATTTCCTGGTCGTTTGTTTGTTTCGGTTGAGGTAACCTTATGCTGTAATGAGGACATGAGTCTTTAATGAGTACCTGACATCACACAGGCTGAATACCCCCGTTTTACGTTCCATCCAAAGGACGGCATAACTAAGGTTTTTTTTACTCCCTCCCATTAAAAAATTATAAGGCCACCTTCCTGGCTGCGAACCCGCGATCTTGGGCATAGCAGAGGTCATTTTCGTTAATTGTAGTTGTCCTTATTATGGTTTGTACACCTAAGAAGAACTTGATTCATACCTTCCGAGGGTAGGTTCGAATTCAGCTATGGAAGGTAATTTATTCATTTCCATGTTTACCTTTGGCCTAGGAATACTACTTCTTTATTACTCAAACACGAAAATAACACTATCCATTAGTATAGGTTTTGGTTCTTCCAAGTTTTCGCAACTTCTGTTTCCACATCCCATGAAGAGTCTTGGGTTAATTACATGTTAGAGAATATGCTGTATCTAAGACAGCTGTTGTGCAGGGATGTAATTAATCCACGAACACTCTCATCTGCCAGGTTTTCCCCCTATTAAGGTCCAGAAAGGCCGGCAAATACCACAGGATTCATCCGTAGCTTTCAACAGAATAAATGATTTATCTGCCTTAGCCTATTTGATTAGTGGGCTTTCGGAACAGCACCTCAATGCTTCACACACTTTACACCGCTCTCAACATTAATAATTACTTACTTTATTAATAAACATTGTACCGGAAAAGCTGGTTACCTGGAATTAAATAATTTGTTATGTTAAATAGCTCTTGGAAATACTCTCAGCTCATAAAATAACTCCTACTCTGTTGTTAATGGAGTTTTGTTTCTGTTCCTCTGAAGTCATAAATATTATATCGGCCGGGCTGGCTAGTACTAGCACTAATTCCTACGGGATTATTCCCACCTTGATCGGAGCTTCCTAGTTGGGTGGAATAGGATTAATGTCTTTATCTCGGGTTAATCGGAAGTGGGATAATGGAGGCAGTCCATGCATAATAAGGCGGGAGGTGATCGGGTGTGGGACGACTAGGAAAATTAGTCCATGTGCATAATAGGATGTCAATAGTTGATCGCTATATAATCGATTGTCTTTCTTTGAATCGAGCGATAAATATCTATATGAAAAAAAAAAGACAATGTAAATTGAAGCGGACAACAAGAAGTCATGAATTAGTCAGCATGTAGTGTTGATCTGTTTACAGATTCTCCTTTTTGTGTTCCTTCATGATATCTGCCGTTTTGGTGTGATCATTTCAAGAGAATGCCTGTTATCAACTTTCTTTGTTGATAAACATAAAATGAAACTTAAAGTGTTCAGTTTGAGTTAATTGGTTACTAGAACCGATAATACGATGGCAATAATGCATTTTTGATCTCTATGTTCTTTTGGAATCAGCATTTTACCGACGAGTATGTACTTTATCTTAGTGCATGACAATTCTTACAGTTTGCCTAAACATACTTATATACTGCTTATAGTCAATGCATTATACTATAAAACCATTGGTTGTTCAGTAGTAATGACTTATCAATAATACTAACATCCAATAGTACGCTTTGATAATGGATTAATTTGGTCAAAGGGTCCCGTCAAAGATAACACAAAATAAGAAAAATTATTATTATTTGTGTTGTCTTTGACTGCACCCTCTGACTAATTAATCCATTATCAAAATTATCCAGTCAAATATATTCACTTAAATTTGCATGGTACGTTTTTTCTACTTGCTTAGCACCAACTCTGAATTGAATATTGACATTTCCTAGATTAGGCTTGAACAATAAATACTTTAAAATAATTGGACAAGAGTTGTTTGATACAGGGAAATTAATAAATATTTTGTTATCTTAAATATATCTCGGAGATATATTAAATCAAATCGTAATTGCGAGTATGGAAACAGAAGATGTGTATAGAAGAACGGCCCAGAATAGATTGGAATCGAGGGAAATACGTGACAAAGGGAACATGCAGAGTGGATAATAATAAACAGTTATAAACAATAAAAAATAGATCAGTATCTAAAGTTAGAGGCAGGTGTTCTCATAAATAGTACTCTCTCTTTTTTTTTTTTTACAGGAGTCATAGCTGTAGTGTTTTACTGTTGATGCTAAATCTGATGTTTATGGTACCTTTATATTTTATTATGCATTCATTTTATATCAGCAGTGAAGCTGTCCTGTTCTAAAAGTTGGCGTAGGAAGCGACCTTCGACGATCGCATATATAGTGACATAAACATCTTTATAAGGGCTTATATTGTCCTTATAGGTTGCCTACATTCGATGATGTTGAAATTCTTTGTTTGAATTTTAGAGCTCATAATTTTTTTATATATGTTTTTTATGGTTTAGTCCTTATGGTTTACCTTTTCATGGTGCTGTAAGTTAATGGAAAATTTTAGAGATTGAGTGTTCTAACTTAAAGGCTTATTGTTAGTTAAACCCTTAAATTTTATGGGGGTTATTTAAATTTATAAAACTATTTTTATTTTAGTTAGGCCTTTGAGTTCAATACATGGTATAGACTGTAATGTTTCTTTCTGTAAGGTTTTCCGGTTGTGCAGGGAGGTGAATAGTCCGAGATCTCGTTCAAACGGCAGGTTTTCCCCCAAATTAATGTTGGGAGAGCCCCAGGAAGGTCTGTAGATCAGGTCAGTGGCTGTTAGCGGAATAAATAATTTCTCTGTCAGAGCCGAATTTGAATCAGGGACTTTCAGAACCGCAGGTCAGCGCTCTACCCACTTACCTACGCCGTTCCTAGCAACAGCTCAACAATAACTAATAACTATCTTACAATTTATAAATGTACTACTATTTTTACCAAAAAACAGCTAAAAGAGCTGGAAAAAATAACCCAATTACACCTCTTATTAGTCTTCGGATGTGGGATGGAGAAGTAGTGTTACTGAAACTAGCGATTATTGTTGGAAAATAAATTATTTCTCTTGGAATCATGGACTAATGGAATGGATCCATTATTATTAAATAAAATCATGATAAACAATAAAAAATAAAAAATTATTAACACACTTTACTACCAGTTTAAAAGGTTTTTTCGTATAATTATGAATTAAAATTGGGTTTTTGTAAACGGGTATTCCACTGATCTGCACTATTAATGGTATACATCAGTAACACACGGGTAAAGAACACCACACCATATTATTGTATTTGTTCAGGAGAGCCAATTTTCCATACTTAGAACTATTAAAATTTGTTTTTCATTACTTATTGCAAAACCTAACCAAAATTATTCATATATAATTGGCTTTGATATGTAATTGGAAGTTTTCATCGCAGTATATATTTATGACAATTCACCTAAAATATTACCTATTTTGCGGACTTGTTGTCCTTTACTTCCGGGGAACTGATATTTAAACTAATAGTTTAACTATTCATAAAATTGTTAGAATATTTTTAAAGATAAATATCTGGACAATATATTGAACATCTGACTGATTCTTCTAATACACTTATGGGAAAATAAAACTATGTTGGACCAAGAACAGAGATAATTATGTTCCATTGATAGTCGGAATACTATACCAGAGTTAGATTTTCAATAAAATAATAAATAATGTTCGTAAATCGTTGTCTTAGTTACCTCTAACAGCAGAAGAGGGGGGGGGGGGCATCGTACTCTTCAACATACTCAATCTTTTTGAATCATGTGGTTGGAGCTCGTATGGGTAAGCCCAGATCGAACCTTAAGTTTAAAAACTAGGACGAAGAAATCAGGATCCCATTCATGATTTGAAAGCAAAGCACAGAGAGCGAACCAGTTGGAGTGTGTATAGATAAGTTGTTCAACTCGGCTACCACCATCTATCTCATCACTCATGTTGAGTTCCTCTTAAACTTGCTAGTTTTTTGCTTTTATTTTCATCTTCTTCACAAGGAAAATTTATGTTACTGTTCAAGTTATAATCTATTTCTCTAGTGATTGTTCCATTTTTGTTTAAAGTAATAAAAATGTATGATATTACACGTCAGGACCAAAAGCGGATAACTCCGAAATCCAATTATTGATCTGTTCATATTTTTTGCTAAATTTGTCAACTAATTTTGTCCCACATGGCACTTGGCCGCCTTATTTGTCTTGGTGATTTTAGCCCGGTTCTGAACCTGAAGTTTCGGATGAAATGCTTGACTAAATTAGCGATTAATGTGAACAAGTCAATTCATTAATATATAGCATATATTATATATCTACAGCCCCGGTGAATAAGTCCAAGTCCAAGTCTTCCACCTTTATTGTTTTCAATTTCCAAATTAGACCCAATTTCCAAGTTGTACTTCCACTTTCTTTGCGCATGAGGGATTTAAATCTACCCTTGATGGCTGGAAAATGTTCTAGGACTTCTACTGAAAATTTTTCTAAAAATTAAAAATTAATTTAGCCCTTCTTGCACCCTTTCAATCTTTTTTATAATTGTAGGTATGCAGTCCATTTTCAAAATTAAATTAAGACTTTTTCAGATAGGCCAATATTTCTTTTTGTTTTAGTTCTCTCCCCTCGAAGCTTGAAGTACTCTCGTCACTTATATTGACAGTTTCCTGTTTATGTAGCCCTTTTTTATATTTACAGCCCTTTCAACAAGTGTTATGATTAGGTCTTCTGCATATTAGTCTTGCTGTCAAAAATAATGTATTTACTCTATTGTCTGCTTGTTGGAGCAGAATGTGACTTCTTATTTTACAAAATCCTACTAAATCATGTTACTATTTTTGATAATACGTAGTACTACTTTATGTGTTGATAATCTGATGTGGATATACTGAGTATTATATATATATAATAAGCCCAAGATCGCGGGTTCGTAGCCCAGCAGGTGGCCCTAGGATTTTTTAAGGGAGTAAAAAATCCTTAGTTACGGCGTCCTTCGGAAGGGACGTTAAACGAGGGTCCTGAGCCTGTACCATCAGGTACTCGTTAAAAATCCCTATCCTAATTAAACCTGGGTAGGCAAAATTTAGAGCTCCCACCCTAGCATCGTCCGATTAGGCATAGCAGCATAATGTGACGTTAAATGAACAACTAATATATATATATATATATATATATATATATATATATATATATATATATATATATATATATATACTTTGCAGTTTCAATAACTTAATTAAAACATTTTTTTCGTTTGAAAGTTGAACAAATTTATTCTTTTCAATCGTTTTACAGATTTTCTGTAGAATCGGACTGCTTCTTAACGATTTGTCTCATAGTTGACATTTTATGAGACAGAACGCTTTAGATTGTTTATTTATATTTTTCTAATTTGCGATTGTTTACATTGTAATTTAAAAAAAAAATAAAACAATTAAGGCATTAAGACTTGTATAATTAGCCTTGGGACATGACCCCAGGGTCATTGTGTAGTCGCCTGAGTCAGGTCATCATGACCTCACGTCTTTCCCTGGAAACCATCTTCAGATTTCTAATTAGGTTGTTATAACATACATTTATAATGATTATGTAATTATATAATATAATAATAATAGTAACATATATAATTTTTATAATTTATAAGAAATTATTCATCTTTGAAATGCCATACCTGTATTTTATACCTGTAATTAGATTTTATCTCTTAATTAGTTAATACATGTCTCGTGATGAGGAATCTTGACAAATGTGAAAATAACTTAGTAATAGTTATTTTAGTCGCACATTTCAAGAATAGATCAATTTAAGAAATTAAATTTAAATTTTAAGCATAATGTTAAAAAATATTAGGATTGTTAATATTCAACTTGTCTTTGATAAATCTTTTTAAATGTAGGTTCAAGTTAGAACATTAAATTATCTGATTTATGATAGATTGAAATATAAAATATAATCTTTTAATAAGTTTAAAAATCTTAAATTGTCTTTAGTGAAACGTTAGTTTTTAAGTTATTTATTGGCAATTAATTTATTATCAGGTGCTTAAATCTTTGTTTTAGTTGGAACAAACATCCAAACATTAATATATCTGTGTGTGTGTGTATATAATATATATATATATATATATATATATATATATATATATATATATATATATATATATCAATAAAATAGAGCCAAAACTCAAAAC
The DNA here is from genome assembly GCA_964056705.1 of Troilus luridus. Taxonomy (NCBI): domain Eukaryota; kingdom Metazoa; phylum Arthropoda; class Insecta; order Hemiptera; family Pentatomidae; genus Troilus; species Troilus luridus. The sequence goes on along the minus strand of OZ057414.1, from coordinate 37,882,558 downwards.
GAAACATTAACATTTATTAGAATGCAAATGGAAAAAACTACTAGCAAAGCCTTATGTTTCAAATCTGGAGTAAAAACAAACAATTACCAGTCGACGTTTCGCCTATTCAGGCATTATCAAGACACAAAAAAGAGTAAGATCGATCACATCTCAAAGAAGAAGTGCAATACATCCCAACGAATAATCGCACAAATAGGATCATAACTGAGACCACACCTCCACCCCAAGACGTTCAACCCAAGAGTTTTGGGGAAAAAACACGGAAAATGTCTGAAACCTGGCAGCAGACATATTACTAGCATTCCCTTAATAAGATTCAACAATTGAATTCATTGAAGACCACGCCATGGATTAGCCTAGTTAAAGTAGAGTTCCAAAAAGCGGAAATAGAACTAAGTTATGTCATAGCCAAATGTTTGGGAACGAGGTAGAAAACGATAGGAATGCCAGAGAAGGAAACATGGAATTGAAGAAACGAGGAATAAAATGGACGAAGAGAGAAAAACGACGTCAATATGCTTTGCATTGTGAACCTCCTGGGAACATTCGCAATAGATAAATTATATATATCCCACATTTATTTGCTATTGACAAAGACATATTATAGTTAATTGTCATTAATGATTTAATTACATCGATTTAATTATTTACTTCTCGCTAATTATCAGTTTTATATAAATGTAAATAAGTTGGAGAGAGTTATATAGGAGCTATTTAGGACTGGGAACTGGCGGCTTTGACGGGACGGTTCACCGCTCATCGCTTCATCAGATTATCAGCGGGTATCAGCACTTGCGCCAATGTTGATATCCTCACACTCAAGGGACATTATCGCCCCATCTAGTTGTCCCGATCTAGGACACGTGGAGGAGGCTTCATTGAGCGAGCGATGTATATATGTTTGATAATTATAGAATGCTTCGGTAGTATTTTTAAAGTGAAAACTTCTTATGCCGCGTTTAGCGACTATAAACTTATATGTTTTCGTCAGCAACATGCTCGAGACTGGCGACACCTAGCGGCCAGTGCATGAGCTAAATATCAAATTCACTTTAAAGGTTTCAATTTCATTGACATATGAATAATTATATTTATCTAAAAAGTCGATTAATAATTATCCAATTGATACTAATAATAACTTAAAACATCAATAACTGTTGAACTTTTCGTTTCCCCTAAAAGATTTTATTTGTAATAGTTAAATGTCTTGTTTTATGAAATGATTGAAAGTACAAATTATCTAAGTATTGTTGAACTTAACGATGATAAAAACACTAAAAATGAGAATAAAGTTCATTAACATGTATAGAAATACCAAAAAAAAAGGTATAAGGTTTGCGGACACACCTCCATTGGAAATTGTTTTCTTGTTGTTTGTTAGTTCAAATTTTCTGCTAGGCTACTGAACCCTGAAACATCCTGTATATATTCTTAAACTTATTAAATTAAATTAACAGTAATGTAATCTTGACATTTATAGTTATGTTTCTATATTACACATATGATATAGAAATTAGGTCGCTCTCGTCAATATATGATTTTGTAACATTCCTCGTCCCCACTGGTATCTTAAGTTTGGGATAATTTTTCTCTCAATAATTCCATCAGACTAAGGGGGTGTTCTAAATCCGCTTCCTTATGAAATATTTATAGTAATATCCGTAATATTATAAGTATATAATAAAATCCCAATAATATTCGTTAATGTAACTGGCATTTTACGCATAAGGGAGATCAATTCGTGTTGGTATCAAATCTTGACTTGAATATTAAAAAGAAAGAATTTGCCGATACCTTTTCCGCATTCTTCACTTCTTCTCTTGATAACGTATTGTATAAGTTTTTTACAATATCCATGCATCGATGAAGTTTGTTATGAAATTTTATATTTATAAATATTATATTTTTCCTGCAACCATTGAGTAATGCTATCCATTACTCAACTAAAACTGGTGTGGAAAGTAACAGTCACCAAGATCGAATTCGACAATCAGCACTCAGAGAAATATAAATATAAATCGAGATATAATAATAAACGTTTATTTTATTTTTGTATGTGTTATCAGAATATTATTTTCTAAATAATAATAAATAAATGTTTCCATGAGTGAACCGTCCTAGTGTTATAATTTGCATGATTAGTAATAGAAAATTGTAAGAGATAGCGCTAGTGTAGTTGTAACAAATCTAAAGTTTCACCTTTAATTTCTTAATTTTTAAATGGTTGCAGGAAAAATGTATTATTTAACACGCGAGAAAGTGCTTATAACACCCTCATTTAACTACTACACTCGCCTTCGGCTCGTGTGGTAAAATTCACTCGGGTGTAATAATGTAGTACTTTCCTCACTTGTCAAATAAATAACTATTTCTCAATATAATTTTAATCTTTAGAGATGAAAATTCCCACACATCCCGTAAAATCACTTTTACCCTCCGTCGTAAACCCATTATTTCCTGTCCTGTATTGTTTAATAACATCCCACTGATTTTATAAGCAGTCCGGTACTTAGGACTGCACCTAGACAAAAGATTAACTTGGAATCCTCATACTAGACTGAAACGACAAGAAACAGCACGCCGTTTCCGGTAATTTAAACATTTACTCCACAAAGGCTCTAAGCTCTCAATTAATTACAAAAGACTCATATACATGACAATCATTAGACCCATCTGGACTTACGGAATAGAGGTTTGGGGCTCCACTAAACCATTGAATTCCTCTCGTATTCAATCCTTACAACCCAAAATCCTCGTAAAATCCTCAATGCTTCTTACTTTGTTACGAACAAAGTTATCCATAATGACCTTAGTGTCCCATTTGTTGCTGATCTGGCCCGATATCAATCTTTTCATGATAAACTTCATTCCCACTCAAACCCACTAGTTTCAAACCTAGCAACCTCTTCAATTCCTGATAATCCTCCGAGGCGTCTGAAAAGAAGATTGGCTCGTGATCTACTAAGTTGATCTTGCAATTTGAGTACTACCACTGGGTAGTTCCTCTACTTGTCATTCCCTGTCTATTTACTTGTATTAATATAATACAGTTGTAAATTACATTGAATAAATTATAAAAAAACAAAATCTTTAGAGATGGATTGTAAAGAGCCCACTGCAAAGAATATAACTATATGATTTTTCAACCGAAAATGTTGATTATGAACTTTCTGATAATAGTTGGAAGGAGTCTACCGCATATTGAATTGTTCCTATAATGTAAGAAAGATTTTATATCTTGATATTATAACATTATATTGATAATATTAGGGACATTGATAAGTTAACGAGTCGTATTTAATATAATTTATAATGTAAGGCGTTCAGGATCAAAACGTATAACTCCAAATTTCAAAAATTGACTTTTTCCACATTTTTCGCTAGTTAGGCCAAGGAATGCTATATGCTCCTGAAATATCAGGTTCAGAACCTGACTAAAACCATTAGAAATAAGCCGGAGAGTATCGTTTAAGAGAAAAATTTGCTGGACTAAACTAGCGAAAAAGGAAAGTTTTGAAATTTTGGAGTTATTCGCTTTTCATCCTGAACGCCTCCTGTATGGTATCTATTATAATAAACTATGTCTCAGAGCGTACTCAAGTACGCTGTGCTCATTTTTGGTTTTTCAATTTTCAATTTCATTGCTAAAAATATAACTAATTAATACCAACCGGTGTTATTTTAACCTGTTAGAATTCTAAATCAAAAAAAGCTAGAATACTCGTATTTGCGACTGTCCAACAAAAGTTCTTTCTATTCCGATCTTATTCAGGTCATGTCTGCTAAATTTCGTTATATGACATTAAAGTTAGCACAATACTTAGTTGATTTTTGACTGCCATAATCTATAGATTTAATAGAATATTCCATTCTTACAGCTTATTGTTTGTAAAATGGGGCTCTACGTTAATAATTCAAGTTATATTTGTCGGATTCCTACAAAATGGTCTGAGAATCGTAATATTATGAGGTTCATTTTTAACCGTATTTATTAATTGACCTTTGGTCGTATTAACGCCAAATATAAATAAAATGACCATATCATAAACTTTATTAAATTATGGTAAATATGCGGAGGCCTGGATTGTGAACGTCCTGATACAAACGAGAACTAACATAAGGCTGACATCGGTGTGCAGATTTGTGCTGATAAATGAATATTATTCCAGATTATCGCATAACTACAGCTTATTGCGGATTATTGCATAGCTACACTATTAACCCTATACCGAAATTCAAATTATTCATGAAATTAGAGTGTTTAATTTCGCACCTTGGTACTTCAACAATTTTTGTGTAATCACTTCATGTTGGAACGCTGAATTAAAGATCATAGATTTGATAGTGTTTGCAGTATTATTAAAATAGAATAAATATCATTTTTTAGTCACTAAGTTTATGTATGTGTGAAGTTTATATATTATATGTGTGTGTCTTCAAACATCTCCGAAACCATCATAATCGCACCTTCACTATTCTCTTGTTGCTACAATGCTAAAATATTTTATTTTCGGAAAAAGCCGCATAAATTCGATCGCTTCGTTTGTAGAAAATAGATTGTAGATAATTCTAACTACCGCTATAGAAATATTTATATAGCATTATTAGTTACTTACCCATAACATGTTTATAAAAAATAAATAAAGCTTATTTAAAAAAATATATTTTAACAAACTTTTTGTTTGTTTTAGGTTGATAATGGAGCCGAGGACACAACCCGTTCGGTAACCTGGTTAAGGTAACTTAATAATTAATTATGTTTTAAGTTTAAGTATGTTTTGATCTATTTATGTATTTAATGATCTATGCACACAAAATAGATTCAATCTTATTATATTATCATTTATTTGTATTTATTGTTCTTTTGATGGTGATTATTTTTAAATATTTTTATTTTGAAGAGAAAAGATTTGTTTATTTAAGTATTGGCATTTAGGTAATTACTTTAGATAGGTTAAATCTGGTACAAAGGATTTTAAGTTTATTCCTAATACAATCAATCTGATGATCCTTCATCGTCTTAAATGTTATTAGAAAAATATAAGAGTTTATCTACTTTCTTAAAAATGTATTTTAGTTTTAAAATGGTTTATAAAGAATCGCTTTATATTTATTGTTATAAACAGTTAGTTAATGTTAGATATCAAATTTCTTATTTTGAATTGATTTATATTTAGTTGTTGTATGTATAGTTTGTAAATAATAAATGTATTGTGAGCGCTATTAAACAAAGTTCATAACTGAAACAGTGAATTTTGAAGGAAAGCCCAGTTATTAAAAAAAAACCAATATCGGTGTTTTGACACGATCTAAGGACTGAAGAACATTGAAACATGTCTTGATTCAAATAAAATTCCGGATAAATTTTTTTATAGAAAATTCCATCAATCCCATTATATTTTAAGCTTGATGAAATAAAATACTGGAGCTTACCTGACAGAATTTTCAACTGTACCAAATAAGGGTGCCCATCTTATAGAGGCTGAGTGAGCCCTAGGGTCTCCATTTCCTACAGAGTCGATTCAGTCCTGTTAACATAATAAATAATTTATCTGGCTCAGCCAATATCGAATTCGGAAGCTCACCTACCATGGTACTACGCTTCCCAGGCTTGATAAACTTCTCATTAAACTATAATCGAACAGTTTTTACACTATTTTCGTTTCACATTAAATTAATTTTAACTATTAGAGATTATCAGAATTTAAACTTCTGTGGCTCTCAGTGATTTCATACTGAATAGTGAGTAGTACTTTATTTAAATACCACCTTAATTAATTACTGATTTATTTTATTAGTTGATATACTGTTTGGATATCGAGTTTACGAACCATGTTAACGAAGGCTACATAATTCTTTTTTTTTACTGGACATTATCCTATGAATGTGTTTTTAATTGTAAAGTCTTGTCGAGCGAAATGTTGGTCATAAATAACCATAAGACAATGTAATTAAGAACGTTATATCAGTATTCTGTTACTAATCAATTTTAATTTTAAAAATAACGCAAGGAAGAACTTTTATTTTTTCATTAGCTTTCATTATACAAACAGTAAAGTAGAACACATTTAAATTATTTTCAAAGGATAATTGTTGCCCAAAGCTTAATTAGTATTGATCAGTGTTAAAGGCTTCCCATTGCAGCGGCAATTAAATTACTCCGTTGAATGAAAATTGGATTGGTCTGAGTGCTTCTAATCTTGTTCTGGGGGCGCTGGGTTTTTGTTCGTTAGATTTTTCCCACCTATTCCTTACCGCGAGTTATTGTATTTCAAGTGAGAGGATATTGCTTGATATGTATCAAGTGAGCGTTGAAACTTACACAATTTTCATGATATCTCAGTCATACTTCTTCGTTCTTCCAAATCGTTACTAAGTTCTTACCTCCTTTCCTCCGTCCATTTTTGTCCTGGCATCTTTGGTATCTGTTCATTATAAAATGTATCGGCTGTTTTACTAAATTCGTCTCAATCATTTATGTCGTCTACAGTTACTTCTTATAGTCTTATTCAGTTTCTTATGCCCAGAAGCTTAGAAATTTGTATCCGAGGATGAAAATAGTCCAAGGAAACGTGCAACTTAGATGAGGAAGCAGTTTTTCCGAAATAAGTATTCCACCCCTTAAACCTTTTTGTAAGGTATAAATATTTAAGGTACGGATAATTATAGGACTTTGGTAGTATGCTGTAAGAAAGTTTTTTTTATAATGATATTATATCTTAATTCGAATTACGATTACTTTTATGGAATAGTTTTATAATTTTCAGGGCGTACAAGGAAGTCATCTGTTGTCCGCGTGAGATATTTTTAAATCGCGTAAAAAAAAAAAATATTGGGGAAAAAGAAAATCAGTTACCAGTAATGATGGGAGATACCCCCCTTCTATACCCCCCACAACCGTGATTTAGGTCACTCCGCTTATCATCCCTTCGAAAACCTCCTTTTTATTACTCGTCGTATAGGTTTTATAGCAGAAATATTCTTTATAAAAACCCTATACACCTGACTTTTCTGAAATATTATCTGTTATAAAACAAATTATGGAGATCCTGTGTCAAGTGGTCCATCGTAACCTCGCCATTTTTATAGTGTACGCAGAAGAAAAAAAAAGACAACTAAAGTACAACAAAAAAAGTTTAAAATATTATAATATTAAAATAATTTAAAAACTTAAGCTAGGGAAAATTATGCACGGAAGTTGCAAACGTACTAATACGATTTAAAAATTTAAAAAGCGAAATCGGGAATATAGACTACTTAATTAATAATCGATATATTCAACTTCAGGACCCTATAATACCTAAAAAAAAAATATCTATACATATTATATAACAAAGTCCTCGCCCGCGTTTGTTCGCGGTAAACTCAATAACTACTGCACGGATTTTCGGAAAAGACGGAGGAGGATAATTTTGATGTGTTAATTGAGACAGACTAATTCTACTTCAGAGGTCTGAAGGATGTTGGATTGCAGAGGGAGAGTTTTCGGAGGAGTTCCTATTTAGATTTAGGATCGGGAGCAGTGGAAAGGGCTTCGAGGAAATATTTGGATTTTGCTTGTCTGATTCAAATTGCGAACTGTGTCAAATTGCGAAGAGCCCTGAACGCATGGTAGTCACCAATAAGCCTAGTACGTCTAAAGCGTATACGGGCAGCATCACCTTTCCTTTGCCGGTCTTTAATTTTTTGACACATCCAAGGAGCAGGATGGCGAAGGTTAAAGTTTTGAATGGGGCATGGGTATTCAGAATGCTTTTGAGATTGGCAGTGAGTATGTCGACCATTGAATCGACGGTGGTAGAGGAATAGATTTGGTTCCAATTCAGGATTTCAGGGGAAGGAGATATGTATTCAGGGGTAGTCCATCTAGGTTGCGAAAAGTTATAGTTTTCGGTAGGATTTCTGGAGTTTTGATATTGTATGAAATTTGGATTAAATCATGAGAGGACAAAAATGGGGAGGTAATTGTGAGGAAGAAAGGAGTCTCTGCGATGAGTCAATGATGAACAAATCTAACCAGGTGTCAGATAGGAGAGTGTGGAACAATGGAGAGGTGTAGGGAGTAAAAAGTTTTTTTAAGTACAGTTTATCATTGGATTGGACCAGAAGATTGGTATTAAAGTCACCGGGGATTATGATGTGGTTGTAGAGAGGAACATGGTTGTAGAGGACCGACTCAAAGTAGGATTAAAAGGGACCAAAGGAGGGCTATACACTACAATGTATAGGAGAGGGTTTGAGTTGCATGAAATTTCGACGAAAAGGAATTCTATGTGAGGAAAATTGGCTGCTGGTGAAGAATCCAGGATGCGTGATTTTAGGGAGTTGTGAACGTAAAGAGCTACACCTCTACCAGTTGTTGCGGAGGAAGGAAACAGTGGAGGTCGGGATATGGGGTTTTAGCCATGTTTCTGAGATTCCAATGGAAAAAATTATGGGTAAAGTATTGATGAAATTCATCAAAGTGGCGGGCAAGGACTGGGAGTTGATGTGACAGGAGGTTAGGACACTAGACATGATGGGGAAGCAGAAGAGAAGCTTTCAGTATTTGAGGATAGGAAGCTCTGAGGAGTAAATTTTATTGGCAGAGCTAATTGAAAAGTTTGATAGTGCAGAGAAAAGATTATCAGAGGCGAGTTAAAAACCCGCTATAAATCTTGATGCTAAAAAATAGATAATAAAATTAAAGAATAACGAAAGGAACAATAATACGGAAATAATGAAATAAATTAAACAACAGACAAAATAAAGAAGATAAAAGATAAAATAAAAATTAATTTTATTTGAAAGAGAAAAATTAATTTCCCGACATATTTCTTAGGAAAAAATTAACATTTTAAAAAACACATGAAATTGTCGGAGTAATTCAAGATGAACTCGAGAGCCATAACATATGAACTATATTTGTACTCTAGAGATAAAGGACACCATGTCACATTTTCTTAATTGTTTTATTTATTCAGGTGAGGCAATTTTCCTTAACTTTGAACTATTAAAATATGTTTCCTCGCTACTTATAAAAACAGTTTTAAAAAAACAATTTTCCACATTGTTTTTGGCATTGATAAGTAATTGGAAGTATTGATAATAATATTTATTTATGACAAATTGCCCGAGGTGTAACCTACTTTGTGGATGTGATATCCTTTATCTCCGGAGGTCTTTACAGATATGTACAGTTATATTATAGTTTTAAAAATGAAGGTAAATACGTTCGAGCGTTGACTGGAAAAAGCAGTCGACGCTATTCGATAAAATTGATTCTGAATTCGTTTTCACTTAAATCATAAACTAGTAACCAACTTTTTACTTATTTATTAATTTAGTCAATTACCACAAAATAAACAAATTTATTCCATCAAGTTCGGTAGAGAACATTGCCCCCTAGTCAGTATCCTTATGTGACAATTTATGGAGCTGAGAACTTGGATTTGATTTCTGGCTGTTGAGGGAAGGTTTTTATTTTCTTAGATGGATTTGTCATATTCATCAATTAGCGATTCATATGTTCCGCAACCTTTTCCAAGCTTACGTAAGTAATAGAATAGATATCCCGGAATGGAAAATTTTTCAGATAATGACTCTGAACGGACCATTTCGCCCTAGTATTTCTAAAGTGAAACAAAAATCGGTGTTTTTGTTGCTGGACAGGTCGAAGATGCATTCCATTTGTATAAATATAAAAGAAATTGTTTTTGATAAAATGTTATTTTAACAACGGGACTCTGATCCCTCCATGATACAACAGAAGAAGCACTCTCATGACCATTTCCTCGTCAGATCGGCGGCCGAAGAGAAGACCTCCTCCCCCTCCCTACTTTAACCCCCTCTCTTCTTCCACCCCCACCTCCGTGAGCCAGCCTTCATTAGAGAGCTGCCCGCTCTAATGAATCTTCCGGAAAATATCCGGCCCTTATTTGGGAAGCTTCCATCTTAAAGAATACCAAGTATTCCCAGCTTCCTCATTTCCACTAACTCCCTAGATTTTCTGAGCACCTAATCCACTCCCTTCGCTCCGTGCTTCATGTAAAAAGATTCCTAGCTCGGTATAGAGTTGACTGAACGTCTCTGTAAATCTAGGAGCTACTTTGAAAAAGATTTGATTCAATCAACGTCTTCTCAAATGATGATATAAACGGAAGAAACCTCGTTGTTCCTAACTATTTATCATGTCGAGAATTTAAAGGAACTCGTAGCCAGTACGGTGTCAGATACGCGTTAAAGATCTCAGTCCTAATTATACTGGGATATGCAAAATGTAGGAATTCGACTCTCATAGCAGCATAAATTGACGTTTTATAAATAAGCTACTGAGTTGTCAAACCAGAATACTAAATCATTATTTATAGAGAGTCATCAGCGAGGTTTATTAATATTTATTGCTAATATATTAAGTATTACTAGTGAAGGTTATGGTAATATAATTAATTAACGATTTCAAAACCCATTTTGGCCTGCAATTTTGCTGATTTCATTAATATACTTTGTCTATCCAATCCCCATTATTCACTTTGTAGTTTGAAAAACACAAACCCGATCGAAATAAAGTTTCTGTGGCCGGTGGCCCATCACCACAAAAGTTTTAACTTAAAGTTTTATTCCGGGCTTAAACTCGCTTCTGGATTTAAAGCTTTTAGATTCGCCCAATTTTAGATTCAACCCGACTAAAAAGTAGGATCATTTTAAATTCACAGTTTTTCAATCGAAACTTTTGCATTGCAAACTATTATTAAGCTTTTTATTTTTTACTAATTTATATTGTGGTAAATAATTTTTATATTGTTAAAGAAATAGGGAGTGGATTGGCTCAGTGATTTGCCATGTCGAAGGTCCTAGGTTCAATTACCGTTCGCTGCCAGTTACTAATTTAATGTAGAAAAAATTCATTTTTGGGACGTAGAGTTATATCTACTTAAGTATAACTTTGATAGGATACTACTAAAATGTTTATGCGATGTATTTTCGTATTAATATTTAATTATGTTAAAGATAATTAGGAATTAATCGTGTTGACTTAGGAATTAATATTGCAAGATACTATGCCCTGCTGTGGAAGTCAGGGATAATGTTCAAGTCAATATTATTGATTACCTTCAGTTCTATTTATAGGTGGGATATTGAATTCACATGATTAATATAATGTGTATTTATGCTTATGGCATATAAATTTAAATATTTACTCAATTAAACTTTGATATATTTATACAACAATACATTATTAGCGTTAGATAGAGAGGGTGCAAAAGTTTTAAATTATTAAATTAATTATTATTCATCAGGAAAAAATCATAAATAGTTAAATGAGAGAACTATGCACTTAACAATTATAGTATACATGCTAACATATAGTTCAAACATTGGCAGTGTTTGTCTTAACATGATTGCGAAAAGCTACGGACTTGTACTAAATCCATAATTGATTAGTGATGGGCTTATCTGCTACTTTTCAGTAACAGCTCTAACCGTTACTGTGATTTTTCTTATCTGTGATTTCTTAACTGCTACTAACTGTGATTCGTGATTCTGTCGAAACGCTACCAACAGTGATTGCGTCGGCGTACTTAATTCCAGATCTTGAATATAACGATCACGATACGCATTATGAGGATAATAATTACTTTGACACTTGTATAATTCACTATAATCCTATCAATATACATACAGATGGAATGATTTTCAATATCCTATATAACGTAAATTTTACTCTTATGGTTTAAACCATTCAAGACCAGCGCCGGCTCTAGCCCATTCGCGCTCGTGTGCCCCTAGTAAACACGCGATTAAAATTAACACTTACAGTTTATACAAGGTGTTGCAAAAAACTCCAATCCCCCAAAGAGATGAATGTACCCATGAAACTAAATAAATTTTGCTATGGGATCAACATGAAATGAAATCCCGAAAATGAAACAGTTGTGTAGCGCAGGATAGCATAACGGAAACTCAACGGTAACTTCAGGCCATAATTGCAAGCAGCTTTTGTTTAAACAAACCTTGCTGAAATGAAAAAATATTTTCGGCTTTTCATACAAAGTACGCCTATTAGCTGATCGATTACTAATATTTTTGTTTTCACGAACAACTTTTACTATGGGGCCAACTCTGAAATCGCGAAAAAAAAAATCTGTTGTTATATAGAAAAAGTCATTGAGACCAAATGAATGAAAGAGCTGATATTTTTCGCGATTTTAGAGTTGGTATTGATGAGTATATGCATTCAGCCAAAATATAATATTCACACTGACTAAAAATAACCCTGTATTTCAGGAAAGTAGGGCTTTCAGAAAAAAGAACTCACTGTGAAGAACAGTTTGGGACTGTTACTGATGAATTTGTAATCACAGGTAGACCTGTGACTTTTGAGTAATAGTGAAAAAGTAACAGTTCGTGATTTCTGGCCCATCACTATAATTGATTAGGCGGATTACTGAGTACTGATTCTGGTAGTGAATCGGGACTTTAAATAAATATCTTAATTAATCTAATAATTATTTAATTTTAATTTTTATACAGTAAAGAAAGTCTTGTGATTAGAAAAAAAATCAAAGTTCAGGAGATGTATCGAGAACTAGATGCCAATACCTATCAATAGATGCCTGATTGGAAACAGATCAGAAAAGTGGATATAGTTAAAATCAACTCGCTCAATGTAGGATGAGCAACGAACAGAAGACACGCCTCTTCTTCTTCCAACGACACAACAGACCATTACTGGTCCCTGGCCTCCTCCAATAATTTCGGCTAGTATAGTCTAGTGTTTTGCAGCAGATCTCCAGTCCATAACTCCCAGGAATCTCCAGGCATCCTCCGTTACGCCATCCATCCATCTAAGACATGGTCTTCCTCTACGCCTGGTACTATAGCTGGCCAACCCACCCAATCTTCCCTGATATAGTCCACAATATCAGCTATGCCTTACAACAGAACTACGCATTTCATAAAAAAAAAATCTTTCTACACAAAATTAAAGTTGACGAAACTCTCTTGTTCTATCGAATTAATAAGTTCTGTTTAAGGAAATGACAAACTATAATCTATTATCAGTTCTTGCCATCAGCGGAAGCAATTGTCTATTCTAGTTTGAAGGTCTTCCTTCACTGATTCTGTTATTATACGGAATTGATTTCTCCGATGCGTCACTATTGCCATTTAAGAGGCCAAATTTAAATTTCGCGGTAGGCATTGGCGTAGTTGTCCGTTTGTCCAGAAGTTCAGCAATCACTTGATGTACCGAGAAGGACGGTGTTGGAAGGTAAGCTTAAGTTTCCTCACAATATAGTTTGTTTAAGCGTTCATTCCTATGTTGCCAGGTTTGGGATTGTTGGAATGAATAAATGTGGATTGCGTTAGATTCAAGTCGGACTCTTTATATGACAACAGTAAATAATAGCATGATATAAACAATAAATTTTAAAAACCCATTCATACATACGGCAATAACGGTCTTTTAATGTTAATATGTTAAATGTATATAAAAACCAATCATTATGTAATTATAATAATTATTGTTTGTAATTATTATTGTAATAGGACAGTGTATAAAATCCTTACTTTTTTTTAAACAAATAATAAAATTTTGAATATTACTAAAAAAATCTTTTGATCGGGGAAGGTTATTGCTGGTACGTACTACACAATTTCTATTTACATATATTTAGTTGATTAACATATATCATTGTTATTAAACCTTCAGTTTTGTTCAGACATTTATTTAATAACAATATTTTTGGACAATGCTTAGTACATTTGTTATTACTATTTATTATGTAATATTTTTTATTTTGGTTTATAGTTGTTTTTTAATAATTTTCAATTGTTTTTTAATATCTGCTTGCACCAATACTGTAAGTTTATTTATGATCCAGATTCAACAATAATTGTGAAAGTACTCATGATTAATTATGTAACTCTTATTTGTTAAAATGTCTGAGTACACATTATGCAGAAAAAAAATTGTTTCACAAGGTTAGAATACGGCGAATTTCTAATTAGAATATATTAGAATAAATTGATATTTAGTTCATACTCGGTTTAAAGTTCAATGTCGTTAAAAATTAATGTTTAAAACTTGAAAAAAATTAAAATTTCATCGTGATTTCCAGGAATCATATATACTCGTATCGAATATTTAACTATTAAGAATCTTGTGAAAGAAATTAAATGCCAGTTTAAACGAATGGAATTTATTATAAAAATGTTCAATATCTACAGATGATTAAAATGAACCTAAAGTTGGGAATAAATTGAGAAATATAATTTAAAAGTACCTTCTGTACAACATATCGTGTAAATTATTTAGAATTCCGTATAGAGAATGATTCATCAGGTATGGGATTTATGAAGAAATATTTCATTTAATATTCAACTGTTATTCCCGATATTAAAAAATGAATTATTTTTCCATTATTGTTATTATTTATTTTTTTAGTTTCACCCAACTTTGGAGTATTTCGCAGAAATCTAAAGTACTTAAGTTCTTGAACGGTCTATCCCTTCCTCTCCATCCAGCATCGTTTCATCAACTTCTTTTCTCATCGGAAATTTTATTTCTCCAACTTGTTCTCTCCTTCAACCTCTTTCTACTGTCTCGAGTTATGGTCTTGGCAGTTCCATCCTCTGTGACACCGAGTTATCTCATTTCCCTCCATATTAAATCTTGAACTTTTCTGCCATCTTTATTTCTAAACTAATCAAATATTCTTTCCGTTAACTTATAAGTTTAAGCGGCAGGCTGTCCATAGCTTCATTTCCAGTCCGTTTGGTGCCGATTGTCCATCGCCCTTCAGCCTACGTACTCTGGGGTTCAATGATATTGAGAACTGACCCAAGGACTATGGTAGCTCGGGGTCAGCAGGAACACGAGGACATATATTTCTCTCCCTGAAGCCTTCCTGGACAGTTACAAACCGTATTTTCTAAAATTACATGGTTTACTAACATAAGTTTTATCATCTCCTCTATTCACATAACTTGCTTTCAAATTATTATCATTTGTCCTGGAAGCCAAGACATCAAAAAGAAAAAAAATGTAAAATGAAATCTAGTTAAAATTTAGATTTTAAATAATAATTTTATCAAAGATGGTATAAACAATTCATGTTGGAGGAAATTTATTAAAGCTTAGCGGGAGGTATTTTGACTAAAAATTATGTCATTAATTATTTGTATTAATACTATATCGTCGATACAAATGCATACTATCGATAGTGAAAACACCTCACCACGTGTATCGTCAAACGTATTTTACCTAAGTAATTCATTATACTTGGTTTTGGGCCCTAAAGATGACTGACTCTATATGAAAATTATATCAATTAGCAATCGTTATGGATCGAAAACGTATAACGTATTACGTTCGTTGCATTGCATTTGTATCGCTTATATCAATAGGCGGCTGTTGAAGTCAATATATTACTTAATTCATGTTGCGACTACATCTTTTTCAGACCCGTATAATCAGCTCATATGAATAACTGTTACGGTATTATTGAATAAATAAAGATATTTATCCAAGATATTGATGTGCTCAGTTCCAGTTTAAGTGGCGTATTGTTTATTAAAAGGAAGAAGTATTTGCGGGCATTTCTTTTACTATCTTCGATTTGATTTTTTTATTCTTTTTAAATCTCATATGAAATCTAAATGTTTTTTTAGTTTTCGGTTGTTGGGCTAGAATTTGGATAGTAGATTTGTTTATGTTGTTAGCGGAGTAGGTCACTGGTAGAGCGCTGACCTGCTAGGCTGAGGATCCCGGGTTGAAATCCGATTGTAACAGATAAATTATTTAATGGTTTAACTGCCATACATGGACCCTTTGAGATCTGCAAACCCTCTTTCGGCTCAGCCGGCCTCTAACAAGTGGGTACCCTTAATGGTGGAAAACCTGACGGATAAGCGTGCCTAGGACGTCACCTCTCTGTACAGCCGTTGTCATAAAAACACTACAGTCTCTACCATGCACTGAATCCCTTCACGGGTTGTTATTATATTTCAGGTTTTTTATGTTAATTGTAAATAGTTATACTAGGTACGATATCCTTCATTTATTATTTAAATTGTATTTTTTTTATGGCTGCTGTATTGGTTGATTGTTTTCGCTATAGATTGTAGTATCTTATAATGTGATCAATAAATACTTTTAGGAGAAATTTTAGTGTCAGAAATCACTCTTTGTCAATTGAAATCTTCAAGATCGTGAAATTACTATAAATTTCGATGGTAGTTTAAAGTAAAAACATTTTATCATCCTAGAGCTCACCCAGCCTCCCTAAAGTTGGGTACCCTTAATAGAAGAAATCATATCTGGATCTGGTGACCTCCTGGGGCTCATTTATGTTCTATAAAGTAGATACCCTTAATAGGGGGGAACCTGGGGTTTGAGGATGACGATAATACGAGGATATTACAGTCTCAATCATATACTGAACCCATGATCCTTCACTAGTTGTTTTTGTTTTTTAATTGCAATACGCTTTTTCATTCTGACTGGACGAAATAGCCTTCAGGTGCGCTATACAGAAATTGAAGAATTGGAGCCCCGAAGGCCGTTGAAAGGGTGGACAGGTGAAAGGAGGAGGAAATAAGTTTCTTGATAGGTGTGCTGTTTTCGGAACGTAAAGGATACCAAGAGAAGGAAGTACACTGGCCTGGTTCTCTAGGTCCTTCCTTCTTGTCGGCCGCTGATAACTCCGTCAATAGGCTGTCTTTATTCTTACCTTTCCAACAGATGAGTGGAAGTTTATAGATAAATACAGTGTTTTTTCTTTTATTTTTTTTCCTTGAAAAATGTATAATAATTATTAACTTTGGACTATGTAGGAAGAATTAACATTTTCACAAATCATCACAATAAAAAACAAAACAAAATAAATATCCAAAAATTGTGATCGTTATAACTATTTCCTTTTTCCATGTCTGTTTTCTCCTGGAGTAAAAATTGAGAAATTGAAACTGTATGAAATCTTTTAAATTTTACTATTTAAGGTCATCTCATTCTCTAGTTAAAGTTAACAATGACAATAAGAATAAAATCCCTAATACAATGCCAATAAGAATAAAACTCAGGCATTATTGCAGTGGTAGAGGACCTAAGGTCTTGAATACTGCGGAATGCCTTAATATGAATAAGAAAGACATGGTAGAAAAAATTTGAGATCAAAGAGAGAATGATCTTAAGAAAAAGTCTTGGCCCAGTTAAAGACAAAGGTGAACACATACGACGGGATAATAGTGAGTCGTACTCTCAAGTTCCAAAACTATTGGAAGTTATGTGAAAAATGAGGACTATTGATGTTATGCCCCCTTGGTAAAAATGAAAACCATTAGACTGACGAACCGGATTTTTATGTATTTTAAAGAATATAATACCTAACCTGCCTGGTTCTAGGGGGTAGAAAAAGATTCACAAGAGATGGATATTACCTACGAGGATGTTCTGGAAAACAACCGTATTAGGATGAAACTGGATACTCACATGGGTTTTCAAGAAAAACCAAACCTGAAGACGGGAAAGAAATGGACGGAAAAAAAGTGGGAGGGAGCAGCACTGCCCAGGGAGTACTGGGCAAATATAAAAAAAACGATAGTTGAAATGACGTGGTCGATTAAAAATTTCTAAAAAAACATTTTCTGGAAGCCTTTCGTAGTTAATTTATAATTTAGGTCGTAATCATGAATTTTGAATTATATTTTCAATCAAATCGTATTTATAAAAACAAATTGCTATGCATGTATTATTATTTCATTTCTTTATTATAAAAAAATATGTACATGCTTGTAAAAAAATAAGTATGTATTATTATTTTATTGCTTTAGTGACATTAATTACTTTATAAACTGATGCTAGTATCGCTTTTAGTCTTGTATAAGAGGCGTACTCTGTTTCCATTTCATCAGTCCACTGAATACCTTTCATGCAGCGCTGGAGTGTACTGATGACTTCGACTACAGGGTTTAGAGGTTAGCTATTTCCGCCTTAATTCGTGACGCTAATGAGGATTCATTTTAACACCGAAAACCGAGAGCTGGCCCGAAAAACGCTGTTGATAACACTGGCCTTTAACTTCTCCAAGGACGGATCTCCGATCCAGCAGTGCTAGAAGAGACGTACTGCGTTTCATTACCAGTAAAAAATATATGCGTATCGATACGATACGAATTTGAAGAAACGGAGGTCTCGGAAAGATTACATTGAGGAAGTGATGGCGAGAAATCCTTGAAATTATTCTCTGTAGAGTAGCCATGAGGAGGGCTGCTACGCAACAGGTAGGTGATAGCATCTTTGAACTGAGGGAACAACGAGGTAAAATATAGAAGTTCAGAAGGAATTCCCTTTGTGTGCTTACAGGATGGAGAAAAAGTTGAGAATGTTGCCTGTGGTAATACAAGTTTGGCCAACAGACTGCAGTATTTAAGAAATGTTATAATTAAACGTGGTAATACACAGATGATACAGCGCCAAAAAGCTTTGAATTTGAATCTGGATAGAGGACGATTTGGTTCTCCCGGAAGAGGATGTGAAAACTATAAAACTAATCATGATGTGACGGGAGTGGGTGGCAACACTTCCACAACACTGAGGAACCTTGCTTCTTTAAATAAATACAGTTTGTGATTGCACGTAATGAAATAGTGTTAAGAGTGAATTTTGATAAGTTATTTACAGAAACAGCGGTAATTTCCATTATAATGTTATAGGAGGAAATAAATTTGAACTTGTCGAGAAGTATTAAAATATTGTATAAAGTACTGAGGATCTAAGATACCAAGAAAAAACCTTCAAATTTGAAAGGAAATAAAGTTGGGTTAAAGGGCAAAAATCTCGTTATTTTTTGGTCTCGACATCACCAATATTCTTTTGTACAGAAATTTGAAAGTTATATATAATCCCTGAACCTTTAATGCTTACAACTGATCCTTATGGGTGTGAAACGTAGCCGTTAGCGTTGATTATGATCAACGTCTTAAGATATTTAAAAACATGGTATTGTGTAGAATATTTGGTCCGAAAAAGCATGAGGCCAATGGCAAATTTAGGAGATTAACCAACGCGGTTAACTGCAGAGCATGGACCGGTTAATGTAAACGATTGAATCGTCAACTTCGTAAAGATTGAGAAGGCCTTATAAGGTTGTCGGGCTTTGTTCTGAACGAATTCCTAAAATATTGATATGCACTGAATCGAGTGGTAAACGTCCGAGGGGTATGTAAACCAAGGCATAAGTAAGAGGATTGCGTTATGAATGACATAACTGATTCAGTTAGTTAGTTAGTTGAGTAGTAAGTCCGTGGACGGGAGTAAGCAGTAATTGGTAGCATCGGCATCGAATCTTCGGGTTCGCTAAAACTTATTAATTAATTATTAAACTTGCAGATCTTATTAAGTCTATTCTTAAGGGTTTGATATATTTCATAAGAAGTACCTATGGTATCCCTACAAGACAGTAACGGGATATCTCACCAAATATCCATTTGGGTCGAGATAAGAGGTCCATAATATGTCAATAAAAACATTTAAAAAGTTGAGAACCGAATATTCACATTTCCTTAAAGATACTAGTCTTTTCTATATCCGAGATTATTCCTGCTATAATTTAAAGGCAGTGAACCATTAAATAATTTGGTTTTGCCTTTTTTTTTTTAAATAATATTCGGAAAGATTTAAATGGGAATTTAAAGTATTTCTGATCAATCTGATTTTTAAAATCCATGAAATCCTTTTTCTCTTTGGTTCACTACAGATAATAAAACGATTTACTGTAGTATTGACTCCTGAAGGAATGTAGTATTGACTTCATTTGGATGTTCCTGAAAACAACCGATTCCAGCCCACAAAACATTAAACCTTTGTATACTGACTGTTGGATTTAATCGAATATTTTACACAGTACTATCTATAATTAAAATCGGGACTCAATAAGAAAGTATTTAAGTTTACTGAATCCTTTAATTATGCACCACTTGTCCGTGGGAAACAGATTCAAGTACGATAACATTGATCTTTCTGATGAATCACTAGGGACTAACTAGATGCTCTGAATCCCAAGTTTATTCAACCAACTAATCTCCATAACAGTACCAAGATTTGATTAGATTTATAGGTAGGCTTGACTCTTGGTGTTCTTGACTCTGGGTGTTTCTCAATGGTGTTTCTCATGTCATCAAATCTCAAATCGATCCGCAGTAACAATATAGTTAACAATATTAATAGTTTAAAAAAATATATCATTTGTTTGTATCTTTTTCAGTAAATAAATGATTTAAAAGTGTAGAGTATCCGTAAGTTCAAAGCCTTTAGAAGATACCGGGGCTACGTGGTACAATTTTGGAACATAGGTTATTAACCAAGATTGATTTATACAAGGTAAAATTTATTACAAATAGTTTATGTGGCTAGGCTGAAAAAATGCTTGTTATTTCTTTGTAAAATATAGGTAATTTGATTTAGTAAATTTGTTATATGCTGGTACTCAAAATACCTTCTCTCCTAACTATTTTTTCACATTATTACTCAGAATCTAAAGGCAAAAAACTAGTCAAAACATTACTCAAGTTACTACAATACAATACAATATGGCTCTACAACCCTGTGTGGGTCTTAAGCCGTATGCACAAGGGGGTATTGGAAAGGAACTGATTAGTGACGCCAATTACCAACTGGTTTACTTTGAGTCACTCCCTGTGACACTACACACTACACACGGCGCTACTGGTTAGGGACTTGTTTGGGATTCGCAAAACCTGTTTGTAGCTAGTCGCGTGGGTGATTGGCATCTTGGTGATTTGAGTTTGCAGTTCTTTCATGATGAGTGACCAAAAACTAACCTGATGCTGGTCGAGGAGGTGAAAACGTTCTATTTTGTACAATTTCCACCTTTCTGTTTATTCAAAGAAGCTGGAAACGGGAATGGCTTGGGCAGAAGTCGGTGAAGTTGTAAAGTTGACAGGAATGTTCAAGTACAAACGTATTTTTTACGTAAACAACTCCTTCTACATAATAAGTACCTAATTATGTGAATATGATCTACGGTGTCATATATTTTCACTGCCAGGTCAGAGAAGCTTGTGGGGTTAGAAAATAGTTGGCTAAATAGGCCCTGAGATGCACGGTCCAACTTTCCCTCCAGTAGCTTCTTCGCGGGATCCACCTCACTCATTCTTGCCACCATAATCTATTAATTTTCCCGACATGTCGGGCTTCCCAAACATCTCGTACACTTCTCGGTTCACCTTCTCCATTGACCGTTCACATTAAAAGATCCGAAAAATCTGGGGAGCAGCATTCTTTCGAAAATAGCTAACTCTTTTTCCTTGGTCTTGGATAAAGGCCATGTTTCAGAGGCCTAATCAGAGTCTTATACAGCATGATTTTGGTTTTCTAGGAGTGTGCTCCTTAGATGCTTCCTCAGTTGCTGAAGTTACTATTTATCCATAAATTAATCCTATATAATTATTTTTTTTTTTAATTTAAGTATAATTTATGTGATTATGTTATATGTGGAATTGTATAAATTTTTACACTTGAAATAGTAGAGATGTCTTGTAATATCAGTAAGTAAATTACAAAAAATTATTGAAAACAATAAAGCTCTATTTATTTTTTTGATTTAGAAACAACGACTAACCAATAGCGGAAACGACATTGGTTTTGGCGCATTAGGTTTATTTATACTCCTCTTCTTCACTGAATAAACTTTAAAAGCAAGAAGAGTAATACTAATAAAAGTAGAGCCAAAGACAAATATAGCAATTCCCAGAAACAGAGGAGATGAAGGAAGAACTATCTGTGGAATTTCATTTAAGAAGGAATGCTGGGGTGGGTAGAATTCATTACAAGACTAAAAAACTAATACCCTTGTAAAGACAGCAGTGATTGGCTTATGAGATTTGTTTATTTTCTCTGGAAACTTTATTCTGATTTCTTAATTTGCTCCTGAGTTTATCCGTTGCTTAAAATAGGTATTTTAAAATTACAAAAGTAACTACTTTAAATGAAATGAAATGCTTAAAATGCTTAACACATACGATGGAGTTTTAAATGTATAAGTAAGGATTCAATTGATATCATACCACTGTAAACCCATAATTTTGAAATCTTTAAAAAAAAAATTAATAAATTGGCACTTATTCAGCAGGTAGCTTTGTGGCAGGTGTAGTTAAAGTCAAATGAAGTCACGTTACGTCATTTCTACCTCACGGTCGTAATCGATAAAATTGGAACGGTCAGAAAGTAATTGGCTTGAAAATATATCTCAATAAAAAAAAGTGACAGCTTATTTGGGAATAATCAGCATAATATAGCCTTAATAATCTGTAAAGGAACAGGAAATTATGTCAGGTCAGAATATCAAAATTATGTCATGTCAGAATACCAAAATTATGTCATGTCAGAATACCAAAATAAGCTCACATTAACTAGGATACTGTTTTTTTCCCTCTTGTTTTAAAATTATTTATTGGGAAGAAATGATGGGAGAGATCGCCGTTAAAGATAAGATCATGAAGTCACTTGACAGGAATTAAATTATCCTAACCAACATCCTGCGGAATAAGCACCAAAAAATTTTATGTTTAATAAAAATTATTAGAATGAAATAAATTGGCTCATTTTTAATAATGTTTCAAATGAACTACATATTTATTCATAAACTACATATTTAAAAATAATATTTATTGAAATTTACAACTGTATAATAACAACAAAAGTGAATAGAATGAAAGATACATAATGGTTTGAGATAAAGGCAAGTAGAGAAATTTTACCCTGATTGAACTCGAATAATAAATTCAACTTACAAGGTCTTCTTTTCAGGAGGATTATCAGGTATTGAAGAGGTTGCTAGTTTTGGTACTAGTCGGTTTGGGTGGGAATCAAGTTTGTCATGAAAGAAATTATGTCGGGTTCAGGCCTAATCACTAAGAAATGGAACATAAAGGTCATTATGGATGGCCTTAATTCTTAACAGAGTAAGGAGTATGGAGGATTTTATGAAGGCTTTTGGATTGTAAGGATCGGCTACGAGAGTCTTAGTGGAGCCCCGAACCTCTACTCTGGAAGTTCAAACAGGTCTTCAATATGTATATGAGTCATTTTAATTAATTGGGTGTTCCGAGCGTTTGGCTATTTAATGTTGTAGTAGCCTGAAACTGCGAGTGAGCAGTTTCTTCTGGTATGAAGGTCTGTTTAAAGACAGTTTTATTGAGGTTAGAAAAATTATAAATTAAGCATCAACATCATTTTTTTGCTGCTATCTTTTTGTAAAATGATTAATTTATGTCACTCCCCGTTGTGTTACTGATCCTCTATTTATGGAAGTCGTGTAGATTACCTTACTTCAAGATAATATTATAATTCATAAAATACCATTCTAAATAACTAATAGTAATAAAAATAAAATGACACCTCCTGTTGATCCGTTCCCTCATATTTTGCCAGCCTTGACATTGCCTCAACCTCCCGCCAGAAATATGGTCCATTACTCCAGTAATCGCCTTAGCTTCAGGTCTATCGCCTTAGGGCTTATTGACAGAAGCCCTTACACCTCTTAGGCTACTCCCTCTTAGACATTTTCAAAAAAAGAGTCATCTTAGATTATAATGTATTAAAAATTATTACAAGTCAATTTATAAAATAGACGTTGAAAAATTAAAAATTAAATTAAAACATTAAGAATGAAATGAGATCTATGAAGATAATAAAACCTTGACAACATTAAATGGGAAACAGCTATACGATCTATTAAAGGCAGCTACACACGGTCATTCGATGTGAACACACCAAACTGACACACCGAACTGACCGTGTATAGGCTGAATTCATGTGAGCTCACATCGAAAAAGTGAACTGATGGACTGATGAAAATTTAACATTTCGGGGTGACACACCGAACTGACGACTGTCCGAAGTGAGCGTGTGTACCGTCGCGTCAGTTCGGTGTCACATTAGTTATCTGAGGATGCGCACAGGTGTCGTTTGGATCGACATCTCCCTTTCAATCGCTTTTCCAGACCTCGTTTATATTCCTCGTTTGCGTGTTTATTATTATAGTGATCATAGTGATAATATGGTTAGTTGGGGAAAAGACTATCTTTTAGAATTTATAGAACTGTTCAGAGGGGAGGAATGGTTGTGGAAAGTAACTTCAAAGGACTGTCATAACAAACAATAAACAAACAAAAAAACTGCACTATTTAGAAATAACAATTCATCGTCCGAAAACATGATGTAACCACAAAATTGTGTTTAATATGTTAAATACATAATACAAAACACAATAAGAGGGACTGGAGCTTCCAAGGGGTAGCACATTGAACTGAGACACCGAAGTGAGCGTGTGGATGCGAATGTTGCGTTCAGTTAGAAGTGACAGTTAGAAATGAACACACCAAACTGACACACCGAACTGACAATGTGTAGCGGCCTTAAGTATGACATGAAAGAAAGTAAAGTCGAAATAAGGTTAAATTTTGTCGTATAGTAAAGTAAGAAAACGTCGTGTGACGCAAGGGAAAGTAAACATCATATTGTAACCTTCTTTCTGCTCCCGTTCCAGAAATGGCGCGCTCTTCTTCTATTAGAAAGTGACGTCATCAGGCTTCGTCCAACACAGTCCAACATATATATATATACAAAACATAAAAAAAGGCCAGTGGAATATAGAATCAAGCTAAACCTCTATTACATAAAGCAGGAATTTAAAAAATCGTATTTAAATGTGGCCAACTTGTGGTTTATTTAGTAAGTTATAACATATGTTGATGCCTGACTACAAGTTGGGCCGAAGTGTTGGCTATTATTAAATAAGTTTGGTTTAATTAAGTGAAATTCCTTCGCACTGCACTCCTAACCATTTCCTACATTAATCAATATATATATTTTATGAATGCTATACGCGCACTATTGTTATAGACTTATTAGTTAATGTTGCACTCTACGATAACAGCAAGGCTGCCCGTCTCATCAAATTGATGTCTAATCGCCCAAGTCGAAGTCCAATCATCAATCGATCATGGGGTCCACTGTATTATCTGCTTAGACTGTATAGCATTAGCTTGTTTCTTGCGAATACTGACTTTAATTCACTAAACAAATTTTTTTTTCAATGAATATGAGAATAATAAATTCTCGAATCGTGCCCAATAGATAGTTTTATGTTGATCATTTATTTATATTTACGTTTCTTCCTCTTGTCCGTTTGGAGATATTTTGAGACCTAAGGTAATATTGTACAGTTATATTGGTTGAAAGATGTAGTGGAAAACATTTCGTCATCAATTTCAAAGTTCAATTCATGCTTGTCTTCTAATCGTGCATGTGTCAATTTTTCATTTAAACTAGTGTGTGATTTTATATAATTCACTGAAAATCCGTTTTTTTTTATAGTTAGGATAAGAATGTGAGAGCATAAGTCTTGTCTGTATTAAAAGGAAAAATAAAAATTTGGGTAATGGTAAAGCAAAGTATTCCTATTGTATTGATGGTGTTGAAATTCTTTTATTAATAATTAGAAAAAGTTTTAAAGCTTGACTTTATTAACTTAAAATATGAAAAACAGCTTCAACCAATAAAATGTTACTGAAATGACAATATTTGAGTTATATCCTTGTTCTTTTGAAGAAGCGATTTAAAGCTGTGTGCTCTCTCCCATCTTTATGTTAACAGTTACATTTGATCAAACTTTCTTTGAACAAGTACTTGTCGATTGGGATTTAATTCAATATCCCGAATAATCCATAAGAGAAGAATTCATGAATACAAATAAGGGAAAAGTGAATTCGGGATATGTTTTGGTATTGTATATATAGCCCCAGTGAGGAAGATCAGAGGCCCGGAAGGCTGGAGGCAACCGAATTTATGGGGGCCAATAAAGCCCCTCAAAGCTACCGAATTCGTTACCAATCCTAGTTCGGCCTGAGTCTACCCTCGGCTGTTATCTCCCAAAACATTCCTTCAAAAGGGAGGATGTTGCAAGTTCCATAGCATGCCGAGTAATTAAATCGTTATGTCCTCTGGATAAATATCCCTTTGAGGGGATGTTTACCGAATCCATCTTATGAATTACAGTAGATTGAAAAGTTCAGTTATAGTTCGGGATTGTATTAAATGCTATAACATAATTGGCACTGGTCATAGTTAAGTTACATGTATTCAGTGTCGCAATTAGATTTTTAATTCTAGATATTTCATTAGGTACTTATTTAATAAACGAAGTATCGATAGACTTTATGAACCGAAATGAGCTTCTGATTTGAATGTGAAGAAATATTTTAAAACATAACTACTCAATACTCTTTGTACAAACATTGTATTGTATAAAATATTTAATTATTTTGCCACTGATATTAATTCAAAATATATATATTCTTAATTAACTAATCAGCCAAAACATATACTCTATTATGCTATAAAAAAATAGATACAGATTTGTACGAACCTGTGGCTTAAGATGATATCAGAACATAAGGATTTGAAATATTCATTTCATTTGGCATTCAGTTATTTATAGTTTTAATGAATAAATTTATTTATCTACTTGTACCGGAGTTTGGTTATTTAATGTTGATTATAAATATCGGAGTTATGTTTTAGTTCTGCTGGTAATTAATTTGCAATGTTCTTTAATTCTGTAAAATGAAAACAATATTTTTTCTTAGGAAAGTCCATTAACATTAGCATAATTCAAACAAAACAAAACATATATAAACCTAACACTACGTTAAAAAATAATATTAATTATTTCGATAAAATGACAGTATTTTTTATAAAACTGTTACTAATTCTCATTAACGTAAAAAAACGAGAAGATAATAAATATTATAATTGGACACAAAAACCGAATTAGGCAATAAAAAAAACATATACCATTATTAGCCACGAAGGTTATTGTGTTCAGTACATGGTACAGGCTGTTTCTAGTACAACCGTTGTGCAGGGAGGTAATTAGTCCGAGAGCACGATCAACCGCCAGGTTTTCCTCCCTATTTAACGTACCCACTTATTTAAAACAAGAATTTAGATTCGGAAAAATAATTATTGTTTTCCTTGATTACATAGAAGCTGCGAGAGAAACCCATATTATTAAATTCCGATTAAATGATTAGATAACGCAGAACGAAAACATAACTCCGTTATTCATAATCAACATAAATTACCATAACTCCGGTACGAACATTTGAGATGACAATTAGATAAATAAATCCTTTCATTATATCTATAAATAATTGAATGCAAAAAAAAAATGCACGCAATCACTTCATTATTTTAACCACCCTTTTTAATCAGTTCATTAATTAATTACTGCTCTACAGTAATACGAGCTATAATAGTCATTTATCATAACTACTCATAATAGTCATTTATTTATAATTCAAGTCTAATTACTTGATAGGGAATCTTTATTAGATTATTATATAGTAAATAAATAATTAACAAGTTATTTTTTTTGTTTTAATAAATGAAAGAAGGAAGGGAAGAGAGAGACGTGATGGGCTGTAGGAAGAGGGAGTGATTAATGAAGCGGGGCACTCTCCTCTCCCAGGCATCTCTCTTAATTTTTTCTTCTTTTTTTTCTTTTTTGCCTGAAATAAAAACATCCTTGCGAGATTACTAAAGATATACTGGCTCTTGTTCGATCTACATAATTAACGACCATTGTTAAATAAGTGCATCTTTGAAATGAATTGACTTTATAAAAAAAATTCAGAACAATGCTCATTGTTATAAGTGTTTATTTTATCACTATTATGTGTTAATTACCAATTAACACTTGATGATATTTAACTTCCATCTAAATTTAATAAATTATTTTAATACTATTTTGCTTTACTATCTCACTAATATTAACAGTGAGATAGTTTCAATTTATATCGAATTTATGAATGTCGAACACTTCATTATGTTAAAGATTTATGTTCGAACTTTCTTGAATATCATATTTTTAATTGTTTGTATTAATGTTTATGAGAAACAAGAGTGAATTGAATATAAAATTAAAAATAATATTTATTTATTATTTAATTCTCATTTGCACTTGCGCAAATGCGCATCCAGCAAATTTGATCAAAGTGTTTTTCTTTTTGCTTTTCTACACGATAATCTAGTTTTGGAATAGAAATATTTGTTGAGTAAGTCTCTTGGCCAATGTCTTTTTAATCTTTTCTTATCATGTCCAGGTAACAGGGAGTAGGAAAGCGGAAGAACGAGTGGGTTCGGGTGGTATTGTGTCGATGAGTGGAATGTCATGTATTTGTTATGAATACATGATTTTATAGTGGGAATGTTCATGTCGTTGTGTGTGGTGTGATTCGAAATATACCATGGTGCATTAACAATTTTTCTGAGGATTTGGGACTGTGTTGTTTGTATCTTGTGTATGTGGACTTTTTTTGCTGAACCCAAAAATTCTGCTCCATACGTCCAAGTAGATTTTAGTATACCATTATAGATAAGTCGTTTGTCCAAGTATAGTCCGTATAATTACCAGTATAATTTTTGGAAGGTACTTCGTCGTTGTCAATTTTGACTGCTGGACACTAAGCTTTGCTTAGAGAGAAACTTACGTGGCTTGATTTTGAGACGTTATTCTGATTTGCCATTTATAGAACCACTTTTCTAAATCCAATAAATGATTTTGAAGAGCTATAGATGCTAGGTTTGGGTCTCTGTGGGAAGAAATAATGGCTGTATCGTCTGCGAAGGTCTATACCTATATGTTGGTGCAAGGGTGCTCCGGAATATCAGAGGTGTAAACAGAATAGAGAATGGGGCTTAAAAAACTGCCTTGCGGTACACCCCTGTATTGAAGAAGGAGGAAATCGAAGAGTCAACGGAAGTACAGAAGAATCTGTCTTGGAAAAAACATTGAAGAATTAAAAAGTATGTAGGAGGTAAGTGAGGTTTTATTTTCCAGAGAAGACCCCTGTGTCAGACACTATCAAATGCTTTTTCAATGTTAAGAAAAATCGCAGACCAATATTATTTTTTCTCAAAAGCGATAGACATTGCATAATATCATAAAATATTGCATAAACATAAAGTTTTCATCAATTACGTAATGTAATAGGAAAGTATTGGAAATAAAAGTAGATTCATTCTTTGGAAAAAAAAATATTATTGGGAAGAAAAAGATCAATATTTTTTATGGAAATCATGCCATTATTTAATAACAATATTAGATTTCATGAACCTTAATATGATTTAACAATAATAGACCATTTAACTAGATTTTTTTAATTATTTTATATTGACTGTATTCACATTAAAGTATTTTTTATAGCGATTTTACGTGTTTTTTGGTTCATAAATTTATATTTCCTATTAGACATCGCCAACCACCAGCATTAAGACCAAATATATAAAGAAGCTTAGTTTTTGGTCTTAAAGTCAGGCAATTAGAAAAGGTCTTTCTAAGGTTTTCAACATTCCATTGGAAAATAAAATAGCCAAATTTCTTTTGAAAATGTTTAAAATTTATTTAATAATTACATAAAACATATTTAATTATGGTCAGTTCCGATACAACCAGATCGTGCTAAAAAAATGCCACTTACGAGATTTATTTCTTAAAAAGTAACAAATGCTCTTCTAACTATTCCTTAGTGTCCTACTTTCAATGTTATATTCATGAAATTATTTATTTTACAAATTCCTAGAAATACTAAATCAGGTTGAAAAGTATTTTTTGTGTTGTTCACAAAGAACCAAATAATGACATTTCTTTTTTTTCCTTATTAATAATACTTAAGTAAGGTATCTCTAAGAAACTAATTAGAGGAATGCGTGTTTCAATATACAAACCCCAAAAAATTTACCATATTTAGAAATTTGTTTTTTCTTTGAGTATCCACTTCTGTGACTTCATGTATAAAATCACATTACAGCTACAGAAGCCTAGTGTCTCTTCGAGTCGGATAAAAGCATTTTCAGTTGACATGTTATATATTTTGAGTTTTATATATTTTGTATATTACATATTTTATAGTTTACATGTTACCACAAATATATACATTTAATTTATATATAAATTTCAAGCTTAATTCATCATAGTGTAAAAGAGCGAGGAAATAAAAAACTAAAAGATTTTAGAATTTTATTAATTTATATTATTAATTGGCGAAGGTCCTGCGTTTAAATCCTATTCGTTGGCAGAATTTTGTTTAATCTGTTAGAGGCCGGAGATGGATCTTAAGAGATCTAGAACCCTCCTGAGTACTAAGCCTCATTTATTAAATTAATAAATTATTCATTTAATGAAGGGAAAATATTTTTAGGCGGAAACCTTTTTAGTCCCATGGGTTATATATTGTAACAAACACCCTTCCTCCCTTTAAATAAACACAAAACCATAAATCATAAATAAAAAAAACGCCGAACGACACCATGCCAGTGTTATCTAAAAAAATTCTGTTACTGATGGAACAGCTCGATTTACATGCAACTGAAAAATGATTAAATTCAATGATTTCTTTTCATACACAGCCTCTTTGAGAGCTTCATTTTTTAATTTTTGATACAAAATTTTAGATTTTAAATTTCATCAAATATTAGTTTTACCAAATCTATTTTCTGCTATTCCCTTCCTCTAAATCTATTCATATTTTCACTTTGAGTACTATCACTGAGTAGTTTCTCTACTTGTCTTTATTCATGCCAATATGTATCATTCCTGCCATTTACTTGTTGTATTGTTTTAATAAAGTTGAAAATTTCAATGAATAAATTATTTAAAAAAAGTATATTTTCATTTAATAAATGAAACGTGAACAAAACCCCCTAAAGCCATCTGTTGCACTCTAGTGTCGCCCTTTTTTGTCCTTAAGTATGATTTTATTCATGACGTTGCTACACATTCATACGATCAATTATTGTCTGAGGGATCTTTTGATTTATTCAAGAAGAGGTACTGCATTGTTGTACCGAGTATCATTACTGCACCTTACATTGTTATCAATGTAAGAAAATGTCAGTATTATCTTTATCGTTGTAGGCTGGAATAAAGATTTGAAATTAGGAAAAATGAGATAAAATATGTTCATCGCTTATTTTAATGTAATTATACCCGTTGTAGGAAATAAATATATAAAACATTGTGTTTAGTTAACAATACATAAAATATAAATACCGTTAGCTGTATGTATTTTTATCACACCTGTACACACCACCTATGTGCACACCCTATTGATATTACATTTCTAACCGTTGTGCAATGCAAGGTATAATTATATCTTGGCCCAGCTCGCATCCTGGATATGCAATGCATTTCAACTTCAGGTAAATATATTTTTATAATGTTTTATGCGGATGTTTACAGGTATTATTTTTTTGCCACCCACACTCCCAAAATACCTTTTATAATGAGTACACTGTTTTTTTTTGTGCCATTATTTTCATTGGTCTTCCTATTATAATATAGTTAAATTTATTTATAATATATTATATATTATTATATTTCTGGAATGATTAGTATACTGTTTGTTCGGAAAAGTAGTATTACATATATGTATTGTAAATAAATTATTCTGGGACATCTCATGCAGTTCAGGTAAACCTTTCATTGAAAATAACCACATATTTTTCCAAACGTAAAATTTTATTTTACGTTCAGATATTTGCCAATTCGGTTTTGACCACTGATATACCTTTGAGTCCGGTTCTGTTTTTGAAGGAAGCACCGTAAAAACGTAATATTTATTTAATATTACGTTAATTTATTTAATATTTAAAAAAAAAACAATGAATATATCTCAAACGGAAATTAACAGCTGGAAAAAGCTATATAGCTGGAAAAGTAGAATGTTGAAAAGTTAGTTGGTTAAACTTCTATAAACCATTTTACACGTTTGCACTAGTTTGGAGTTTATTCTTTTTTTAGTAGGTTATTCATATTATTGATTTTCATTGCTAGTATTATTGAGGAAAAATTCTACTAAAATTATTGAGTAGAATTTTGATGGATGTTTGCCACATAATTATTGTCGGTGGGATTTCAACTTTTTCAATCGACTTAATCGAGAATTTATTATGTTTTCTCTTCTCCATACATAGTTGAAGTGTGATCATAAAACTTATGATAATGAGGTAACTTGTGGTGATGCAGTTCTAATTGACTTGGAGAAAATATTGCTTGGTTTTTTTGATGTATCAGCTTAAGCACATTTTTATATCTTTCTATGAATTTTTAAAATTTAGGTTTTCTATTTATTTCATCCCATAAATTCAGCGTTCTAATTATTCCATTCTTTATATAAAAAGTCTGCTAAAGTAACATTTTTATAACCAAAAAACGTCGAAAGTTTGTTTTTTATTGGGTTTTTTTTCTGTAGATTAAAATTGCATCTGATAATAGTATTATGAGCTCAAAGAAGGGCTAAGTGCATGATATAATTGGCTGGCATTGATGAGATGCTGAGTATTCCACGTATCCACATCCCAGTACAATATATCACCTAAGGCCTCCAACTATGGCTGATATTCCGGACTAATGCAGTAATAATACCAACGTATAATAACATAAAATAACAATACCTGGGATTACTTTCACAATCTAATTGGCCATCGGACGTATACTAGTTGGTTTCTATCAACAATTTTTCAGAAATGTTAATTCGAATCTTTAATAAACCGTTTACGGATGTTTCCGTACTTAACCATGTCTTCATGCTATTGCTCATACGGCTATTAAAAGTTATTTCAGCGGTTAAAATAAAAATATTATAACCAGATCTCCTAATATAATATGGTGAATCATCATATGTTTTATTATTATATTTTATTTTATTAAAAAATGAATATATATGGGATGTTGATAGAAAAGTCTTCCAATTTATTTTAACTGCATATATAAAATAGTATAGTCTTGATTGGTTAGAAAAATCCGTGAACATTTGTGGTTCAAAGCATACCAATATATCTACAACCCCGGTGAATAAGTGGTTAAGTCTAATTGCCTCCAAAATGAGTTACTTGTACTTAAGTAAACAGAATCGAGCTGTTTTTGTTGTGAATAAGGAGCTAAGTAAGGCATTGGCTTGAAAATGAGTTATTGTTTATATTACAACTCCATTTCAAGCCAAAAAATACGAGAATCATACAATTCTGGCTATCTGAAAGCAGTTAACTGTCTCTGGACAAAATCTGACTATAACCACTTATTCACCAGGGCTGTAAAAATATGACGAATATTAAATTATTTTGAATAATATTAGTTGACCTTATATATATATATATATATATATATATATATATATATATATATATATATATATATAAATATATCTCACCACTAAAATCTCACCATTAAACCATATATACTTTTAATTTGTCAGTATTTTTTTTAGCCCTGAAGATCTGCAACGTGGGTCGAAACGTTGGCTTTCCAATAAACAGTTTTCCCTATTTAAGAGAATTTTTTTTACCTCCACCCGGACCATTTTCTTCCTCGTATATTAAATTAGTGTAGCATACTTATATGAACGCTTTTAAGATAATAAAGCTCAGGAAAAAACAAGAAAAAACTGAATGCATAATTACAATTTTTGCTCATGCCTATGTACGCAGAAGACTTAAAACACCCCCTTTTCAATCCATACGATATTTTTTTTTTTTTGAAAGTGGTCTAAAACTCATTTAAAGAATTCTGCACGGCATGATTTTTTTTTTAAACTTTCACATGTTAACATGTTTAGCCGCACCGCGTTTAAGTCGGCCGTCTATAATTTTGGTGCGCTTAATTAGTACTCAATTAAAAATGAAATTAGTTTAGTATTAAATTAAATATTTTTATTTACGGAGTTTTTACTGATATGAATGTCTCGAAAATAGTTCTCTAGGCTCAGATAGAATAAAATAGAGCTGGTTATAAATTTTATTAGAAACATTTTAGTGTTCGACATGGAAGAAAAATGGTCACTCATAGTTTCTGTGTGTAGTTTAAAATTATCATTAGTCCAGCTTGAACGCCCCACCGTTACCATTCTCTGTGGCACTATCATAACATAATATCATTAAATCATCCGATGATCACGACGGTAATCTTCGTAATTTAAGGTACTATTTTTATCATTATTAGTTTAATTATGTGATCATGTTGTCTATGAACTTTTTACTGCTAAAAAATAAAAACGATTGCAATTTCCCCCCAATTAATTTTTAACAATTCTTGTTCATGTTCAATTATTGTTATCGATAATTACAATTATTAGAATATACTTGTAATAATCGAAAAATCTGTATTACAACAATTAAAATCCTTTGCTGCGTTTTAATCCCATTTACGAATATATTTTGCCAGAGAATAATCGTGAAAATTGGTATGCCAAAGTTTCAGATGTTGTTTTCAATTTCTTATTTACTACCTTGACATTTTGTTTATCTTTGCCCATTGAGTGCCTTAGAAAGTTCTGATTCAGTTTTTGGCCGAGCTCCAGTTTCCTAAAGCAATTTTAATCTTAGTCGCTTTATTCGCAGTCGCGAGGACTGCCCCTGGCAGACACCTGAGCTATTCTGGGTTTTAAAAATAATATTTTAGCTATATACCAATAGGCTTGCCGTTAAATTTATTTATAAGGTGGAAAAAAAGTTCAAAATATTGTTATGAAAGATATTAGCTGAGCTTAAAAGTACTGTTATATTTATCGTTTCACTTATGTTTACGATCTTATCATCAGATAGTGTGCTAATCCGATCCAAGTATTTTATATGAGACTACCAGGCCTGACAGAGGTTGTCCTATTAATAGCAAGAAAGAAAAAAATTGTTTTAAAATATTTTTTTAAAATATCTTTAAAACATTCGATACCGCGATCAGAGAGCTGATTGTTCTTTGATATGCACACGAAGAGAAGAATTATATGTGTAAAGATATATTTTCTATTTAACATTATATTTTTAACTAAGGAATTTATGTCTAAATAATTGTTCCACCTAAAATAAAAATTACAAAAGTATTCTCGTTGCCAACAGCTATAATATTATAAACATACCAAAGCTAAAACCGGTAATTACGCCTGTTAAATTATATTAAAATATACTTCGATGATTGAATCATTCTAGAATACTCTTCACTTTTTTCCTTCTTTTTTTTTGAAGAACTTCAAGATTTCAAGATTCCTTAATTGCTTCAGGACTCTGTATAATAGTTTCTAATTTCGGTGAAAGTCTGAGTTCGACTTCCTGATTTTTCGTTTAGCTTCACCTTATAGTTTGCTTCTATCCTTATTATCTTCTTCCAGGTCCTCCATTCATCGGAGATTTTTTTTTAAGGTACTTTCTCTGTAATATTGTCTTTAGTTAAAAGACCGTATCGGACCTTCAGTATTTTCTTCATCGTAGTGACATGCTGAAGTACTTGAAGCATGAATAATATAATAGTTATAATTCATGTTCTAGTTAATCTTCATTATATAGTAATAATAATTGGTAAAATAATTGCAATTTAAAATAAAATCAACGTCTTGTGAATCCCACTTTTACTTGGATTTTCTTACAAACATTAACCACAAATTACTTTATACAGATAAGGTTTGACACAATTGATAATAAATACACCGTTTGCAAACCAATATACACTCAACAGCAAAAAAAAACCGGACACTTAGATTTGTTCTTATAATTTCGTTAAATACATATGTACATTAATCTTTTTAATTCATGGTAAGAATGAAATAAACCCCGGAGTACATCGTGAATGGTAGACTTCGCTACCCCAAGCACCGGCCTTCTCTGGCCAAGGCATCAGCTCGGGCTGTGTCAACATTTGAAAGAACCATTATTCTGGACCAAAATAAAAAAAAACATGTCTATTAATCACAGAAAAGGCTTGGTAAATACATTAAAGATGTTTAAATGTGCTAAAAACTACTTACAGTTTAGAATAGGTCAGACAGGTAAATCAACTTCAAGACAAATAAATCAAATCTGAGTTTTATCTAATTGTTTACTAATCCTGAAGGGATTAGTTCAATGGACTTAGACCCTACATTCTAAGTAATAACTAGAATACCCACAAAAACAAACACATTGCTGAAAATTAGCTTTTAATACAAAAAATATGAAGTGTCCGGTTTTTTTTGCTGTTGAGTGTATTTTGCAACATTGTTACATCTATTTAGCGTGTCTGTAAATTTGTATATTGAATTTTTAAAATATCAGAACACGAGTATTAAATTTATGATACCTATTT
Organism: Troilus luridus; assembly: GCA_964056705.1. NCBI lineage: Eukaryota > Metazoa > Arthropoda > Insecta > Hemiptera > Pentatomidae > Troilus > Troilus luridus. The sequence continues at coordinate 37,846,382 of OZ057414.1, read as the reverse complement.
CAATTAAGGATTTGGGTTAACGAACAAATAATTTAAGAGTTTAATTTAGTAGAGTCCATCATCGGAGGTGAACGTATAGATATATTAAGGCTGGGAGTCACGAACGTTCGCATGATGTTTGATGACCCATTAAACGCTGAATTCATTAAATGGTTATGTGATACATATACTGATTATTATAAGTGTTATCTTCATATCACATATAATAGGGTTGATGAATATTTAGAAAAATATTCTTTCGTAGGAACTATTGGAGATATATTTTTGGTCGGCCTGTTCCATAACATGTAACATATAACATGTGTATCCATAATCAGTCGCTTGTTTGTTTATTCAACATCACTTTATGCTGCTAAAGCTAATCGGACGATGCTAGAGTGGGAGCTCTAAATTTTGCCTTTCCAAATTGAATTAGGATATGGATTTTAACGAGTACCTGACACCGTACAGGCGCGGGACCCCCGTTTAACGTCCCTTCCAAAGGACGCCGTAACCAAGGATTTTTTACTACTTTTAAAAATCTTAGGGGTACAAACCTGCTCTCTCTTGAGCATGATTGTTATGGTAACCACTAGACCACAGGTCGCTCCGCTAATCATTCCTTTATTTGAAAAAACAATACTTAAATATTTAATTATAAATTTCCTCTTACTCTTGGGCCCACTCATGACGCTCTTTCCATAATGAATTAATATACTGTTTCCTATTTCGATTGATCCGTGATTACAGTGAAGTATATGATTCTTACAGCGGATTTGGACTCACAAACAATATCGGCTGCAATGTTTTACAGATAGATTTTTTTCCGATGGGAAAAACAAGACGGGTGGGAGGCAGAACTAGAATTAGCTGTTGCAGTGTGATTAACCGCTTTTCCCAAGCCTCATCCACTGTGGAGGAAGGCAATAAAAGGAAATGCAATTAGAATTGATTTTGGCCTCATGAATCATATCTGGTCCAACCAGTGCCAGGGGATTGCCCGGTGTTGCTTCTAATGGCTAGTGGTGATAGCGAGGGTTCGATGGATAGTTATCTGTCATCGATGATGATGATGATGATGACCCAATCGCAGATAGATTATTTTCCAATAAAAACAGCTCCTGATTGTAAATAGAGAGATTATTTATAGAATTTGGATCTTTAAAAAAAACTTATAATCCGACAAGTTATCTAGGTGATTATCTAGTTATAATTTTTTTCCTAAAGCATTTTATTATTCAATAACTAGTGAAAACTAACAACCAATGCTTCGCCAGTACAAACGACTTAAAGACTCAACGAAAAAATAAAACACAAGACCACTCAAATTTAGCATTTATCATCGCGCATAGGAATACTACACAGGGTCAAATCAAGAAGTTTCTGAAATAATACATTGAACCTTATCAGTTATTAAAAATTATAAAGGTATTGTTTTGGATTTGAAAATATCGTTATTCACTTCTCAAAATTCAAAATCCGAAACGTTATGTTTTGTGTAAGTGTATACACCCACAAATAAACCTGTACCACTACAACCCATGGAGGGACTTGGTTTCAGTGCATGGTAGAAACTGTACTGTTTCTAGGACAAGGAAATTGGAGGCGGCGCTCGAAAGGTGTTGTGGGGAGTTGTCGTCGGTTACTATGTATCGTTAGTTATCTAGTTAAATCCGGTATCAACAAGCGGGGTGTCAATCCCTTCCTCACTGGCGCCTAATTAATTTAGGTATAATTCTAACGTTATAACTTTTAACCATGTATTATTAAAGCCTATTAAAATATAATTACAGCCACGAGTGAAGCGAGCTAGGTTATGGGGGAAGGGTGTAGCTTACCTAGGCGAGGCCTGCCTGAGGTGTCTTCTGCGCAGATCGTTTTCTTACTTGTCAGACTATATCACTTTAAGGAAGAAAATAGTTGGGGGTGCAGTCAAATAAAAACACTAAATAAGTGGTTACTTATTTAATTATGTGCCGACGTTTCGACCCACTTTGTGGGTCATCTTCAGGGTAATAGGAGGCTTGAGCAAGACTAGCAACTATTTTCTTCCTTACGTCTATCTTCCAGTCAACCATCCCCTCGCTTCTCATATATCACTTTAAGGTTATATATATTTTTTTAAAGCTTTCGATATAATAAGTATTGTTTTTAATCTGCATTAACTGGTATTATTGTGGGTTTTTTTTTCATTCCTAATAATCTCTAAATTGGCTAAACGTTTACTATTGTTAACTATAAACTGCTATTTTGAATAACTGAAAGTTGTATTTTTATTTTATTATACTATGTTCTATCGAACAGTTCCTACTGCCTTGTTGATTTTTATCTAAATGAATGATGAAATTTACTAGACTGTAATATATTCATTGGTGGGATAGAATATTTAAGGAAACTCAAAATTTTCCGAAAACCGCAGTTGTGTTTCAGTCTCAATAGGAACGTGGAATATTTGAGTAATCTGTGAAATTTTATTTTGTAACCTCTCTTAGAGGAAAATTATTTTTTCAGATTTTCATTTGGTCCTTTCATCTCTATTAGCAAGACACTACAGCCTTGGGACGATGGACGTAAAGTGGTTTCGTTCCCTAGTCACTTCGGGCTTATTTAAATTTTAAATATTTATCTTGTTCCTCCTCCTTTCATGAATTTCAAGTACCCGTTAAAAAGAATTCGACGGAGGTAAGCTCGGAAATATAGGTAATTCGTTTTTGAAAATAATTCCCATAAATTAACAACCATTGTGCTAAACTAGTTTTGAATTGAAATTTTTTTTTGATAATTAAGAGAAATTTAAATTTAAAAAACTGAAATTTATTACATTGTGGTTTATTATTTTCTAATCTTTAAGATAATAGTAATACAATTTTGGGACCGTTTTAAGAAGGAGACCATTAGTCAGATACTCTACGCGCACATAGATAAAATTATAGATGTAATGAGAAAGAGTTGGAATTCAATTATATGGGCCCCTACAAAGAATGGATCAAAGCAGAATGAGATAAAGCGTATTCATGTATCTTAAAAAACTGAAAATGACCAACACAGGGATTAATGAGACAAAAAAGTACCTCTAAGAGTTCTCCGGGTAGTATTAAAAGAATTTCTTCACTTGGGCTGAAACTTCAGAATTCTACGGATTTCGCAAGAAAGACCTAAGAAAAATTGGCGCAATTCGGAAAGAACAAAGAGCGCAAAAACATAGGGAGATAATGAAGGGGATGTGGAAAAAAAGAAAAGAACTGTTGAATCTGACGTAGTCCATCGTAAACAAATAAAATAAAAAGTGCAATTGGAGATTTTTATTTTGAGATTGCAAAATTTGTTTTTCCCCTTCGACATAAGTGAACGAGATATGGGTCTATGAAACAAAATTTTCTATTTTATAACTAATTAATAACAATTAATTAGTGTATTACAGTTATTTGCTGTGTTAAATCATATTTTATTATTCCCCACATCTCAATACGGTATTGGTATTTTCCTTCAACAAGCTTGGTCCCAGAAGGTCTTTTATTTCTTTCCCATAGGTGCCGGATATTCTTTCTCGAGTGTTAGCTCTTCTTCGTCACCATTGCCCTCATCAAGAGCCCTGCAAACACTTGGAAAATATTTATTGAGGTGAGTCCAAAAAAAAAAAAGAGGTCTTTTCATATCCATTCTGCGATTTGGATTGTCAAATGAAATGGGTGGCCTTCGGAGACAAAAAAAAAACATAAATTTTTTTTTTACATAAGATGATTTTATAAATGTCATTAAGTTTTAAAAACCAATATGTGTTATTAAAAAAAATGTATCACGTACAAACCAGAAGGGTCTGCAGTTCTGTACGCATTAGATAATGTACCTAGAAAAAGTGTTTTGCAGGGAAGTGATTCATCCACTATTAGAGCATATTAGAGCACGGTCAACCGCCAGGTTTAGCCACAATCAACGGTACCCACTTTATAGAGGCTTGATAAGCCCCATGAGGGTCTCCGAATCCCACCGAGTCCTTCCCTGGCTGTTAAAAGATTAAATATATTATTAGAATTCGAACCCTGGACCTTCTGCACGGCAAGTCGGCGCTCTACCGTGAGTCTACCCCGCTCCCAAAAACCGCGATGAGGACGGGATACAAATGTTTTTTCGTTGAATTTATAAAAAGAAAAGGAAATGTAGGAAAATGGGTGTAACAGTAGGTAATAAATTCCTTTACTTTATTTGCTAATGATTAGGTGATAGTAGCAAGTGATGATGAAGATGACAGCTACATGCTAAGGAAACTTCAGGAGGAATATGCTGCTTAGGCTAGGGAAATAAGCAGTCTGAAAACAGAGTACATGGATATGCATGCAAATATAAGTGCCTTATCCCTCGGAAATTGGGAAATAGAAAAAACATATGAATCTAAATATCTTGGAAGATGGTTTACTGAATATGGAACCTCCTACAAAAAAGTAAGAGGTACATAATTATTGGCTGTCTTAACTCTTTTCTGCGGAGTAAACAGGTTAACCGGATCCGAAACATGGACAATAACTAAAAAGGAGGAAAGTAAACTCTTGGCCATGGAGATGGACTTCTGGAGACGTTATTGCTCTAATTCCAGAATTCAACACGTCCCTAACAGGCACGATAAGGCAACTGGTAGGGGAGGAAACAACTAGCCTCTACAGAAAGAAGCAAAAGGGGGCGACTCAAGAAATGACGGTTGTGGGATGTGGAGGAGAGCACGGCAGCGAGGTGCCGTAGAGGAGACTGGTTCGATCGAGATCTTTGGCGAGAACTTTTGTAACAAAAGTTGTAAAACTAAGTTGTTAAAAATGATTTAAAAAAATTGTTTTACTATGGAAGATTTTCTTACGTCTTTATAATAATGTTGGTTAAATGACGCTTATGTTCAAGTTATTGATCTACAAACAGCAACTATTTTTGTTGTTTTCCCGAAACAGATATAAATGGAAAGTGAGAGTTTAATTTTATTTTTCCAGCCTCACGCCTCCCTTTTTTAGGTCAGAGGCGATATTAATTTTGCAGACATATTCGGTCGGATGGCCCCGGCAAATGGAAACTTCCATTTAATAAAAGGCCTTCGCTGGTGGCCAAGTCGCTCCAGAGAAATATTAGCCGTTGCGGCTCCCTCGGGAAATCACCGAGCGATAGGAAAAAGTTTTCGCACTTGCCTATTCGATCGCTCTGTTTATCCATCCCGTCTCTGTAGTCCTCTTAAACGATACGAGGCCATGAAACCACTTGCGGTGGAGATGTGTTTTAATATTCTTTGCACTATTATATCTGAAAATAGGTGGCCATATACTTTGATAGCCCGAATATGTTTTATATGTTGTGCCTTCTTCCACAATATATAATTACCTTAGTCTGCTCTGAACTACTGAAACAAACTAAGTTCGCTCAGGTGACCATTAACCGTTTCTTGATCTATCCTACAAAATTTTAGCCGCAATGTGGTATGCTCAAGGTAGGTATTATCAATTACAATATTCTAAATATTTGCGAGAATAACACCGCCTAGTATTTGTATAGAAAGTTACAATGTATATGCTTTCATTAATTGAACCACTGAGTGGAAAAAGGAAATATCTCGATTTTGCTGTAATATAAACTGGGATAGCCATTTTTCTTATCATGTGTAGGCACATTTACTCAGCAGAAAAAGGGAATATCTCAATAGCTCTAGACCATTTAAAATCTATAGATTGCCTGGTGGTGAGCGTGGAAAAAGGGAATAACTTTTAAATAAATAAATAGTTACTACGTCCTAAAAGTGTAAAATAATGTTGTAATAGATATTAAGATATATATATTAAGATTGCCTATGTATGAAAGTATATTTTTCATGTTTAATGTTATTGTGTAAGATCAACATAAATCTATTTAAACAGTTTTTTTACGTTTCTGAAAAAATAGGTTTCAGTCACTTATTCCCTTTTTCCACTCAGTGGTTGAATTGTATGTAGCATGCAGTTCTACCGTAATGTACTTATTTAGAATCTAAACCGACGAGGCCAAGTTTCATATTCTGCATAACGATGAGAGGAGAATCGGAAATTCATGACTTTAAAAATTTTAAAGGCATACATACGGAAGCAAGAAAGTGCCAAGATAGTTTTCACCTTTCAGTTTATCTTCTTTTTTGTGTTGAGTCGTATTATACCCCTCTCAGCATCAGGCTCAGTTTCTTCTTTTTAAACTAGGGCATCCGTTGTAAAAACAGTTGATTCGATTGTGTTCTACCCGATCCAGGTACTTTTTCGTTTTTCGATTGTAGTTACCATCCACGTATTCTTCGCGATTATCAAGTTTCTCGTTACCAACCTCTGGTTCTTCGTTATTCTGCGATACACACTTTCTACATCCAATTTATCATGTATGCATTCGAAATATTTCTTCTGTTGAATTTTTAAGTAAGAAATAGGCACGCTATTTATTCATAGACATTAATGGTGTTTTTTTGGAATATTTTTATTTCTATTAACATCTTGCTGGAATTCTTTGGTATTCTTATTAGCCCTCACCTTTTCTAAGACTTTTTATTCTCTGCTCGAGACAGCTATCTTCTTACGATGACGTAGTTTTTTCGACTTATCATATTACTATATACAATATATTTATTACAGCCCTTAAAACTAATCTTGCACAATAATAATTGAAGTGGAGCCATGATGTAGTTATTTATCTACCTCTCTGGAGACTTTATATTCTGCAGGCGTAATTGCTGAAACTCATCAGCCTAATTCTTGATTACTTTTTTTTCCACCTGAGTCTAATTGGTCTCTCTATCTCTTTGCCTTTTGTAATATTAACATCTTAATAGCAAAGCACTTTGGCATTACTAACGTTTCTAGCTTGTATAAGTGATACTACATGCATGTCTACTGTTAATAAGGCTATATTGATATTATTAACACCTTGGCTAGTCAGTGAGCTCCATGGTCCGTTTTATTTTGGCATAAAAGGAAATAAGGGAAAAGCAGCGTTTTACAAATTAAAATTATTATTTTTATTTATTTATCAAATTATTCAGTTAATTAATTAATTAAGATTAATTAATTATAAATTGATAAGACATAGTGTAGTAATTCCCTCAGGAAAACGTTAAGTCTCTAAACTAAAACAGTAAACAAAATTACCTGACAATATTCCACATATTCAGGCATTTTTAGGACAAAAAGAGAATAACAGCAAAGGAAAAAAGAAATAAAACACATCCTAACCTCAAAACACTAACCAGAGGAAACATCCCACCACCTCCAAGGCCCAAATGCAACTACTGAATCATAAGGAAGATTACCAGACAACAGCTGGAGAAGATTAGATAAAAACAGTTAGGTAAAAACTAAATAGAAAACGCACAATACATTCACCAACCTTCAAATTGTTCAAAGGAAAAAAAATATATTGACAGGCATTTTTGTTTCCTTTTTTGAACTAAAAATTTGAGGTTTTTTGTGGGAATTTCCCCTCTAATTTCTTAAAAAGTATTTTATGTCACTTTTCAGCTTTTGCTTCTCAATATTATTATCATCTAAAGTCAATACATTTTTCATCACTCTCAATATTTGTATTTATTTTCCAATTACAAGGATTGGCAAGGTAGTTTTTTCCGAACATACTGATTGTACCACAGATAAGAATTCCCTAGCTGTTACGCCTTGGACCAATAAATCTTCGGCTAGGACTGAGCAATGTTCAACAGCCCGTTTCCGCCCTTCTGGTGCTCCAGATAGTAAGGTTTAATTAATGCTTGGGATACTAACGTCATTTTATTGCTGTAATAAAATAAATCATTTCAATAGCCACTCGGTTTGTTTTATTGATATTTTAATGTTTTCGTAGATATGTAGATATGTGACACAAAAGAACTATATCAAGCATATTATTTTGTACAATTTTTTAAACTGGTTGAATAAAAGTTACTAAGAACTCAGTTCTTTCGGATCAACGAGCTCCGATGATGGCTCGTAAGTTTGGGCTGAAACGTAGACTTTAAAATAATAATTTTACATCTATTGCAAACTACAAATTTTTTTATATTATTAGGTCGTAACGGATGAAATGTCAGTTTCCTATATTCACATTTTTCTTTTCATTAGGGATTAGGTTATTTGTACACAAACAATTATGTTATGTATACCGTTTGAAAGATAATTTAATCATTTTTCATAATCAGTCTTACTTTTCCTTTTGAAAGTGAAGCAACGTTTTAAAAATAAATAAGAATAAAATTATGTCTTCCGCAGAAATTCGTATAATTTTTCTCGACGAATTTAAACTTGGCTATAGTGTCACGGAGGCATTCCAAAATATTGATATTGTTTACGGTGAAGATACAGTTAGCGAAAGAACAATATTCCGTTGGTTTGAAAAATTTCGGTCTGGGGATTATGCCAAAAAAAAAAAGTTGAAAGAGCAGGTCGAAGCGGGCCCTTCCCAAACCACTCGTGAATTAGGTTCACAACTTAGAGCAAGTGCCATGGTTTACATGCACCTTAAGGAGCTTAGTAAGACAAAAATGCTGGAAATATGGGCACCACTTGAATTAACCGAGGTCCAGCAGCTCACCCGATTGGAAACGTACTCCTCACTTCTGTTGCACCTTTCTCACCCACCATATTCTTCGGACCTTTCTCCAACTCATTTTTACTTTTTTCGTTGTTTGGATGATTTTTTAAGAAATAAAAAATTTGACAACGAAATTGCCCTGAAATCGGCCCCAAGAATTTGCTTCTACCTTGACACCGAATTTCTACAGAGCGAGGATAGAAATGCTTTTTTCACGTTGGGAGAAGTATTGTTTAATAATTTTTTGTTAATAATTTAAATTTACACCTTCGCTGACATTTCATATGTTACAACCCAATAATAACTCATAATTTTGTATTTATTGCACTGCACTCACTATTTATTCCACATTTAGTTACAAATGTCTCTATTTTTTTTAAATGATTTTTATTTATTTTCACAATTAAGTGTATTTCCAAAGGAAACATTATTGTAAAATAAATAATAATTTCTATGCTAATAGTCTTTCTTTTTAACTAGTGATTTCACACCAATTAGATAAAATTTAAAACTGATTTCTTCGACTTGATGTCAACACCGTGGGAAATGATTTGTGTAATTGTTTTCGTTTTGTCAAGGTTTATTCATTTAAAAAAAGCAATAGATGTGTTGTCCAAATGTTAACACAACTGAAGAAATATTTTTGTTTCGTCTTATCGCCAACTCCAATCCAGTGTTCAAAGCGTTGATAAACTGTGCTATGAAATTGGCCATTGTGTTTACCCAACCTATTGCTGTATGTATATACAATTCTATTGTTCCTTAATGTAGCTATGTTTGTAGTAATTATGTCAGTTCTTTGAGGTAGATTAACTTGTAACAATCTCTTCAGCCATCTTCCATTGTTAGTTTGTTTTATAGTCCAAGCGCGATAGTCGTTTTTGAGTCGAGAGGACTCATAGTCGTTTTTAAAATAAATTTTCTTTCTCGACTTGTAAATAATTCAGGAGACAAATAATAAATATTTTAAAAAATAGATAAAATGTTAGTTGTTTGTGATATTAGATGTTAATTTTCTCTGATATAAATTTAGTACTAGTAAGCTAACGTAATTAAGCACACGTAAACTGAAATATTAAATAACTAAAAATAAACCTGACTATATTTTACCTACATAAAAAAGATATATATTATTTTTATGAACTTGAGTCGTCTTTTATCACCAGTCAGCCTTCATTAGAGGATTATTTTTATTTTAGTTCAACTATAAATCTTAATATATTTATGACCTCAGTATTATAAATTGGCACCTTAGATCTTCAATGTTTTAAGAAATATTGTATAAGTGAAAGATTACTTCAGAACCATTATCTCAAAAAGAACAATACAAATTTTATTAAATTTTTTTTTATTCTAAAGTTTTAATCCCTAATTTTTGCATTACTATTTTCCACTAATAAAATATTTTGCAGTGTTATTTGCGATTCGGCATTAAATGAAGAATCAAGGCTTTTGAACTTGGTAGTTTAATTGCTATTTATTTATTTATAGTCAAACTCGGAAAGCTCTTATAAAATCAATATTGCAGATAATTGATTCGGCACACTGAACGCAGGGCCAGATCTTTTACTAATTTAGCCTCATTAAATGAGGGTCATCTTTTTTAGGCTGTTGATTATTTAACAATATAGGGTCCTTTTGGCACGAACTGGAATGCTTCATCATTAATTGGTTACTATACACTAATATATTTTAAATGTTAGTTTATAGAAATTATTAATACGGGCATATTTCGGTACCTTATTTAAGTATATGCTAAACCAAATTTTTTTTTATTATTTTCTTTGATAAAATTATTTAAACCCAAAGTACTGAAAACGCTCAATGTATTGCTATTTATATAGCATCCCTAATATTTAAAATATATTGTAATTATAGTTTTTGTTTATGCAATGCTTATAACTGTATGCTAATTTACATAAGTTGTTTGTTTAACTCGTTATGAGCATAAATCGCGAACATTTTCAGTTTTCAGTATTTTCTGGAATCCTTTTTGACAAGTTTTGATATGGGGTTGGCTGTGGTGTTGTGGTCACCAAAGCAACCTTCTGTGTCCGGAGTTCACAGCCCGGAAGTTGGCCTTAAGATTTTAAAAGAGAACAAGAAATCCGTATATAAGAATATGATTATGCCGTCCTTCGGAGGATTCGGAAAATGGAGGTCTCGAGCCTGTGTGGTGTCAGTTACACAAATATCCCTACCCTAATTATACCTATACATAACACAATTTTAGTTCGGTCATCCGTTTAGTCATAGTAACATAATGTGACGTTAAATAAATAAATACACAACATTTTCGATGTGATGCTATCTTTTGTATTTGGTATAACTCAAAAATATTTAGCGGTAGAAAGTAAAAAATATTTTATTATATTAGTTGTATATTAGGGACTCGAACGCGGGTCTTCCAGATCGCTAGCCTGGAACTGTACCAATTGAGCTATCCTGGCTACATCAGGCTCGTTCCCCGGTCATGGTCATATCCTTTCTTTTCATTGATCCGACGTCCCCGCTATGACCATGGAAAGGATATGACCATGACCGGGGAACGAGCCTGATTTAGCCAGGATAGCTCAATTTGTAGAGTTCCACTTCATGGGTTTCCACATCAAACGTTTTTTATGCATGTATTTAATAAAATTAATTTTAATTTTATAATTAAAACACCTCATTTTTAAAATAAAATATTAATATTGTATACTTAATTGTGTATAATTATAAATGTTTGAAATTAAAAATTATTTTAAACTAGTTTTTGTATTTTTTTGTTTAACTCATTACGACTTTTTTGTGTGCTATTCTCGTGTTCGTTGAGAGAGATCGAAATATTTATACGATGTTGGAGAAATATAGAAGCTTGATACAAATAAATGGTTATTGTTGACATAATACCAAAAAGAAAGAGAAAAAAATCCCGGGAAATCCTCTTATAATGTAAGCTCTTCCCCGGTCTCTATACTTCCCTGCAAATCTCTTATTTGTCTCTGCAGAAGCTATTGCAAACAAAAGAAGGTATCGTCTACGCCTCACTGCAGTTCACAGACATTACGGGATTAGCAAGGACTGATCCTGAAGGATACCGGAATAATAACTGAGGATATTGGAATAATACCATGAGTCCCAGTATACCATACAAGGACATTGATGCCTATTTTCGATGGAGACCACGTTCCAGTCTTTTAGCCCCTCATGTTTAAACCCCTCTCCGATCATATATATACTGTTGTAGGAATCGTGTCTAAATATCACTCCGATTTTTTGAAGTGAAACTTCTTTACTCTGCCCAGCTGCCAGTGTATGAGTTATACAATTTTTTAAATCAACTTTAGTTCAATGATAAGAATTCTGTTGATATAAGGATAATAATATCTAACTAAATAGTACAATAATAACTCAAAACATCAATAACTAGTTGGACTTTTCGTTTCCCCTAAAACATTTAATTTGTCATAGTTAAATGTCTTCTTTTATAAATTAATTGAAAGTTATAATTATATATGTTGAACTTGAAGATGTTAATAATTTTAAAAATTAAAATGAAGTTCAGCAACATGTATGTAAATACAAAGACGAGGTATAAATATAACAAAATACTATTTATCATTTCAATTAAATTATTGATATTTTCATAGTTTATTTTATTTTATTTTTTATTAATTGTTATCATTTTTAAATATTTTTAATTGAAAAGAAAAGATATGTCTGGGACCGGGACTCGAACCCGTATTTGAAAAGAATAGATATGTCCAGGACCGGGATTCAAATTCCGGTCCTGGACATATATCTTTTCTTTTTAAATAAAAATATTGATATTTTCTTTTAATCTTAATCATATGTTTTGATTAAAAAATAAAATACTTGAAAATGTATAGAATAAATTCGGAGTGCCAGCATATGTGAAAACCAGACTTAATTTAATTATTTAAATGTAAATTTACAAATTTGAAATTGAAATAATTGAGACTATAATTAATTCAAAAAAGAGTTTGAATTGAAAACTCCGTTATTACAGAGTTTTGAGTTTTCACTTTTGTCGGCAGGCCTCATGGTTACCAACATTTCTTTTTTTTAGTGAGTAGATTTTCGATATGAAAAAAAACAGTTTGTGTTTTTTTTAATCAATTAAATTTCTCATTCTTATCCATTTTAAGTTAATATTTTTTTTTAAGTAAGATAAAATTGATCTTTCGGTATTTATTCTATATTCAAAGAGATACGGCTACCGCGAATCTGCGACGAATGCGTTGTTTATAAATGCTGGCACGATGAATATTTTTTTTAGGACCCGGTGACGCGTTGATGATACGAGGTAATAATTTTGGAACGATCCCAGCTGGAAGTCATCTCGACAGCCCATTTTAATAAACATGTCGAGGGGCCTTGGTGTCTCCTGAAGATTTCACTGAACGCTATCTGTTGCTTTGCTTAAAACTTGTCCTTGCGTAAATATTTAAACAGTTTTGTACGGCTTATTAGCTATCTATATTTTCACACCTTCACCATATACTTAGAATACGTTTTTATTTATTTTTTTTATTTGTGGAGATATTACATTGGAATAACTTTTTCCTAAGTCCTTGATGTTACCGATAAAATTACCTAAATAAAGGAATTTAAATTGAGAAAACTTGTTAAATTGTTGCACTGCAGTAAAGCAGGTCAGTAATTGAGGATTTGACCTGTAGGTCGAACGGTCAGAGGTATGGCCATTAAACGTCTACAAATTTGTTTATTTTGTATAATTCATAAGTTTTTCCAGGAATTTAATAAAAACTATTTTTATTAATTATTAGGCACTAGGTTTTGATAAGTTATTTTAAGAGTTTAAAAATGTGATTGCGCATGTTTAAATTAGCAAGTATTTATAATTATTTGGCTGAATAATTATGTGATGATGATTTCCTAAAAATTTATTTATTTAATTGAGCTTCATAAAGGTCGCTGAGTGGGAAGCATGTACTGTGATTTTGGAATCAATTTTGAGCCTAAATTGTCTCCTCCTTTTACTTTATTATTTTCATTATAACCAACTTCCAAATTATTGAGTGAAGTTTAGACATTAGGACTAATTAATAATTTATATCATGAAAAATAAAATACCGTTACAAGAATAGAAGAGCCTGATTTCTTATATCCTTGTTCAGTGACTAGAATATTTCAGATAATTCATTGGAGAGGCTGAAAAAGTGTTGGATGACGGAACTACTGATCTAAATGTCATATTAGGAGAATGTTCTGGACACTCCCGCATGATGCATGATGACCTTATGCAGAAATGATTCTTACTTCGGCAGTGTTGTAACCTACTACATAGTTAATTAGAAGTACGTTTCAGAGGATTTTAGACGTTGGACTTCACCTGATGGCTTGTTTCAGCCAAAGTATTATAAATAGACTTGACGATAATAATAAAAAAACTTCCGGCTGTACCTCAAGGCTATGTTCAATGACATAGTCTAAGGGCACATTACCGAGTTCTTATCAAGAAAACAAAATAAAATATTTCCTCTTTCATTTTTCGGTTGATCAGCTGTTACGCCTCGTACTGTGAAGTTGCTGAAATTATCTTTGAATTTTTATGTATGGCAGGGCAATATGTAAGTAAGCAATATGATGAAGTTGTTATTTCCACAAGATTGAAAGTAAGATAGGAACTGATTCTAATATTTTCTTTAGTGGTGGTCTAGATGAATAAGAAAATAATCATTTCCAATGATTTTAGTGTAAAAACTTCATTACTGAACAATAATCTTCCAATAGCACATGCTAATTGAAATAATACTCCTAATTTAGATACTGTTCAAGCGAATCGAACAGCTGATGGTAGAACATCTGAATTTATATATGGGACTCAACATATTACTCATGTTTCAACGAATAATGCAGCTAAGAAGTTTAAATAGTATATCCAACGTTCCTGAAATGGAATAAGTTTGAACAGTTATTTGTCGAAATAGGAGAAGAGTCTATTGTAACATCAGTTGTTCACTTATTACCGCCATTAAAAATAAAGAAAAGTACAAAGTTCCAAACACTAAGCAAAAGCTTACCTCACGGAGCAGAGAATAATTTAGATTTTTTTCAATAAAGAACTAATTACTTTAACCCTGGTTATAGAGCATTCATTAAATATCTAGAATCGAAAATTCAGTGAAAATTCCTTCGTTATATGACACACTGTCCCTTCTACATTACAAATAAATCATCACACAAAGATCCGAACATTACACTTGTGACTGACACAATTTAGAAACACTACCAAACATTTAATGTCGCACTTGCCGGTCACCCAAGCAGACATTACTGACAGACACATTACCACAGGATCCTACAAGAAGACTAAAACGTATCAGTGATCTATTACAGATGAACAACGCTAGGAGTGCCTTCAATGGGAGATTTCTCCATCCACGCTTCCCTGTGAATCCATTTTTTAGGGGAGACTTTCATAATAATATAAATAATAGTATCTATTTGTGTTTGTTATTTATTTTTTGTTTATCATTCAATAAAATTAGGCCACGAATCCCTCCCGTATGCAAGTACTAATACAGAGTCGAGATTCGATATCGACCGGAAATAAAAGTTCGGAAGTTCAGAAGGTCAGAAGTTCTCTACCGACACAGTTGCACTAAAAATTACAAAGAAGGAGATAATAATAACGATGGTAACAATAATAATTTCTATAATTAGTTTAGAAAATGTAATAATATTTAATAATAAAAAAAGCCTAGAAGGTCAATTTTTATACATTTACCATATTAAAAACTGATTTGTTTAAGCCATGAAGGTGATACCTTTCGGAAAAATGTTTAATTTATTCATCATCATCATAATCCTTCCCTCTCTTCCGCTGCGCAGTGTGGGGATGCTCTCTATAGAGCTTGACCCAGGTGTCTCTTTCTTGAACCAATTCTGTCCTTCTGCTCCAGTCCAGCCCTCGCTTCCTGAACGCTTCCCGCAGGTGATCCGTGGTATTCCCCTTGGTCTGCTTCCGTCTACTCTCGTCTCATACGTTATCCTGGCCGTTCTTTCCGTGCTCATCCTCAGAAGGTGCCCAAACCATCTTAGCTTGTTTTCCTCAAGAGTGGTATCTACCGCGTGTACCTCGAGGTTCGGTCTTATTGCGGTGTTGCGGATCCTATCTCTCCTGGTCCTTTCTTCAAACTTTCTTAGGTAACTCATTTCCATTGTCTGTATCTGCCCTTTGTGTTTTAAGGTAAAGGTCTATGATTTAATACTCAAAAATGATTTACTGGATGAACTGTGAATTATCTTCTCCTCCATTGTTGCCAGAAATCAGTGACGACGAGATCAAATCGCACATCGACAGTGACTCAATCCCTGACTGAAACATTTTCAAGCAATTTCCACACGCAGGCTGTCGAACGCTCTGTAAAACTCGTCACGGAAGCCTCAGGAAAAGTTTGTGGAGCTGAATCTCGAGACGGATTTATAAGAACCACTCTGCTGTCCAGATCAACCATGCCTAACTTCACCAGCAAATCGGTCTTCGAAGTACCTTCCGCTATAAAATATAGAACATTACTAATGGACAGGTTCAATTAACATGGACTATTGATTCAGAACTCTGTTTTTATTTATTATAAAAGTAAGTTTCTTGTTAAAAACTATGCTGTAACTTAAATATTTAAGCTTTTTAAATATAAAGTCGAAATGTCCTATGCACGTTGTTGCTCTTATAGTAAGATAAGATGGGCAGGAACGTAGACTTATAGACTGATATCTTCGTCTTCTTCGTCACCTCTCTTTTGTTGAGGAAACCCTTCCGGACTGCGTTGAACAATCTAGCAGCTGCTCCCAGCCTTTGCGTCACCTCTCCATCGATATAACCGCTTTCGTTGATCCAGGCACCTAGATATTTAAAATCCTGCCCCTGTTGTAGGACAGATCCCTTCAGTCTCAATATTTTCATAACACGGTGAGAATATCTTCCTATTCTCATGCATTTGGTCTTATCTGGATTAATATCCATGTTAATGCTCGACAACTCATCTTGCTTGATATTTACATTATATTGTAGGTCCCGGTCAGCTCTACACGACGGGGTCATCAGAAAAAACGAGAACTGTATACAAGGTAGGCTGTAGGTTCCTATGCCCTAGTTGAAGTCTGGGTTTGGCTCTCTACAGCACCCCATCCAGCGCCAATATGAACAGTAGGGGACTTAGGCTGCACCCCTGGCGTAATCCCTGCATCGTCTCGAACTCCTTGGAGGTGTGGTTGCCAGTCCTTATAATGTTCCTTGTTTTTCGGTAGAAACTCCTGACTGCCAGAATCGTCCCAATATCCACTTGCTTTTCCGATAGAGCTCGCTCTATATCCTCAGTTTTAACTCTGTCAAATGCCTTTTCTAAATCCACGATGCAGAAAGAATTAAACAGAAGTTTAATTTATTTAATTTTTTATTATCTTTTATTAGAACACTTTTGATATATAAAGGTAACATAAGTACTCATATGAGAGGTCTGAACCAATCGTTGTTTAAATATTCATCGAACGCGGATGTATTGTGCATAACTTTGTTACTTTGTTTATGTATGCATAGTTCTATTTTGTAGAAAATGTATGCGGTGTTCGTATTTTGTATAGAATATGCCCTTACGAACTTTTGACCTCAGTGCAGTTCGTTACTTACCTATACCAGATATTGAACAGTGAAACAGCTACATATCCACTATTGCGCAACCATGCATTTGTATGTATTGATGGTTGTATATTTCTTTTTTATTATGGTATATAGTAATGTATAAGATCAATCACTTAAGTAACTTTCAGTTTTAGAATTTTAGGCGTCAGTTAAGTTAACGAAACAAGAGGACAATCTGTGGCACCATTTCTTGTCAGTTTGATCATTCGTCCATTATGGCTCATTGTTCGTTAGTAGTATTTCAGTTAGTTAAATCTTATCAGTTCGGTCCCAATTGTTTCACATAAAGAAATAATCGTAATAAAGAAAAAGATTGGCAGCAACACAACTGATTGGAAGCTATTCCCTTGAAATTTTTAGAGAATGAGGGTTCTCTTGCCTTAAAAGTATTTTGGGATTGAATTTAAAGTATTGAAAGGATTGAATATAAGTATAGATTGAATTTTAATTAAAACTCATTTCTTTGTCTTTTTGGCGTGCATACTTTGGCTTTGTGGCAAATGTAAAGATCTACCTGTTTTGTAGTTGTTTCATGGAGGAAAAGTATATTGATGATCCATTGATAATATTTTTACGCCTATTATGTTATATTATAATTTTATAACTAATTAAGTTATAATTTTATCCCCCCTTAACTAATTTCAGCCTATATTAAAATTAAAAAAGGGAAATTGTTAAACTTTACAAAGTAACTCAATATGTAGAGTGCTCTGTTATTCATCAGTAGGCCTGGAGTTTGAGACCGGCTGTGGCAGTTATTAATAAATGATTTATGTTCCTTGGTTCATCCAGCCTCAATAAACTGGGCACCTTTACTTGCCCTACAAAGCCTTTTTACAAAGCCTTTAGCTTAGTTCCACCGTTGCTTGGTGCTTAGCATGTACTGGTGTATAGGTTTTTTCCATGGGGATGTAATTTTATAGTTGAGAAGCTCCTGATGTTTTATTGTTGATTGTTGAATTTAGGACAAGCCAGGATCCAGGTAAGTTATTCTTCTGTTACAAGCAAATTTATCCGTTGCTTACAATTAGTACTCGCAGGAAACTTCGACTCGGGAGGGACCAAAGCTATTGAAGCCTAAGCCTGCGATGGCCGACTGTTTACCCACCGCAAGATTCTTGCTTGTAATCCGCCATTGTTCTATTGACCATTAAAGGGCAACCACTCAACGATATGAAGGTCTCCTCTCCACAATTGATTCCTATTCTCCTTACCTCCTTCCAGATTATGCCATTCTTTTATTCCCATCTCATTCCCCTCCATCACTCTCTCTCTCTCTCTCTCTCTCTCTCTCTCTCTCTCTCTCTCTCTCTCTCTCTCTCTCTCTCTCTCTCTCTCTCTCTCTCTCTCTCTCTCTCTCTCTCTCTCTCTCTCTCTCTCTCTCTCTCTCTCTCTCTCTCTCTCTCTCTCTCTCTCTCTCTCGCTCTCTCTCTATCTATCTCTCTATCACTCTCGCTCTCTCTCTCTCTATCTCTCTCTCTCTCTCTCTCCCACTCTCTTATTAAATATAGAATTCAATTTTTAACAGCGTTTCTGCCACCAAGCATTATGCGTTGGTTTTGGCAAATGTTCCTGGTGAAATAACTTGAAGGGAACTTTTTTTTTATAAATCCCCAATTTATAAATTTAAGTCAGTCTTGGAGATCAATCAAACATAATTCTTGTTTACTTAAAAAAAAATTCAAACTGGAATGAAGCCAGTAAAAAAATAAACAGAAATTAATTATTGTACTTTTCCGTTGCCGGAATCCGTTATGCCGTAAGGGTGCTTAAATAAATAATAATCAATTTTCTTCTCTTATTTCCTTTATATATATATTTCATTTGTATTTATTTCTTATTAAATATTTTTCCACATATTTATAACTTTATTTACTATTGGATGTTTTATTTAGTTCTATATTTTGTT
Organism: Troilus luridus; assembly: GCA_964056705.1. Taxonomy (NCBI): domain Eukaryota; kingdom Metazoa; phylum Arthropoda; class Insecta; order Hemiptera; family Pentatomidae; genus Troilus; species Troilus luridus. The sequence continues at coordinate 37,827,258 of OZ057414.1, read as the reverse complement.
TCAGGTAAGTTCAGATGAAGTAATACGTCAAAAAAAGTTCGGGGTAGGTAAATGGTTTCAAATAAAGCCATCGTCGTATGAATGAATTTAAGTGAGTACGTTTGTATTTTTATTTCTATAATAGCTTTTATGATCAATTTAATTGTAATTTTATTGTTATGTCTTTCTTTTAAGTACGTAACTGATTTTTTATTTTTTGTTTGAGCATATGAGTGTGTTTATGCCATTCATTTATGGCAAAAATCGTTGGTGAAGTTTACAAATTACCAAGGTTAGTTATTCATTCATGGTTTAAAATAAGAATTCAAATTTCAAAAGTTAGTATCATACGTATCATAGTTTCTTTTCTTATAAAAATATCATAGGTTAGCTTCAAATCATAAGCTTATGCAGGGAAAAGATGTTCCCATCGGACAACTGTCCTATATACTTCTTGAAATATTAAAAAAAAATCTATTTGTAATAAGTTGTTATAAGATATAAACATCTCTTATATATTCGGTTCTTGTATTTTAAAATTATATTTGCATTAATTCCACATTGTTAACGTATGTAGTAAGTACAAAGGGTGTTTCTTTTCACATTGCTTAGCGATGTGTGAGCATTATGTCATTTTATGCTGAGGAGTATAATTAATTGAAATAATCTATGATGATTATTATTTAATAACTATAAACATTTTATGAGTTGTCCAACCTGCTGTAAAATATACGATAGTCGAAATATACGCGAAATGGATGGTCACTTCTACAAAATTAAGCGGTGGCTATTTCGTATGCTTCCTCAACCGAACTAAGTCCTCGCGTTATGTTCTGTTGGACGACCAGCTTCTGATACAAAAGAGATAGAACTTATTAGTCTGGACTTAGCGCTGAATTGACCTATTCTGCTGAACTTGGCTAGCTATCTTTACTGAGGTGCCTGATCGCACTGAGTAATATAATGAAGAAATTTCGACTGAAAGATTTGAATGGTCTGTAAGCGGGACTTGTTGGATGAGCTCCACACCTCTATGGCACAAGTTGATATCGATTTTACTTTTTTTTTAATTATGACTAGAATGTTAAGACATACTTATGCTAGTTGCTGAAAGATAGCTTGAACCATGTATCATTTTTTTTTTAGCAGGCAAAGTCGAAATTAGTTTACTGATATTAGTTATTAATTCAATTTTAATCGAAATTGAAAACTTGAATCGAAATCTGTCTAGTTGTGTTTTAGTATATATCTATTATTTAATCTGTTATCGCCCGGAGGGCCTATGGGATTCAGGACAATCCTGGGGCTCACCCAATCTATAAATTGGGTACCTAAAGGGAAAAAATCTGGCGGTTGGGCTGATCTAGGGAAAATCACAACCGTCGGCCAAGAAACAGTACAGTCTCTACCACGTACTGAACCCTAGAATCTTAGGGTTGTAGATGTACAGTTTTTTTTGTTCATTATACTTTACCTAACCACAAATTTTTATAAACCTTAGTTTCCAGGTACTAACTAATGCTACTAATTTAGTAGGTTGTTACTATGTCCGCGTGCTAACGACGGCTTGATAGGGGGGAAGTTGGTTTCAGTAATACCATCTACTAGTTGTCAACTGAATTAGGGACGGTCTGTAGAACCACAATCAGTTTGCTACTTTCCCTGAAGACGTAATCATCCGTTAGAGGAATCATGAGCAGGAATTCAATTAACAAATGATCGATTTAAAATTTAAGTGTTTAATTTATATTGCTAATACATAATTCATTAATCAACTGATAACATACAAACAAACAAGAAAAAGAATGTTTGGTATTTATTGCTTTGTAATCCTTTATACATAATTAGACTAATTTCAGACTTCTACTTATGTATACATTGTTAAATGGGGTCACCTGTGGTGTAGTGGTTAGCATAACAACCATCAGTTCCCAAGGTTGCGTGTTCGCAACCCGGCCAGAGACTATAGGAGTTTTAAAAGGTAGTCAAAAATCCATGATTATGGCCATATCTCCTTCGGAATGGACATGAAATGAGATTCCCTAGCCTGTACATTATGAGGCACTAGTTATGGTTCCCTATGCTATTGTGCCTGGGTGGCAAAATTTAGGACTCTCACTTTCACATTGTCCAATTAGCCATAGCAGGTTTGACGTTGAATGAAGAAACTAGCATAGTTCAGTTAATCTAATAATTTTTTACGGAGAAATAAATTAAAACTAACAACTCCGATCGTCATATTTTATAAGCACAAAACCAAAATTATGTGGTCATAATTTCGTGCTGAAAAGCAAAAAAGGTAATCGAAATTAGAAATTTCGACTTTCCAATTTTGAAAATGGTATCTGATCTTCAATTTGGCTCTTTATTATTGAGTAAAAAAAATCCGTGAGGACAACCCTTATGCTTTAGGTATGAATTTAAATTATTTTATGAATATTAAAATGTCATTTATTGAACATATTATTTTTTTAGTATATAGAAACTCGGAAAATGATTAAGATTTATTCTGTTTCTTGTAGCAATCATATGAATGGTATTAGTAGACTTAGTAATAGTTCGACTTTAACTATGATCAAGTGATAACAGGTTTTATTACATACTGTATTTTCCATTTTTTTTTTACTTACTGTAGTTTTTATTTATTTTTTGTTATGGCTATTTATGCTCCACATGATCATCCTTGCTCTTTATTGATATATATCTCATGTTCTCTCCCCTCCCCCATCTTTATTTTCTTCACTCTGATACCTGATACTTTTGTATTTTCACTTTAATATTTACCCATTTTAATCTTTAATTTTTATCTTTATTACCTTATTCTTTAATTTTTAACACTTTCTGTTTTATTCTTATTGTATTCTTTAGTATGTTTTTTACTACTTTGTATTTTAACCTTTATATTTACCATGCTTAGCAATTTTTTTAATATTTTTTAATTTTCAATTGTCTGTATTTTGCATATTTAGCCCTGAAGAAGACCTGCAAAGTAGGTCGAAACGTTGGCTAATTAATAAACATTTCTCCACATCTAAGAGAAATTTATTGATCTTTACCCGAATCATTTTCTTCCACCGATAACAGGTTAATTTTGAATCCACATGTTAATATACCAAATGACTTCTGTGGGTAATTCCCCGAATAACGAGAAACTTAAGTAAATTTTGATAATATAAGGTTTATTAACATTATCATAAAAATAACTGCTTAAGTTCCCATTTACGTCTCTGTGAGATCAAACAGAAGAGCAAGGTGGCCTCCCACTTGTCGTTCATTGTCCCTTCAAGGATGTCTCCGATCCGTCTCTCGAAGCAGCCGTTGTTGAGGTTGAAGCCATCATTATCTGCTCATTCACCGATCGTTCATTCATAAATTCCTTAATTGCCTTGCCTTGGTTTGATAATTGTTCACATTAGCAGGATTTTATTCCATGAGTAGCTATCTTTCTCAATGTTGGCAAATTGTTTTTTTCGTTTAGAGAACTGGTGGCTTCCCCAACATCTTAAATCGTACCCTTACTAACATATTCCAGATAGTTTATATAAAGATTACATGGCTTAAAAAAGTTGAATAAAAAGGTTTTAATTAGCGTTTGTATATCTTTTTAATTCGCTATCTTGGCAAAACATGCTAAACGTTATCGATGTAACTCCCCGAGGAAACAATCTGACGATTTAATTTTTTGGAAAAAAAATATTACGATAATTTGTGCTTTATTAAAATGTTTTGTTGATCCCACTAAGAGATGTGAAAATTATCTTATTTTTGTATGCTTCCTTGACAAAGCGTTAGGTAATCGTTATGGACCACGTCTATAGAAGGGCTACCTTCAATAACAAAAAAGAAATCTGTAATCTTGAATTTTAGTCGTTGATTTAAATCAAAAATGTTTTTTTATTGGTTTATGTTTTTGGTTCTGGTGATTCCTTTAATGCTAAAGATCCCTAATAAATCTAGCCGTAAGTACATATAAAATATAAAGTGAAAACATAAAATCGCTGTATATAACCTGTTAATATGCCATCATTATCTACATAGAAAAAAACCTGTACCTCCTAGAGTAGTACTAAGAGTTCTAGATCCTATATGATCCATCTCCGGCTTCAAACAGACTAAATAAAAGTCTTGCCCGCAGCGGGATTTGAACCAGGATTGCCGGCATGGCAACTCAGTGCTCTACCACTGAGCCACTCTGCTCCTTATTGTCTACATAGCTCCTTATTGTACACATAACACTGGTCGACAAACATGAACTTTTTTTCTTTCACAAGAACTAAAATAACATTTTCTAGAAGTATTTTTCGTGCTGAATTCAAATGTAACTTTATGTTTTCTCCATCGGGCAGGGGGTTTGTGTGATATTCATTTTAATTTTTATAATATTCGAAAAAAATCAATCTAATTCAAGATTATAACTACTCATTCTGACTTACCTAGAAAGTGGTAGATAGCGATTTTCGAACATATTCGGATATGACTGATTCATTTTGCATCAGGAACGTCTCTTTTCTTGGTCCAACAGTAGTCAGCCAGCATATTGGAACTCCACTTGCCTTGGTACCTCTTTTCCATCGTAGAAATTTGCTGATGAAAACGCTCACCGTGCTCATCGCTGATAGCTCCAAGATTTTCGGGGAAGAAGTCTAAGTGAGAGTCCAAGAAGTGAATTTTTAAAGACATGTTGCATCCCATAGCTTTATAAGAATGCAGAAGATCAGTCACTATGTCACGATAGTTTTCTGCTTTATGTTTTCCAAGAAAATTGAAATATAAACTTTTGAAAGACTGCCAGGCTGCTTTCTGGATTTAACAGTCTTTCGAGATGCTTCACCCATTAATAGCCGGATTTGGGGTCCCATAAGAATTCCTTCTTTCAGTTAAGCATCACTGACTTCGGGGAATTTCGATTTCAATTACAAGAATCCATCAGACTGTTTATCCATAGCTTTGATGAAATTTTTCATTACTCCTAACTTCATATGCAATGGAGATAACAATATTTTTTCAGGATTCACTAACGGGACATATGACACACTTTATGGCCAGGGATAAGAGATTCACGTTTAAGCCATGATTTTGTAACATAGTGAGACTTCCTATTTCTGCTGTCTCAGAGGCACAAAAATCAGCAAAATTTGGTGAACCCAAGCTGCAAACCAAGCAATAAAGCAATGACCTTTAAATCACCACAGATATTCCATTCATGATGGAAGTTCATTGCCAGTATGTAGCAGCATAGCCTTCAAACTAACTTTAGACGAATCTATGAATAGTCGCCGCTCATCTGCCCGGTGTTGAAGCCCAAGAGTTTCCATAACTGAACAAATATCACTACAAAACACTCCATTTTCTTTGGAGAAACGGTTCTTGAAATCACTATGGCGGCCACAATAGCTACATATTCACAATACCAAAGACCGTGGAAGCCTACGTGTACATATTCTTACTTCTTTTTGAAGTAGATTCCACCCTTTGAGTCTGGAAGTTAAGCCTTCAGCTTGCTGTTTAGACAGATTTAAATCCCGAATCACGTCATTAAGGTCTTTCTGATTGGGAATGTATGGTTCTGATGAACAGGTGGCTTCATATGTAGGATCATTTTTATCGTCACCTGAAGTATTTTCAGTTTCAGTTAGGTCAGATTCAGAGTTTTCACTTAAGGTCGTATCTCCATATTGTGGTACAGAGAACTGTTCATTGTGTAAGACAGGTCCTATTGCTGATTGCAAATTCGGATATTCAACTGTATGTTTTGTTTTAGATGTGATTCCTTTAATATTTGTCAAACAGAAATGACAATCACTTAAATGATCCCTCCAAATCATGAGATTTACAAATGGCATACGATGTGTACCATTTTTTCACCCAGTCAACAATCTAACACACGAAACACTGCATATGTTTGGGGCCCAGCTCTTATCAAAATCACCAGCCTGACAGCCAAAGTAAAGTTGATAACACTTCTTTACGAGTGGGGTCAAATTTCGCCTCTGAGACTTGAAGGTCAGCTCACCACAAATATAGCAGAAACTATCTACATGATTTACACATTTTCTTGGCATGATGAAAAAACAAAGCACTAAAACACTACATACACAATACACTTCCGAAAAGAAAGGAAGGAAATATTTCACTTCTGAACAAAATCACAGTCAGCTCAATACTGACACATCACAATGCCAGATGAACAGGTCTGAGCATGTCCAAACAAGAATGAACCTGCACAGCATTGTTTTATGGTGCTTCAGCATAATATTACAAATAAAATTTCCTTAAATACAGCTTGGATAAAATCGCTAAATATGAGGTAAAAGTTCCTATGACAGGTAAAAAACCCCGCTAAGATCAGATTTTAAAAAGTACAACAAAAAAAGTGTGCCTGATGGAAAAATTCTGACTACATATCTGAATTCAGTATGAAAAACTGCTTTAGATTCACTAATCAGATTTCTTGTGAAGAAACCCTTCTCAACCAATGTGTTAATAGTGATTATTATTATTATTAAATGACAATTTACCTTAAAAAATTTTGAAATTTATTTCACAATTTAGAATCATATTCGAATTTTCTAAAACCCAATAAATTAAAAAACTAATGATTTTGAGTTCGTATTGTTTTTACAATTATTCTATAAATTTTGTTGGAGTAAATCGAGTTTTTAGAATTAGAGAGAGGGGATCTGCTGCCTATATTTTTAAGAGATGCTATGAAATTTCTCCCATTAGATACTTAAAAATAATAAAGATTATTAATATAACAAAATAAATGTATTTCATATTTCAACTCTTATCTTTAACTAAATATATTTGGAGCCACCTATGGTGTAGCAGTTAGCACAACTTCTACACCCGAGATAGTGGGTTCGCAGCACAGCAAGTGCCCTTAGGATTTCTTAAAGAAAGTAAAAAACCTTGGTTATGCGGTGCTTCGAAAGGGACATAAAATGGGATCCCGAGCCTGTGGGATATCAGATACTAGTTTGAGATTCCTATCCAAATTATATCTGGATGGGCAAAATTTAGGAATCCCTCGGTAGCATGGTCAGATTAGCCATAGCAGCATAAAGTGGCTTTAAATAAAAGAAACAGCCAAATGCATTCAATCTTACCAGTGCTATCCCTTCATTTTGTAAGAATTTATAGTTTCTGGAGAATTTTAATAAATGCTTTTAAACCAAATAAGGCACACAGAGCCTACACAATACGTTTCCTATTTGTATAGTTGACATTTCCACTTGACTTCTTGCACTCACTCTCTCTAACATTTGTTAGCTATGTCTGGAGGTCTGTCTACTCTGATGTGACTACTAGGGTCTGCTTTTAGGGATCATTGACAGTTTGCTATGATTTCCTCTGGGACAATTGCATTGCCTTCAAGACTTGGAAATTTATTCTTAGTGGCTTATTTATACATAAGAATACTATCAATACTCTCAAAGTGCAGAGTTTACCATTGCAAATTTTAATCTTATATCATTGATAGCAATAGTTTCGATATTCATAAGACATAAGAGATCTATGTATCATATCAACCATAAGTATGTAGGGTAATTTTATTTTATTAAACCATTAATTTTTAATTTATTTTTGGATCAACTTTGTTCTCTTTTTGTTTTACGGTTTTGTTCCATTGAACAATGTTAATTTTTTTTGTTTTTCGACTTCGATAGAAAAAAAAAAACTTTTCTTTAAATATATTTTTACACTGCACTAATTAATACTGAACTTAATTTGGTCATAACATTGTTCATTTATTATGTATTTTTTAAACGAAGTTATTCCGAAATGGTTTTTAATGGCTAATTATAAATTCACCTTTGTTGACTTTGCTTAATTAAAGCAAGCCCTTACTTTACCCTCGAAGGAAGATAAAATATTAAGTTACGATTGGATTATTACTATGTATTTTAAAGTAATTGTCGGAATGACATAATTGCCTAGAGTAGAAAAAATATTATGTTTGCTTCAGATGACCGATGTTGTCTTAGGTTTTGTTCTTCATACAACTAGACTTTTACTTCAACCTGTATTACTACAACAGGGGTATTGGTATGGTACAACAGGAGTACATGGTAGAGACTCTACTGTTTCTAGGACAACGGTTGTGTAGGGAGGTGATTTGACCTACATCACGCTCAACGGCCTGGTTTTTCCCCTATTTTGGGTACCCACTTTATAGAGGCTGGGTTAGCCCCAGTGTGGTAACCCATCCCCGGCTTTTAGCAGATTAAATAATTTATCTTCCACGGCCGGATTTGAATCCGAGACCTTCGGCTCGGCAACTCGATTCTACCACTGAGCCACCCCGCTCCCTTCATATAACTAGACAGATATTTAATGTGATTCATTCTTGTAAAAAAGTTACTTTGCTTGATAAAAGTATAGACAGTTTAATTTTATCGTTTTGATAATTTTTTTACTTGCGTTTTAAATATTAAATATTTGGCCCGTTAAATCATAATCGGGGCATATAGTAATTCAATCCTATGAATTTTCGATATTGGTACCGAATCGACTGCCCCATGTCTAAGCAGGGCGTAGCTCGGCAGGTGGCCCTAGGATTTTTTAAAGGGAGTAAAAAATCCTTGGTTTTGCCGTCCTTCGGAAGGGGCATTAAAGGGGGGTCCTGAGCCTGTACGATGTCAGGTACTTGTTAAAAAACACTATCCTAATAAAACCTGGATAGGAAAAATTTAGAGCTCCCAATGTAGCATCGTTCGATTAGCCATAGCAGCTTAAAGTGATGTTAAATGAACTAACAACCGCCCCATGTTTTTCTTTTTGACAACTGAGTAGATTTTTATTACTTACGCTAACAAAGTTATTTCGTTTTGAAAAAGGCTTCCGATTAAATGTTTTGTACACCTATATCTCAATCTTTTATATACAGAGTGATAATAAAACTATATAATATTTTGCAAATTTTATAAGAAATATAATACATAAAAATTATGCAAATTAGTAGTTACTTTTTTGTGGGTAAAATTAATTACGCATACCGTATTAATTTGCAGCTGCTGTATTTTTAAATTATTATATACCCAGTGATTTATAACTTATCAAATAACACATACGACGGCTTGAAGGGGATGACTATAGGGTATTTCCCAGTGGAAATTCCTCAGTGTTGGAATTCTGTTGAGTGAGATTCATGGAAGGGGAACAAGAAAGAGAGAAAAAATATGAACTTCCTCATTTCAAATCCTTTCGAGCCTTCAACTCCCTCCTGGGTATGTAAATTAAAGATTTTTCTAATTGTTCTATTAAGTAATGCAATTAAACCAGTGTCTTGTTCATCATTTGTTTCAATTAGCTTAGAATAATGTTTTAAATATTTAAACTCTCGATTTATAGGATTGGCATATTCTTTCAATAAGGATAACTTGTCGAATTGCAAAAATCAGAATAGTTACTATATTTAGGTACATTTTATGTACTGCCTCTTTCAGTGAAAATTCTAAAACAACTTACTTCACATTTCTGTTCTAAGTATCCATCCGCCAGCATATTAACTTGAAAATGTCATTCTTTTTAGGCCATGTGTATAAAAATGATATTTTATCTAATTTTAAGGTGGTTCTGGCTTTAATAAACATTATTTAATGAAGATCATAACGAACAAGATTGTAAACATTTTAGTTTCCTACAAGATCAAATTAAAACATTCTCAACAAATGCCAAGATATACTGAAACGATCATTTTAATGTTTATGTGGAGATGATTGAATTTATAGTTCTTAGGAGAGTGTAGAATGGTTCGGAGGGTACAGAGAAGATATAAGGTATGTATATATATATTAATTTCTTCTTTGGTATCTTCTTTGATACTGCAATGTTTTCTGTCATTAATCTGGGGTTTTTTCATCCCCAGCCCTGACGATGGCCTAAACATTACGTCGCAGTGTATAAAATAAAATGTATCCTATTTTGTGTAATTCATTGATTTATTTTTTACACTCATCTGATAATTTTAATGAATCTGTAATGGGTACTAAACATAACATCCGCTATTGAAATTAGTATTCCTGTTTGTAATATCACAATTAGTTCATTATCTATGTGGTGTAAACATTCAGCCCATACATGTATAATGAGTTGATAAATATACTGTATTCAGGAATCGTAGTCTGAATAGCTGGTGAAATTTTCAGTGCATAAATATAACATATATTATGATATATATTAAACATTATGATTTAAAAATATATATATAATACATGAGAAGCGAGGGGATTGTTGACTGGATGATAGACGTAAGGAAGAAAATAGTTGGGGGTGCAGTCAAATAAAAAAACTAAATAAGTGGTTACTTATTTAATTATGTGCCGACATATATATATATATATATATATATATATATATATATATATATATATATATATATATATATATATAAACATGTGGTAGGTTGATCTGGTATGCAACCTGTCTTCTTGTTTTCGCCTCCGAGAATGTCAAGTTTAAAGGTTGCGCAAGGCGGTGGGCTCTGAACTATAAATATGTATTTAGCAATAAATTTCTTGGTGATGGATGTAAGTATTCTCCATGGACTCATTTTCATATTCCATCGCCCTTTCAGAATAATGCCTTACGTAAAAGGATCTGCTGCTGCCAGGAGTTATAGCTGGTGAACTTCTCAAGTTACCGATTATCTTGTTTCTATTCTTATACTATATTATTGATATTTACCTTTCCAATCACCTTGAGATGGTCATCGGCGGTTGATTTCCTGACTTCGTGTTCCCTAATAACTCTCCAACAGTTGTAGGATTTTCTTCCACCAAAGCTCGGAGAGCATCGTCATAAAGGGCAGAACTTCTTCCACGGCCCAAGTCTCCCTCACATAATCTCCTGAACCACTGGTCTCGCTTATACTCCCTTCGCCCCAAACTTCGTTGATATTTCTGGCCGTTTGGGCCCCGTTCCGTCCGTGTTTGAACTCGTAAAACAAAATTATGCGAATATCAAGCTTTGACATCTTAGTGAAGACTGATTCATCAAAATGTTACAGAGGTAAAGAACAAGGATTAATAAGTGTTTATATTTATATACGTCAAAAGTTAATTAACAAACATAAACAGTTAATAATTTTGAGGGATATTTTAAAGAAACATAGAAAAATATTCCATACACCCCAATAAATGTACTCATTATTCTAATAACAATATTAACATCATTAATATCCGTATAAAAATATTAAAACCGTATTTTTAACGGCGACAACTTTCATAAATAACCCACCATATTTTGTTACGAGTTAGAGATTCAAATATTGAACCTTCTATAGTCTTAATAAATGTTTAATAGTCATATTTTCATTCAAATCATTAATCGATTACTACTTTAATAATTACAATTATTACTTCAGACTTTTAGATCTAAAACAATTCTTGGATGTCTAAATATATAAATCATTTAGCTAAAAAGAAAATCTTAACAACTCCTTGTTGACACTTCATTAAACTTTATCTGGGTTAATCATTACCTGTTTCTTAATTTCCCATTGCACTTCCCCCTGAAACTTTACTTAATTAAATGCTCAGTTTTAATCAGGTGCTTATCTCGCTAAAGCATCAAATTGTCAATTGTCCTTCGGAATCCAACTTAAATGGAAACGAACTTGGTCTGTTTCGTTTCTTGAACAATTTAGCGGAAGTACTCGAATGTAGACTGTTGTAAAGTTCCCTAAATGGATTATTGTTTACAGCTTAGTGATGCCACGACTACAGTGATGGAGCAATTCAATATATTGTTGCTAATATTTACTAAAAATTTAACAAAATATTAAATCATTCGACCATCAATTGTAATATGAACGATTTTGCAGTGTGATTGTCCGATGACTTCTTCTGGTAAATAAAGTATAAATTTATGTATGAAATTTACGGACGCATCATAAAGCAATCTCAAAATTAAGCCTCTAAAAAATTAAGTATCTCAATTCATCCCACAACGTTGGAATAATTCAAGACTAGTCTACACTCTATAGACAAGTGATAAATATAATTTAGGATAGTTTTGACCTGAACTCCAAATTTCTTCACATGAATTTAAAATTCCTAACTTTCATAAGTTGTGTATGTTTTAAAAAACAATATGGATTTTCCGTTGGTGAGTTTTTTGTGGTTTGTATGCGAAAGAAGACTATGTACTTTTTAAGCGATTAAAAAAGGATTATTTGAGAAAGATGTGGTTATTTTTTGGATATTTGAATTTTGTGATTTTAATTAATTAATAAAATAGAGAATCAAAAATGTAAATTCAATTTATTCCAACTTTAAGTAATTATTATTAATTTTATCAGTTTATCAATAGTATAATTGAGCATGAAATGTGATTTGATTTCAATTTGATATTGTTACTATCAAGTAAAATATATCATGGTTTTTATCTAGAAAAATATCAAATAATTACTTATTACGTCCCGGTCTACAACTATAAAATAAAATAAAATTTTACATGGTCAGCAAATACTTTTTTATTCAATGATTTTATGAACTGTAATAACAATAGTATGCTTTGGGTTTGTTAATATATCGGTTCAACATTGTCATTCATTTATTCTTTAGTAATAGCACTTGTTATGTTTTATTAACTTTTTTTAATTTTTAAATATTTTTTATTTTGAAGAGAAAAATACTTATTATTGTTTGAGTATTTTGCTGTATTCAGCAATGATCATATTATTGTTCAATGCTCCAAGTTCAAGTTATTTTCAATATTCTATTTTTTATTGATGTTGACTTTTTTACTGCTCCTCATACTCGATCAACTATTACTCCAATGGTACTAATTTTTTTGCCTTATATACTGTATCACTATAGAAATTGGGGCCCCTAGATAAAACTCTCATGCCTAATGAAAATTCTTCTATTGGTAGAAAAGAAAGGCTGGTTTTTCCAGACAAATGTGAGTTTTGCGGATATCCACAATTCTCCTCAGACTTTTCCTCCTTCCAATTGTAAGGTTGTTCACGAATTTTACCAATTAAAGACCTTGCACACCGCAATTCTAAATTTTTGGATAAATGTCTACCAACTCACTTATCGAAACTTTTTTAATGTAAAAACCGCCTACTATTATTTTTTTTTTAAATATTTTCATTTTTACTTTTGTTTTTGTTGTATAGTATTTCACACTTTCGTAAGAGATCCAGGTATTCTAAATATGATTTCATTTTTTTAACTGTAATTTACTGGTAAATTAAATTGAATTTAATACTGTTACATTTGGGAAAATTTGTAAAAGAAAATATTTACTTCTTGATAAATAAATAAATGAATTGAAATGTTATTATATTTTAAATTTTGGAAATTCGTGCTGATTTAATTTTTCCTTTTAATTCATATTTAAATTTTCCTAATATACAATATAATGTATTAGGTTATTCATGTAATGAAGTATTTTTCTTTTTTGATTATGCCCGTGTTACATGTATATGAAAAACTGTAACATTGTCTGTATCTTATGATGACATCATAGCTTAAGTGTTGTAAAATAAGCAATTAACTTGTGGTATGGTTTCTCATGTTTTTTCTTGTTTTCTTTGATAGATTTTTTTACAGAAAAGCAGTCGAAATTCGGGTTAAAAATACTCGCAGTACTCAAACTAAAACTTTATCAACTTTCTCGCACGATATAAGGTTATTGGAGTTGTCTAAAAAAACTATACTTGTTAGTGACATACATGCCATACAATGAAAATTTTTTTATACAATCACCTTAATACACTGTTTATGGCTCCTTAAAAAAGAACAACGATATAACTCAATAATTGCCATTGTAAAAAAGCCTTCAGTAGCAATTGTATTGGTTGAAGCTTTTTAATTCAGGAAAGGCATATCTGGTATACCATTTCCAACATGTTTTTTAATAAAGTCATATTCTGAGTTGTATCAGGTTTCAACTTGAAGTTTTATGGGAATAATGATATTAGTTTAAATAAAAAAAATATAAAACTTTAAAACATTTTCTAATGTTTTGTTCAATCTAAAACGACCGCTCTTCATATTTTGCCTGCTCTTTGTACCAGAGGCAGAGCCCTCTATAACTTCCTGGGCCAAATACTGGGCACAAAATCTAGTACAGTTCAAGAACAGTAGTAGAAGCAGACAAGAGCAGAAGACAGGATCTCATCAACATCCTGGAGTAGACATCAACTCAGAGAGCCAGGAGGATAAGGAGGAAGCCGAAACCAAGAAAAGCCATTCACAGATTTACAATAAACAGTAACTAATACTCATGTAAGGATATTTGTTTAATTTTAATTATATAAATATACAGAACACTCATCAGAGAAACCATATCCCGTAAAGGGAGTACCCTTTTATAACGTAAAGAGTGTAATAAAAGAATTGAAATATCATCCAAAAATTAGGATTTTTGAGTTATGACATGTTCTTTTAAAGGAGCAATAAAAACAAAAATATTTGGAATAATTACTTTTTATGTTTCCTGTAATTTTGCTGGACATCGCTTACGCCTTTTAAAAAAATAAATAAAGCAATGTTTTTTATTATTAATAATATATAAAAATATATTTAGTGTGTTATTTTAAATTAGTGTATAATAATCACAAACCCTTTTTAAAAGCTGTAACAATTCTGGTTCAAGTGTTGCGTATAGAGTTGGAAATGCTCTGTCCTTTCCTTTATTCATCCTTCTTTTTTTTTGCTGTTGAGGAATGCTTTCTGTGAAATTGGTATAGCAACTTCTTCCTCATAAAATATTCCCGTGTTAATAAATTCTTTATGGACTAACTAGTTGTAGTTAATTTGGGGAATACCTCGGTATTCCATTCTTCCGTATATTTCCTTTCTTTTTCATACTCATTCCCAAGCCCTTCGTCAGGAAAACCACACGGGGCTCTGGATCCCCTGTGTCACTTTAAGATTACAAAAATAAATAAAAACATTTTTATATTGTAAATATATCATGTGCTTTCGTCATAGTTCCATTTGTTCCTTTGTTATTAGACACTAGGAATTTAACCATTTGATCTAGATAGATGTAAACAACTTAAAAAAAACAGTTTTGATACAATTAAAATATAGAACAAAATAATCTAAAAACTAAAATGTTTTTATCTTTTGGTAATAATCCAAAGTTGTTTTAATTCTTATGAATAGATAGTACCTTATCTTAAAGTAATGTTGAGGATTTCCCCTTATTTATAGATATAGTTGTTGAGTATATTTTTCTTCTCTACTTTCTTTCCTTTACCACTACGACCCATGTTTCTTGGACAACAGGTGATTTAGCCATCACACTCAACTTTTCGCGGGTTAGAGGGTACCTACTTTATAGAGGTTGGGTGAGACCTAGAAGAATCGTTAGATTCCGCAGGCTCCAAACTATCGTTGAGAGGTTAAGTTATTTTCCTCCACTGGATTTGAACTCGAAACCTTCAGCATAGGCATCCATGGTTCCACCAACTGGCCTACCCGGCTCCCTTCAGTATATTTTTACGGGAATGGAAAGTGTTGACTATTGATTCTAGTTTAGCAAGAAAATTAAATATATAATATTTATGTGTTAATATTATCATTATTTGCCCTCTTCCAACACCCATTGCCTTGCCCTTCTGTCGCTGCTCGTTGTTATCCAGCTGTTCAAGCCTGCTTTCTCAGCATCACCTGCCACGCAATCTGTCCATCTCAGTCTTGGCCTACCGACCCCTTGACGTTCCTATAACTGTGTTGCCATTAGCATCCTTGGAGTGACATTGATATGCTTTCTAACGATTTGACCTGGACACAGAATAAGATTTAATTTTATCACAGTAGTGATATCCATATTTTTGAGTAGGCCATAAATTTCTTCGTTTGTTCTCCGTTGCCATTACCCTCTAGTAATAATAGGACCGAATATTCGTCGGAGTACTTTACTTTCGAAATTTTGAAGCTTTTTATCTTCTGACAATAAGGAGCGGAGTGGCTCTAGTGGTAGAGCACTGAGTTGCCATGTTGATAATCCTGGTTCAAATCCCCCTGCAGGCAGTACTTTTATTTAGTCTTTTTGCGGCGAGATATGGATCATATAGGATCTAGGACGCTCCTGAGCCTCACCCAGCCTCTGTAGAATATTATAAAATAAGGGGGAAAATCTGGCGATTGAGCGTGAACCTAGGACAAGTTACCTATTTGCAGAACCGTTGTCCATAGAGCAGTACAGTCTCTACCATGTAGTGAACCCCAGACCTAGGCTGCTGTGGTACAATTTTTTTTTGTATGTATTGTTACGGGCTACTGGGTGTAAAATGGACTAAACTATTACTTAATTCAAGAATCTAATATTTATTACCAAATTAGAAAGAATACAATGAGATTATTTAAAACAGTTAAATTATTAAACTAATATCAATTTACAATAATGATATTCTACTAAATGTTATCTAATTTCTAAGATAATATACAAATAATATAAGATATTGTTTATACTAAGTAACTAAACTATTTATATAAATTTGTACAAATACAATAATATTACACTATAGTTTACAATTACAAATTAACACTTACAGTTCGCTAACTAAAGTCCACCGACCGTAAGACTCTTCAAATATGACTAACTGCCACACAGTTTATTACACTTATTACACGGTCACTAATTGTCACTGTTGCTCACTAAGCACTTATTACAGACTGATACTAATACTAACTAACTCACACACACTGCCACTAGTTAACGGCTGCTACTCACTGGCTTATTACAGACTCGTCTTATTACTACCTCGTCTTATTACTACTGCCGGCCAGAACAGCTGTCCTTTTTATATAGGCAAGGCCGGTCGGGGTGGGGATTTCTCGGAAGAAGACCGAGAACCGCCTAGTCCCATCGAGCCCGATCCAGAAGCTTCTACGCCATTCTATAATCCCTTCCGCTTAATCCCATTGTTTGCCTAATCTTCTCAGCCGGTTCTCGTCCCTGCTCTGACCGTAACAGTATATTACATATTTTATGTAAAAAAAAAAGATATATATTTTAGTGGACTGTGACCTTATGAGAGTTACTAATGAAAGAGAAGTGAGAATAATATTGCTTAATTGTATAGCTGATGTTTCGCCCATTACTTGTGAGCCATTTCCCGGGTCGAAATTATTTCAGTGATATAAGAGAGATTGGCCAGGGTACACCGGCGTACTCAATCCAGGATTTGATGGATACAAGGGTACTCTGGTTAGTTGTTAGTATTCCGTTACTTACGATATCCGCAGTCGGTAATAAATGTCAATCCCTGACAATGTATGTGCATTGCTAGGTTACCATGAGGCCATTCCTCAGGGAGAGTTAGTGGCCTGCTACGACAGCCATTGTTTATCGCCCGATCCCTTGGGTTGCTCTGGTTGTCCGACCGGGATGGTCGGACGCTACCTGTGGATTCATCTGGGGCATTTCAATTGCTGTGGCCTATCTGGTCAAGTGGTCTAAAGCTAAATCAACGATTAGCATTACTAGCGGTGGTTTGAAGTGTGCTACGCCATCTTCAAGTCTCTTTTGTGCTTTAATATTTTAACAATGTGGAGTAAATCATTAACATTGGCTTTTGACGAAGTTAATAAATATATAAATAAAGATATTCGTTTTGTCGAACATGAATATGTTTAATGAGGCCCATAAATTAAGACTACAGTGGAAAACGAGGTTACTCGCTTTTTCCTAATTATTCAGGAGAGCGAAATTAATCTCGAAATTTATTATCATCATTTTTGTCCTTGACGATTAAGAGAGCGGAGTAGTTCAGTGGTAGAGCGCTGAAATGGTTCAAATCTGGCTGTGATAGATTTCGTTTAATCTGTTTATCATCCGGAGATGGATTATCTGGAATCTGGGACACTCCTGGAGCTCACCCAGCCTCTATTAACGTCCTTTCCAAAGAAAGGCATAACTAAGGATTTTTCCTTCCTTTTTGAAAAATAATGATACAACCTGCCGGCTGCAAACCCCGAGATGTTGGCCATAGAATGTAGGTTTTTGGTTTACCACTATACCGGTAAAGGTGACTCATAAATCTTATAATCTTAATGGTAGTAATAATGATTGAGATAATAATAATTAATTTTTTTACTCAAAAAATATCGGCAGTGTTTACCTTAGGAAGTATATTATGGGTAAGGCCATTATTTAACGTCCCAAAAATTGGCCGACGTTTTAAAATTTCGAATATTTCATTGCATTTATAATTTATTAACCTCACAGTTTTTCTGTATACATAGGATATGCGATTCTATATATTTTCAATCATTATTAGTTAGTTTCCTGAGCCTTTTATATTCATGGTTTCATCTCACCTCGACTTCTTCACTGAGGGTAAAACGTAGCTTCCAGCCTCCATTCTTGCTCGGTAGGGAAAGACATTGGGTCCTAATCCCTTTGCAGCCACCGCAGGATTAAAGATCGTTATCCAGCCCAGTTAGGCCAACCTTAACCCATACCTCCCTCCCATTGAGGGTTAGGTTAGTTTGGACATTTTAAGGTTGGTATTGTGGTGTAGTGTAGGGAAGACGTGTACTGACCTGCACTACCTGAGAGGTACCTGCTCAACGCAGTAGTTAAGGTGGAGTCGGTTCTGTTAAGTGTCAGTCTTAAGTTGTCCACTGAAGGATCTCAAACCTTTGTAAGTAATACACTGTACCTTGACTCTTAAAGCTATTGTTACACAATACTTTGTTAAATAGGATAATCCTATTAAATTTTATGAAATAAAATTTACATAAATTCGGATAGAACAATTAACTCTCTAAATTAATTAAATATATTGAATGAAATTAAAATATCCTTAGTAAAAAAATGTTTTATTAAAATGAATATGAATTTATTTGACAAATTTTAAGTTAATCATAGTAATATTGTTTTTTTTTGTCTTATATTACCATTTAATTTTTATGCATTTAACCTATCGTTTTAATGATTTCTGTCTATTTTCTCCTTTCCCACGTGTCAATTATGTAGCAGACATTGATTGTCAACTGCTGTTTTGTTCATGTAATAAATATATTTTTTTTTACGATTTAAAATTTTTAAAGTTTTATTGTGATGCACTTTCTCACTTCTTGATTGGTCTTCATTTTTGTTGTGTATTCAATAATAATTTTTTTTAAACACATTTCTGCAGAAAATATACCTATTAAACCTTTGTTTTCTTATTAATTAAAGATATTATTAATAGTATATATTTACTAAGGAACAGCTCTGATTTAAGATTAAATATAATTGCTTAATAATGACCCATATTCAGTTAATTTCTGTTATTTAAACGACTACCACATACTACGTTGAGTTCATTAAAGTGGCAATTTTTATTGATTTTTTTTCTAATGGTACCTACGTTTCAAGGCCATTGAAGAGAGTTTGGCATGCATAGCAGTTATAAACCTTTTCAGGTAGTTTTCTACTATCTTCGGGCTAACAGTCATTCAAAAAAATTACTTGAAAGCAATACCTTCCTGTTGGGACTTGATTTGTTCCTTTTCAGACTTTCTGATAACAGTAAATCGGTTGATTATTTCTTAGATTGTAAAGAAACAAAAATACTCGTTTTCATAACCCTTCATAGGTTAAAAAGAAGATAAGAAAATACCTCATTTACATTTATATAAGCAATGATACTGGTTATTTTAAGCATTATAATTTAACACGTGTAGCCGAATTTTTTATCTTTTATTCATATTTAATAGTGTAATAAATAAAATGCTAAAAAATCTATAAGGAATTTATTTTGCGCTGATTTAAAATTTCATTACAAATTATTAATATTTTTCATCATAACGCACAACAGATAACAAGGAGGTAGTCTGGGTCTCGACCAAAAATATATTATAAAAACATACTTAATTATAAATTATATTTAACCACTTAATAAGATGTAGATATTTTTATTTCCTTTAAATCACTTCTACCTTTTACTTTAGATTCATTAAAGTCATAATGTCCTTTAAACAAAATAGTAGCTCTAAAAAATCATCTAATAAATTTCGCCTCAGGAACCCTGGTGGAGGCGACAACGAGAGAAAAAAAATAATAAAGAACTTCAAATAAATGATTTCTTACTTTATTTTATGATTATAACTGTCAGCCGGGTCATCTCCATTTTGAAAACATAATACGGTTATTTTTATTTTTGATAAAATAGTCAATTGTGTACGATTACATGTGAAGATAAGTAAATGTATGAGGGTCATTAAAAAAAAAAAAGTCACATTCATTTCTCAGTGCTTATTTTCAAATAGCTCTCATGAGCTCAGATTGCTTTAATTTGATTGGCGAGAAATGGTGATGTCATAATACTGCCATATAGTAGTTGTGGGGACAGTAACGGAACAGCTTAGTGCTAAATAACTTACTTTTAAATTGTATCGGTCATCATTTCTCTTTTGTTATATATAGAGTTATGCCATAAGTAATTAAAGGGAATCTTGCTTAAGGCTAAAGAAAAAAATCCTAAATAAAACATTTGCCCAATTAGTTACAACACATTACTTATTGATCACATGGTTTCACTGATTCGGTGAAATTGAGGGAAAGGTGCTAGGCCTCACCAAGCTAGTTCAACGTTCCACCTACATTATTATTTTTAAATGAACATTTGCATGCAGTTGTATCCTTGGACTATCCTTTAAAACAGTATGTTTTATTATTCTTTTTCACATTATTACCACTAAAATCTTTATTATACTCGAGGCTAATCAAGCTGTCGTTTGGTGATTAGCTGTTGTGTGTACTTGCATGGCTACCTTATTCCCCAACCTTAAAAGAGTTGAGGGCAGAATGAAATTTTATTTTTTGTTTCTTTTAAATATTCTATGTCTGTTAATTTAATTTTATGTTAGTTTAATTTAATTGATCTACTAATTAGATTCATAGCTATATTTTTTATTTGATGCCTAGGGTGATTAGAATAATAATTTAATAATCTATTTGAGGTATTATCTTTTTTATACCCTTTTTTTTACGTTATTATTTTTAGGGTTTCTAATCAAAAACTATCACAGCATTATCTATACATTGTAAAAGAATGTTTTGACCTTAAGGTATTCATGCTTATTGTTATTAGTTATTTTTGACAATTTATTTATGATTGTATTTTAGTGTATTTTTATTTTTTCACAGTAATGATTTGGACTTATGATTTTAATGAAGTTGTATGAGGAATGAATATTTCTAAAATTGAGAATGACAAATGAATGTCGAAACGTTTTTTAATTATTTGTAAGGTTTAAAAAACAAATATTGACTGGAATATGGTTTTTTTTCTCTATCCTGTTATATAAATCAAGAAGATTGAGTCCAGTATATAAGTACAATCTTATAAAGAAGATGATTTTTTTTTAAATATTAAATATATTAAATAAATTTTAAATATTTTTAAAAAGAAATATCTGAAAAAGAGAGTCACGTTACTTACCGTAACAGATGGAAAACGACTTCTTTTTTTAAAGATCCACGACCTTAATATTTTATTTTTTAAATATCTAATTTTGACAACACATGACTTCCATATTACAACTTGTAAATCCGGTGACCAATATTTGATCTGTGAACAAATCAAACCTTATCAGTGCCTGTATAGCATTTAGTGTTACTAAACTTTTAAACCACCTTTAACTCATCTTTGCATTTTTTATAGATTCGTCCCTTTCTACTAAATTTCGTTCATAAAATATTAAATTCATATTTGTCTCTCAAGTGACTTTCATCGAACGATTATTTGAAAATAAAGAGCGAAAAAAGGGCTGAAAAGGACAATATCTCCTCCTTCCACGAAATTAAAATATTATCGATCAGTTTAGATTCCTAATTAATCTTCTTTTGATCATTATCGAACCTTACACAATCTCATTGGAAAATATATATTGTTTTAATGAGTTTATTGCTACCTTATATTCATACCTCATATACTGTATACCTAACCCTGCTATGTCTTCGACCTTATATATTCCTAAACCCCGATGTAATATATCTGAGTAATAAATGCCTTTGCTACTTGTTGAACAAACTGGCCTTTACCTTGTAGCTCGAGGAAGCCACTTTTTCAGGTTTCGCCAGCCTTCTTGTGTCCATTAATCTTTTAGGGCTTCCCATTCTTCCCGGAGCAAATGCTCTGTCTCAGCTCCCATTCTTTTGGATCGCTTTCACGGTGTTTTTCTTCGTGTTTAAGGATTGGGTTGTGTATTTATTTTACAAGATTTATAGGTTTGATTAATTGGATATATACTCACTGTTCATAAAAACGGTTTTAAAAGAAAATTGCATGAATTTATGGCATTTCATAATATTTTTTATGGTTTAATAACGCAAATTTACAGGGCAATAGTTTATACTAGTTGGTAGCAATAGTTTGTACTAAAATTTAGTTAAAACATTTTTATATTTTTACTAAACATGGGTACATTAAGGCTCATCATATCATGCACAGACAAATTAATCCACCGTTGTTAACTAACCCCAAGTATCCTCTTGACTTGATACAGCTAGTACTGTTTCTTGGACCAAGGTTCTGTAGGGCGATGATTTGTCCGAGATCAAGCTCGACTACCAGGTTGTGTTATCATTAGAAAGTGGATACCTTTATTAAAGTACCCATTTTCTAGAGGGTTGGTTGGCCCCAGGAGAATCTGTAGATTCCTTTACGTACATCCATTTCTGTTAATAGCTAAAATTATTTATCTGCCACAGCTGGATTTGAATCCGGAATCCTCAGTATTGCAAATCGACGCTCTACACATTGGGCCCCGTTCCCTCCCAGAGACGATACGTAGGATAGAAGATCACAATTTTTATTCATTTAACGTCACTTTAAACTGCTATGGCTAATCGAATGATGCTTTCGAAGTATTAAGATATTATTAGAATAGGGATCTTTAATTAGTACATACAGTACCTCCATTTAACATACATTTTGGAGGGTTTTTAATCCCTTAAAAAAATCCAAAAGCCACCTGTGGTCTTGGCCATAAGTAGGTAAGAAAAACAATATTTTGGGACAATACCCCTTGAGAATAATAAATAAGAAAAGAATAACAATACAATAGAATTTGTAATGTAATTTAAAAAAAACTCAGACGCATAAATATAAAATAAGCAAATAAAATCTCTCAAATAGTATATGAACAATACAAAAATGAAACCAATTTGTGAGCATTTTAACTCAATTATACATAAATACAACAGAGTAATAGACAAGATCGTAGATTAAATTATTTTATTAAAATCGCTAGATAATATTTTATTAGACTTTATTCATCGCAATCATCTATCGTCGAAACCTTGTCCTTCATGCGTCTCATGTGCAAGTTGTTAATCCAAATGTTGGGCGCTATCCAATCCAGTAATTTATTATATGCTCCCGTTTTAATAATAAAACAATATTATATAATGTTTACGAGGCGTATCAAAACTGTTCTCAAGTTCAGCTATTTTAGAAATAGCCAAGGGGATTGATGTGAGGCGAATTCATTTTGTTGAACCATCAAATCTTCAATATAAATTGAAAATAATTGGTGAAATTATAACTACTATATTATTATGTGTGATATAACGAACATGGATGGAAACTCAGATTTTTAGAATATAAGAAAATCAACGAATGTCCAAATTTTTTTTTTATTTTTAAGCATATATTTTCTTTAAAATCACCCCTACTTTATCGTTGACTGAGATTATTTAAATAAAAAATATTATTATTATTATATTATGGTTTTATATTAATATTATATATATATATATATATATATATATATATATATATCTATATATAAATGTTTTAATGATTTATTTATTGAAATTTATAACTGTATTATAGTACAAGTAAATAGATCGGATGATACATTTCGGGTTGAGATATAGAAAAGTAGAGAAACTGTCGATTGGTAGTACTCAAATAACAAATTCAACTGCTTTTTCAACTTTTCGGACGCTTCGGAGGATTATCAGGAAATGAAGAGGCAGTTTTGGAACTAGTGGGTTTGAGTGGGAATAAAGTTTGGCATGAAAAGACTTATTTCTGGTTCGAGTTAAATTGGCAACAAATATGACATTGAGGTCGTTATGGGTGACTTTATTCGTTATAAAGTAAGGAGCATTGTAGATTTTATGAAGAATTTTGGATTGTAATTAATGGATGCAAGAGGGATTCGTCGGCTTAGTTGGAGCCCGAAAGCTCTATCCCGTAAGTCCTAATGGGTCTTATTATAGTCATCTATATCAAAAAGATTCATTTTTTAAGTAATTGGGAGCTTAGAGCGTTTTTCAAGTAAATGTTGAAGCATTTTTTTGTCATTTAGTCTAGTTGCGTGAGGAAATAAGTAAGTCGAAAAACCAGGACATGTATCTAACAAGCCATTTTATTTCTGTACTGAAGCTCAAATAATTATGAACTTCAAGAGGCAAAAATAAAAACTCTGTAAACCTCTGAAAAATCTTACATTTAAGCACTTTGAGTACTGCTAAAACTCTTCCAATAATTTCCAATATATACATTTGCAGATAAATTGTCTGATTGAAATGAGTTCGATCAAGATGCCTAACGTAAAAGCAGCTCGTATAAATCAGGCTCTCTGTATTTTCATCTCCTTTTGTTTGATCTTTTTTATCTAGGTGGTTTCTCCCCTCCGAGGCCAACCTCTCAAGATCTCGCAATGAAGGAAAGAAGGGGATTGGTGTGGTCAGCACGTAGCTATTTGAGAGGATTAGGGGATACGTGGTTCTAACCTTTCGTCCAAGAAAAAACTTTTTTCTTCTCACATTTGGCTTCATATGTTGCCTTCTTCATAAAATCGATTACTTGTCTATTTGTTGACGCGAATACGCTCTTTGAAATTGCTTTAATAGTGGGAGACAATTAAAAAAAACGAATGATAACAAAAACGGGCGATACAGTTTGGTGTTGCAGCTCCATATCTATCATCTCCAACCAAAATTCAATTATACCACTGAATAGATAAGGATCAAATAATTCATTGCGATAAGTGAGGGCTGTAACGCATTGCGCTCGGTGGAGGGGGAAGTGCCGCTATTTTGAGTTAATTTTGCTGAATATCGAGATTTCTAATCATTATAACTTTTGACTTGGAGAAGCAACGGCGTTCATTTAAGTTCCAATCGTCAGCTGGTGTCAAAAACTATCGGTTGAATATAAAATATGTGTAAAAATAGTAAGATTATGTAAGTAAGATATGTAAAAATAGTAAGATTGATTATAATAAGGAGTAAAATTTAAAAAAATATGATCAAAAATATATAATGCCGGCCTGTACGCGTGAAAAAGCTAATTCCAAATACAGAAATCGTATAAGCGTTGGACAGGGCTTCTCAAGAGTGATCTAATGGTAAAAATAAAACACTATATGACCGAGTCAAGCAGTGCCGGGAACGAAAAAGAATGAATTCAGCCGAGCGTATCAACGAAGTTGCTAGTAAATCTGCAGCTGGGGCGGTTAAAATTTTACAAGAGGATGATGAAATGGCTTCTATATCGACAACGGACTGTGCATGCATCGATTGTGCACGATCGTCGCTTATGAAGATTCATTGGGCAGCAGCTAGTGCCCGTTTTACTACGGCGTTTGGCAACAATCCATTCGGACGTAAGTGCGATGTGTGTGGTCGTCTGTGGTTTCTGCGCCCATTGAAGCTACCGAAAGCAAAAACACCGCTCGTAATAATACTTTCCCTGATGAGCCAGTAGCGGACTTTAAACTGTGCGGTACGTGTAAAAATCACCAGACTCGGACAAAGTGCTCACGTTTTCACGTTCGAACGGATTTTTGTATCCACATATGCGACACAGGTTGCCTGGATTAGATCCAATCAGTGCACGTCTAGTATGACAGACGTGGACCGGAGTTGGTGATTCTACTTGCAAGGCAGCTGAGTATGCTTTGGAATGAAGAACATTATCTGGACATTGCTCCTGAACAGGATTCAACACTACTGAACATTATTTATGACGTGTATGCAGGAAAACTGTCATTTCCTTTGATATAGTATATAATTAATAATAGTTTATATAAAAAATATTACCCGTTGCGTAAACGTATTCAATTACAATACACGGCCACAGCCCATTTTTTTCTAGTAATTTTTTTTTTTTGGGAAAGAAAATGGTCTGGGTAGAGATAAAAACATGTATTCCTTACAAACAGTGATAAACATTCTATTAGAAACGGACGTTAGACCCAGATTTCAGGTATTGTTCATGGCTGGATCGATAAGATACACAATTATTTAAAAATGAAATAATAATAATAAATAAGTAATTGGAATTGAAATAAAAAATGTATTTTTCTTAGAAAAATAAAGCTGATTGCAGAATATTAATATGAATGGAGAAAAGTACAGGATAAAATTAAGAATAAATAATAATTATATAGGCTTATATTTCAACTTTCTCTGTTGAGTTATGTGTAAACTGAAAATTATATTTTAGTAAGAGAATAATCGTCAATTTAATCCAGAAAAAGGTCCATACGGATTTTCAAAGAACAATACTTTAAACTAAATTTACTTTTGTTTTGTTTTAATGAAAGCGATGCATGTGAAATAAAACTGAAAATTTATGAATAAAAATAGTCAGTATTTGGCTTTATTACACATACCAAAATAGGGTTTCTAAATATATATATCGATTCATTATTGTTGAAAGATGAAAGTAATAACTTACTTTCTATTCTAGGAAATTTTTATTTTTCAAACAGTTATAGATTTTTTTAAACATGTGTTAATTAGTTTTTATTAGTATATCTTTCTCTCATTCTTTATAATCCGGTTTTTCGTATTAGAACTTTCTGAATAAATCCTAAATAGTACGTGGAGGATATATCAGAAATAAGATCCATTCCTTGGAGAAAAACGCCAGAATATCTAGGGGTCACCTGTAGTGTAATGGCTAACATAACAATCTTACTTTCCCAAGTTTTGGTGTGCGTGTTCGCATAACGGTAGGTAGCCATAGAATGTTTTAAAAAGAGTTTAAATCCCTTGGTTGTGTCGTTCTTCGGTAGGGACGTAATTGTGGGAATCCAAAGCCTATGCGCCAGTCACTCGTTGAAGATCCCTATCCTAATTATAACTGGACTATCACTGTAATATGGTACGATCAGCATAAAATGACGCTAAATGGTTAAACAAACTGGTCTATTTGATTATGATATAATATACCCTAAGGTTACAATTAAAGTAATTAAACTAAAATAACATCAAGATTTATTAAGCAGTCTGAATTGAAAGTTTAATAAGAATTCCTCAGATAGCCAATTAGAAAGGGTGGTGTTTAAATGCTTAGCGTATGATTCCACGGTCTCCCCCTTCGTTTACTGTCTAGGAAATATATTTCATGTTTCTTCTTATACGTTAATGTATATTAAATTGAGATAGCTGTCATTTCAGAAGGAAAAAATAAGACTTTTTCTAGTTCAAATTCATTTGCTGTTCGTAATATTTAGTGTATATTTAGTACTACTATAATATATACTAAATATATGTATATTTAGTGTATATTTTTCTTTATTAATGTAAAGAAAATGAATAAACCCATCATTTTAGAATACGGAAAAATACAACAAAAAATACTTCCCCGATTCGTTGCCAGGTAACGCCAACAAAATATTACATCGCTAACACATTTTTTTATGACTAGGGGCACCCCATGTACTCCTAACGGCGGTCCAAGGCCCATTTTATGCGTTCCTTATCAGTTAAACTCTATTTTTTACGCAGTTAAAAAATATTACACGA
Organism: Troilus luridus; assembly: GCA_964056705.1. Lineage (NCBI taxonomy): Eukaryota > Metazoa > Arthropoda > Insecta > Hemiptera > Pentatomidae > Troilus > Troilus luridus. The sequence continues at coordinate 37,799,547 of OZ057414.1, read as the reverse complement.
TGATCACCAAAACGTTTTTTAGAGATTTGTTAAAGAGAATCTTTAAATTTGATATCACCATCATTTATGTTTATATATGAAGCAATTTTCATTGCAGATACAGCCGATACTGATGCCCAGGAGTGTGCAGTGCATGTTTTTGCGTATTTCTTCTTTCATTTCTTCTTGCGTTATTGGGGTCAGCACAGTTATGACTGTACAATTCAAAATTGAATTTTATTCGTTGTTTTAATACCTTTATTTTGTTTTAACTATCTTTAAATTATTCAAGGAGTTTTGTGGCCAGAACCCCGTAGAGAGGATGATAAGAGATGCGAAAAAGTAGGATATATTTGGGTTGGATAAAAATAACTTTGAATAAATAATAAGGAGGAGTGTAGTGTCTCCGTTACGTTAAATAAATATTGAATATTCACAACAAAAAAAACGAATGTATTTTTTAGGTATCTGTTCCGCAGATTGTGCCTTCGAGTTGAGTTGCAACAGGTTTAACTCTTTATTCGTTTCATTTTTAATACGTTCCAAAAATACAAATTATCGTCAGTTGAAGTATCGAAAAGAGAATGTAATTATGTATAATGAGTAGATGTCGGTAATAATTTCATCAATAAATAAAAGTTTCAACTAACATTTCGAAGTTTAGATGATACTCGTAAATGCTTGTTGAAACGTTCATTTTTTGATGAAATGATTACCGGAGTATACACATTTCACATAATTACATCCTATTTTCCATACTGAAGCTCGTGATGACTTGTGTTTTTGGAAATCATCGAAAAAGGGAAACGAATGAATAGGTAAAACCTTTTGTGACTCAACTCGAAGCTACAACCTGCAGAATAATTACCACTTTTTATATTATAGAGAAATCAATTTAATACAATATATTTCGCAGTAGAAATAGGGAAAACAGAAATTTTATCAGGTGTGTGATTTATTCCAGTAGGCTATTGGACTCAGAGGTGGAAAACAGATTTCCCAAACACTGATCTGCGGTTACATTATTCGTTCGCTCAGTGAAATATAGGCTTCAAAGCGCATGGTCTTATTAAGGCCATTTTTCTCTTCGGATTTATGACAGCCTTTATAGGATTTACTTGTCGCTTATCATATTTCCTCTTTATCACCTATATCTGCCTCCTATCAAGGTCAACATTGGAAACCACTTAATCATTGGAGGCAAGAGAAGATGGCTCAAGTTTACACTGATCATACATCTCCTATGACCTTCGCTAACAAAAAAGCTTATTTTAAATATTGACAAGAGTTATGTTGATTAAAGGTTACTATCACAGAAAAATGAAGTTTTTTTTCTCGAACACATCTGCCAACCCGGTGATTAACATATATACAGAAGTAAATATGAAATCGTAACAAATTCAAAAAGAACCAGTTCAATATTGATGAATAGCAGGAAAAAAATATCAATAATTTGAATTTCTGGGAAATTTCAAAAATTCAATCAATTCATTGATATAAAAACATCCAAAATCTGGTCTAAACAGTGATTTACCCCAATCGTCAAGATCTCTGAAGCCCATTTATTAATTAAGCAATACCTGTGGTTAATTTATATTTGAGAGATTTACTGAATTTAATTTTTATTTTCCACTTTTTTCATTCATTATTTTTTTATTTTACATATTTACTATAAATTACAAATCAAACATTTATTTATTTAAGATTTATTTCATGTAAATGTTAAATTATTGGGAGAAGAGTGGCTCGGTGATAGAACACTGAGTTGCCATGCCGAAAATCCTGGTTCAAATCCCGCTGCATGTTGACTTTTATTTAGACTGTTAGCAGCCGGAGATGGATCATATTGGATCTAGGACCCTCCTGGGGCTCACCCAGCCTCTATAAAGTGAGTACCCAAAATAAGTAGGAAAATCTCGTGAGCGTGATCTAGGATAGATCACCTTCCAGCACAACCGTTGTCCTTAAAACAGTACGGTCTGTACCATGTACGGAATCCCAAACCCGTTCACAGGCTTTAGTGATTTATTTTTTAGATTAAATTATTGCTTATTGATCATACGCGTAAGGATTCTTTAATTTCTCTTAAATATGGATCCATTCATATTATTATATATTTTAAAATTACATAAGACTTTTTTTTACTATGTTTAGTAATACATTTTAAGATCTAATAAATTGAAAAAATCATTATAAAATTGACCTTCAGTATTTATTTAAAATATTTGAAGAGAATAAAAATAAGAATATTCTCTTTTTAAAGTGCTCAGTGTAAAGAATATATATATTTTTTAATTCAAAACGTTATTTGTTTAATTTTCATTCGCGGCCATTCCTTATTATATCTTCTTATTTATGAATGGAAATTATTTTTGTACGAATAATTATGTGATTTGTATAAAGATAGAACGTAAAAGCTACGTGAATGAATTCTAATTAGAAGGAGTATTTCTCAATGAATAGAGGATACAAAAAATAATGGATTCTTGATAAATGTTCTCCCCTCTTTCTAAAAACAGGTTCTTCGTTCCTAGAAATACAAATTATTGATATTGTTTTTCCTATTATTCATTAATATTGAACTGGTTCGTTTTGTATTTGTTGTTTTTTTTTGTTTTACTTACTTTTGTACATCTGTTATTCACAGTATGGAAATCGAAACCTGGCACACGACATTGAAATTAATAAATTCTGCGGTGTAACTATAGACAAAAGACGGCTGTCATGGGGAATAATATTAATAATTATTTGTTAAGGGAATGATAATTTTATTGGATGATTTTTATAGTTATTGTAGTTTATTCATTTATGCTTGAAACATTTCCTGAATTTAATTTAGTTCTTTCCACTATACTTTCTCATTCAGTACTTAACTTTATATATTTTTTCCAAAATAAATTATTCAAAAAAGTCTTTCATCACTGTGACTATAGTCCTTAATTAATATAGAATTTTTATTTAAAAAATATTTTTTGTTTAAATAAAAAGTTTATTTAATATCAAAATAGCAATTTTTGTCTGAAATGTACTTCCTCTTTAATAACAAAATTAAAAATTTCAATAAAAAACAACATTAAACCAACTGCAATTTATGTTTTTCTAATAAGATAATATTTATTTGCATTAGTAAAATAAACTTTTCTTTTCTTAACGCTCAAATTTTAACATACTTTATAATTTAAAAAAAATATATTTGAATTAAATTTTAGTTTTTATTTAGTCTCATTTACCATCACATGTTTACTTATTATGTTAATGAATAAAATAAAACATAAAGTTAATTTATTATTAAAATTCCTCTATAACTTAAATTTTGCCCCCAGAAGTAAAATAATCAGAAACTCGGTTATCAATTAAGATGTTTGATCCTCATTCATACTAAAACCTGAAATTTAGGTCGAATGAAATAACATTAATATTAGGTTTAGGAATTTGTTAAATTCAATTTAAGAGGAATATCCTGTCAATATGACAGAAAGTGTTATGTGTTTAAAAGGTCGATATTACCAAATCCTAACGTCTTTCCAAAACATCATGTATACATTTGCGAAGTTTTCAGTCAACCCCTCAAAAGACTCAAGTGCTATGACCTTATACTTGTGCCGCAAGTAAAACATGAATTTTTATGGTGAGTTATAGACGGGATATTTTGTCTTTGCTTTATGATGGTTCACAGATCAGTTTATAACAGAAACATGTTTATAGGATGTATTGAAAATGTTTTTGAATACAAATTCCAAGTTTTTATTTCTTTATAATCGTAATTCAGTTACTCAAACATTAATAAGTTAATAAGTACAGACTGGATTTCGGTTTATGGTCCATTGGTGTGTATTAGTAATTTATCTATTGGTGATATTTATATGGGCAACAATTTATAACATATATATTTAAATTATATATATATATATATATATATATATATGTGTGTGTGTATATATATATATGATATAATGATATTTTTAAAAATCCGTTACCACTATAAACCATGGAGAGTCTTTATTTAAGTACTTGATAGATACTGCATTGTTTCTAGGACAAAGGTTTTAATTGTGATTTGTCCGAAATCACGATCAACCAGATTTTACACCTAATCAAGGGTACTCACTTTACAGAGTTCGGTTAAGCCCCAGGTTGGTGTATCGATTCCACAGGGACTATTCACGGTTATTAACAGATTTTATAATTAATCTGCCACAGACCGATGGGAACCTGGAACCTTTAGCATAGCAGCATTCTACCAACTGAGCTACCCCACTCACTTTAATATTATACTATATATATATGACATTATATATATTTAATCTCAATTATTTTGTTGTCAACAATAAGTTGCTGATTTGTATTTTTTCTTTAGTACCCTCGTAGCTTCTAGTCTATTATTACTCAAACAAATAATCTAATCTCTATAAGTTATCTTCCTTTTTCGGACCATATCGTATTGTGCCAAACTCATGAATAAGAAAATGACTATTATTCGTGAAAACAAACCAGCTATGGTATTCTTCTTTGTGTAAGAGATACCTTTGAAATTCTTATTTTAGACGGTTAGTAAATTCAATAACAAGATAAAAAAAAGATACAACGTACAAAAGAAAACACAAAGGTATATTTATAAAAAAAAAAGAGATTTTCATAATCGACTCAATTTTGGTTCCTAATACAAAAAATTATATCCATAAATGAAATCTCCTATGAATTTTTTCATAAATAATTAAGAGAGAACTGTCAAAAAAACAAAACATATAAACTGAAAAGATTCTATTTTCACTTTAAGAGTTTGAAAAATGTATGCACAAAATAAAACATTAAGTCGAATTTAGTTAAAATATTAAGATAAAGAATTTATTAAGATAAAAGTTGATCTACAGACTCAGAAAAAAAAAATTACTTAAAATATTAAAATAAAACTTTTAAAAAACACGAAATATCATAATTTCTTTTCATTTTATTACCAAGCTGATAATATCCGCAGGTATGTGATTTGTTATCTAGATTGTGGTTTCAGTAATAATTATAACATTTACCCATTAAAATTCTTATATGGAATTAGTCTCGAAGGCTTCATTATACAATTACTACAACCCAGGAAGGGTATTGGGTACATGGTAGAGACTATACTGTTTCTGAGACAATGGTCATGTAGAGAGATTTAATTCCACTCCAAAAATGGCTGCGTTTTAAAAAAAAAATGCCTGTCAATTATTTTCGCCGTCGTCTTTTAAGGATCTCACGTGATCCCAAACTAGAAAACTTTCCATATGATACTTCATAATTAAATATTATTTCAAATACATTGAAACAGTGATTTAAAATAATAATTTTAACATTCCTCCAAAAGTGATTCCCGGAATACACTTGGTTGGTTTTACCTCGCTATACGACATATTTGTATACGTACATATTGAACGTAGTTTCCTGCCTATTGTCGATCTGTTAGTCGGAAGAAACGTTTTCGGCACCTAGAAATATTTGTATAATGATTTTTTTCCTTAATGAATAGCAGTCAGGAAAGAAGCTTTAAGACTTGATAGAAATATAACTCCTTAAGTTTATACGAAGTGTTGTATATATTATACTGTTCTTGCTGTCACTAGGTACTCCTATCCCATGCATTTCCAAGCTACTAATTCTGTATTTTACTATTCCTGCTGTCACAAGACGCCTCAGTCCCACGAGGATTCAAGTTACCTAGCATAGTAGTACTGACTTTTTTTACCATAAGTAAAAAAGAATATAAAGTTGTACCTCTTATAATCCTTGAAGGGTATTGGTTCAATATATGGTAGGGACTGTGCAATTACTGTGACAACGGTTGTGATCACACACTAGGTTTCCTAATTGAGTCTTGGGGAGCTTCATGATGATCTGCATATACTACAGTGCCCTTCTACGGCTGTTAACATACTAAATTGTCCGCTACGCCCGGATTTTAACCCTGTTGTCTTCAGCACTGCAATTGAGCGTTCTAAAACCTGAGCTGCCACTTTTCACTTACCTATTTCAGATGAATCGAGTCTTGTTTCAACATATGCATGTTTGGTAATGACTATCGATTGACATAGTTTAATTAATTTCATTTAATTTATATATGGCACCGTTTCAGGCTGATTAAAAAAGATTCATAATAGTACTAAGTCTTATACAAGTAAAAAAACAAAACACTGTACATGTCATAATCCATCATGTATATTGCGTTGAGTTTAAGGTAGTCTCTGAGCCAACGGTTTTGAGCCAAAGTGGTTTGTCCGAGATCACGCTCAACCGCCAGGTTTTTCTCAATTAAGGGGGAATACTTAATAGAGATTGAGTGAGCCCCTGGAGGGTCTGCAGCTCCTATAGCGTCCATTCGTGGCTGTAAACAGATTAGAAACTTAATGTGCTACTACTGGATTTGAACTCGGAGTGTTCAGCATAGCAACTGAGCTCTCTACACACTGATCTCTAGTTTTAAATGCGCCTTCATATTATTTTCGTTTTAGACTCGAGCCCCTTGCGAAGACACAATTGCCCGCTCGTTGAGGCCAATTACCTTATCACCCGCGGAGGGAGGCTCCAAGCCTGAATAAATGAGACGTGCACTATCGATCCTGGGAGCAACCTCCGCTGCTGGAATTAATTGGAAGGAAACCACTGGAAAACTGGAAATAATTCCCCTAATTTTCAGGATAATTACACTAAAATCGTATCAACTTTTAACTTTCTTATAATTAATTAAGACTGATAGTTAGTCCTGAATCCTTTAAATAATAACTATTATATCGTTCCCTTCAAAATACCAATGTCATAACTCGAAAAAACTATTTTTTCAATAGAGCTATTTGAAAGCTCCAAAAAAAAAAAAAATTGGATATTGGTAAAGCCAACCATTCCTATTTTAATGATGGCATTGAAACTTTTTTATTAACCATTACCAATTTTTTTTTAACTTGAAAACTTCTTTATTTGAGCCTATGTCATTATTCTCATAAAAACTTCAGGTCGAACATGATACAACTCAAAATATAACTAAAAAAGAATGTTGTTAATGGAATATCAGATTTTTCGTCCATGTATTAAAAAACTTCAACCAATCTAATTGCTGCTGAAAGCTTTTTACAATGCCAATTTTTAAGTTATGTCGTTGTTCTTTTGAAGGAGCGATATGCGATATACTCGTACACTATGAGTTTATTAAGGTGGCAAAAAGTGGTCAAGGTCATTTATGTCACCAACAAGGTTTGTTTTCTAGACAACTTCAATTTAATAACCTTATAACGTGATAGGAAATTGATATAATTTTAGTTTGAGTTCTGCAATTAATTTTGATCTGAATCAAACAGCTTCAACCAATACAATTGCTACTGAAGGCTTAACTCAAAAATGCCAATTATTTAGTTCGGCCGTTATTATTTAGAAGGAGTGATATGTTTATGAGAAATATATTTAGTTGCCTCTTTTAGATTTTTCTATTTACGAAGACAATAATTATTTTATTTAGAGCGTTCCAGAATGGACTTGCTTTAGTTTTAATAAATCATCTTATTAAGAATTACTGTTGGATTACCAATTCAGTGATAACTATGAATAAATGCAAACTGCAATACCTAGGACAGATAACGTAAAGTTAAATATGATTTAGTGCAGCTGATAATACAGGAGAAATTTAAGTCTTATAATAAAGGTTATTTAAGGTAGAAGCGTAGGAAGGAGAATGGCCCCATGGCTTTATACAACAGCTTTTCAGATATGCCGTGTCCTAAGTTTGAATTGCACTGATGATTAACATAAAGCAGGACTTAGCCCTTGGACATATGACGTCTGGGGGACGTCGTTTATCTCATGTGCCATTATAAACCTTTTTTTTTTCTGTACCACTACAGCCTATGAAAGGACTTGGGTTCAGTACTTGGTAAAGAGTACACTCTTTCTTGTAGAACGGTTGTACAGAGAGGTCAAGCTCGACCGCCATATGTTCTCCCTATTTTGAGTAACCATTTTATAGAGGCTGGGTTAGGCTCAGGACGGTCCTAGTTCCCATTGGATCCATGACCGGACGCTAAAATATTAAATAAAAGTTTGCTAGCTGCGGGATTTGAACCCATGATCTTCGGTACGGCAACTCAGCGATCTAGCGCTGAGCTAGATTTTGTCATTCGGGTGTCGATTCTGTTCTGTTTAAAATCTTCATAACCGTCAATTATCCAAGTGATGCTTGTTAATTTTTAGGATGCGTCAAATTCAGTTCTATTTGCCTAAAGGGGTTGTGGAGATCCCAGTGATTTTTTTTTTAAACTTTGTTTTTAATATACCTTCAACGGTCTTAGAGATATTTGGTTAATATACTAACCACTATACTATTAATATACTACCTAATATAGAGGAATCGTTATAACTATTGTTTTGTATTAGAATCGGTGTTGGATTCAGCCATCGGAACAATGGACTTCCACCAAACATTGTCGTTCTGGACATGCACTCTCCGATTCCTCATTCACAAAAGGCCTATTGCATTGGCGCCAACCCATCCGCCGAACGCAGCGGATTCAACTTTTATTTGTTCTCTTCGCAAGTAATATACTTGTTATCCTCACCAATTGATTGCTAAATCATTCTAATCAATTAACTATTATTCGATTCGTTAAAAAACAAACGCATCTATCAATTCTGTCCTCTAGAACTCTCCATTCATCACCACAGAGAATCATAACCTTTATTATAATACCAACCTTTCTCTCCACATCTGCCTGCGAATTCAGGTTTGTGATTTACAGACCAGCCATTTAAGACAATATAGGAAGATGAAACATGGCTTTCGGTATAAATAATTTTTGAGAAATCATATGCTTCACAATTTTATGGGTTCCGACAGTCCAAAAAAGGCTCCGTTTTAAAAAATGCCTGTCTTTAATTTTCGCCGTCGTCTTTTAAATCTTGATACCATATAATTAACGGTTATTTCAAACATAATAAACAGTGTTTAAAAAACAATTTGAACGTCCCCAAAGCCAAACCAAAAGGGTTGCCTGAATTTACAAGAATTGTACGACTAATCATTATTAATTCGCCTCATTATTCAGTTCCAAGTTTCCTTATTCTATTTTTTTCTGTATTCAGTGAAACGTTATTTTTTTCCTAAAGTCAATCTGTTAGTCGGAAGAACCGCATATCCTAGAAATATTTCTAGGAATATTTTTCATAATGATTGATTTTTTTTTTCCTAATGGGTAACAGTCAGCAAGAAACATCAAGACCTCGTAGGAAAATATCTTCATAAGGTTCCGAAGAAACATTTAAAAGTGGTGTATATTCTATACTGTTCTTGCTGTCTCAGATACCTCAATCCATTGACGATTATATATATAAGCAGAGTGACATACTATTAGTAAAAAAACAAAATAAACCTGTACCTATTAAAATCCATGAATGGTATTGGGGTTTATAGGTACTGTGCAGTTTCTATGCCAACGGTTGTGCACGATGGTAATTTGGATAGATCACAGACTAGGTTTCCTAATGGAGGTTTGGGAAGCTCTATGAGGATCTGCATATTTTACAGCGCCCATGTTTATTTATTTTATCTTATATTATAATATTTAGATATTTTTTAGAATTATTACATATATCTTTATAGGGATCTAGGCCTCTCCTGGGGCTTACACAGCCTCTATAAAATGGGTATCCAAAATATGGGAGAAATCTGGAGGTTGAGCGTGATCTAGGGCAAATCACCTCCCTGCACAATCGTTGTTCAATAAACAGCACAGTCTCTACCATATACCGAACCCCAGACCCTCCACGGGTCGTAGTAGTACATTTTTTTTTAATATGTAAATAGTAGGGATTTGTAGTCACATAAAGATCCTAGTCCATGTTATCACTAACACACGTTTTGGTAATGCCAGTCGTTTTATTGGCAAATAATAAGGAATATTGGACCTCTCTTTAATATAATGCCTCTACTGTTGGCTAACCAGCAAACTAAAAAAGCTGCCTAAGCTACGTTAACCAGCAGTGGTGCTAGAAATCATCCAGCAAGACTTCCCTTTGTGTGAAGGTCCCATAGCGGTGGTTTTGATACAAAGCTTGTGTACATTGCAGGCTGCGGTTGTGGTAGGAGGAACAGTGATATACTGATGTGTTGTATGTCTCCCAAAATAAAACTCGCCCTGCTGTAATATATCTAGGAATACATTTGCCCTGTATTAATGTCAACACTGTATAAGAACAAAACGGGTACAAATTTAATAGATTTATTAACTTGAAAATAATTTCAGCTCATTGAAAAATCCTTTTACTCATATTCAATTTGAAAAGTATGGTATTGGTTCTTTTCATTTGAAATGTCCGAATTTATTATTTTTAAACTCAAGGTGGAATTACTGGACTAATGCTGTTCTACCTTTATGTTTAGAGATTGTAATGAGTTGTTTATTAATCCTCTCTTTATTGATAATATTTACTGTCACTACAATTAAACGAACATTGTTTATTATTCCATCAAATATGATCATGGCACCCCACGATTTCCGAGTAATGTTTGTTATGGTTTATTGTATATTAAATTAGGCGGCCCAAGATACAAGAAACTAACTAAGAAATTTTCAACTGCTTACTGCTGCATTATGTAACGTAAAAACGTCACATGCAGGGGTATGGCTTAATGCAAAAAAAAAAAAACTTATCAAAAACATCCTGGTTTTAAGCAGATAGCATTGGTTAATTGGCAACAACGGCAGTTCTCATATTTTACGACACGCAGTGGAGTAACTAAGCGAAACCTAAGTCTCTTCAGAAATATAGACAACTTCCTTAAGGTTACATTATTTGAAAATTTAAATATAAGTGCTAAGGGATGGAACTACCAAGAGTATAAACCGAGACAAGAGGATAATGTTTGAGGCAAGAACTAAGCGAAAAATCAAAATCCCCAATGAGGACATGGGTAGTTGATCGGAGTGGATGAAGAGATACTGGGCGGAGAGAAAGGCACACGTACAGAGCATTCACTCATGATTGATTCCTAGTACCTCGTACTTATGTACCTTAAAAAAATATGGATGTCACTTTAAAAAAAATGTATCACAAAACCCTAAATTCACAGGGAAGAAGTTAAAAGATTTTGAATGATTTTCTCTTTTTTCAATGTTTAAAAAACTTAAGTAATGTCAAGATTTAAAATTTGAAACTTGACCCCTATTTGAAACTTGACTATTTGATGTCATTACCCCTTACCATCACCAAACCGTAGTCTGTATTAAAATCGGTTCAAACTAATTTAAATTATCTCAACGGTCCATTAACATCATGGAGTTAGCGGAATCCCCGCTGCACCCATTAATTCACGTAACATTAAAATATATTTAAATAAATTACATTACTAATTTTAAATTTCAATATTCGTGATGGCTAGTGTATGTTGCTAATGGATTTCACTGAACTTTATAAACCGAACCTATTTATACATGTTGTGGCTGAATTCTATAATTAATAAATTTCAACTCTTCTCTCAAAATAGTAACCCCAGTATATATATATATATATACATCGCAAAAATTATGAGAACACGGTGAAACAGGATCGGTGAAGAGAATGAATTTGTCTGGCTTGGATGCGACCCCTGGTAGCTCAGTGGTTAAGAGCACTGCACTAGAGATGCAGACGACCCGGGTTCGAATCCCGGCTAGAAAAAATCTTTTATCCTTAAAATAGAAATATTTAAAAATAATCACCAACAAAAGAAAAATAAATTATAAATATAAAATTGACGTAAGTCAACAAGATCCCAATTAAAGTAATGTTCAATGAACATTCTTCCCCGTCTATACATCGCAAAAATTGCGAGAACACGGGGATATAGGATCGGTGAAGAGAATGGATTTGTCTGGCTAGGATACCACCCCTGGTTACTCAGTGTTAAGAGCACCGCTCTAGAGATGCTGACGACCCGGGTTCGAATCCCGGCTAGGAAAAATCTTTTCTCCTCAAAATAAAAATATTTAAAAATAAAATATATATATATATATTTAAAATTACTGTTGTAACACGTTACTTACCTTACGAGAAATATCCTTTTTATAAACAATCCATCAATCGTTTGAAAACCTGTCGTTTTTAAATAACAGAAACAAACCCATATTATCAATATCATATCTGATATAATTAATAGATGGTTATGCGACATAGAAAGATTATAACTTTTCAAGAATGGGGAATCTCAGGTTACTAATTAGCAAATCGGACAAAAAAAAAGTAATATATTTAAGAACCCAATTTTACGGCCTTTATTCGTTTAAAAGGATTTGGCAACTTTTAAAAGATATACTTTTTTTTGGCACTGTCGTGGTCAACAGACAACAATTTATTTTATTTTTATATTTTCCAACTAAGTCTTTGGCTTCAATCATAAGGAAAATAGTTTATAGTATTTCCAGTATTAGTTCAGCTCATCTACATTTTATAAACGGAAACGGAATATCGGAACCGTTAAAATTTCATATTTCAAACGGATAGTAACATTTTTTAATGAGAATTCATTATGACTATTCCCGATGTGACGTCTGTAAGAAGCCTCGAACCTTCGTCCCACGAAAATCTCAAAAGATGAATTTTCATAGAAAGTTGAAAACTTCGTATTTATGGTTTATTGTTATATATAATTTTTTTTCCTCGGGTTTTTAGTCATTACTTGATCAAAGGATTGTACTCTTTTAGTGGAAGATCATAGGAGATTTATATACAATTATTTTATCCCCGACTTTTGAAGCTGTTGTAGTTTATCAACGGCAACTTCAGAATAAATTTGAAGTCGAATATAAAAAAAATTATTCACCATCACTTAGAGGCTTTCTCAAAATGCAAAAACCGATATGAAATCTAAACTGTTTATAATTTCGCTTAAAGTTATTTTCGGCCGTAAATTTTAAAGAAATTGCAGGAAATAAGTTTGGGTAAAATTACTTAGTAATTGAATATCAACAAAATCAATCAAACTACGAACGCGAATTCACATTTTTACATAATTTATATAAAATGTATTCAAAACGGAGTATATCATTGTATTTATTCCCATTGGTAACCGTTCTATATATGGATGTCTTAGGTCAAATATTTACCTCGATATGTTGTTTGCCAGGTTAAGACGCGATCAACAACAAATTAATTCTTAAAATTGTTTTTTTAATCGAACTACTTTAATAACTGCGGGTTTTCGATGTTATAATTATTTTTTCTCAACTTCTAGGACCCAAATTAGATGACTTTTTTTATAGAATTTAATTTTGGATTTCTTACATTAAAGAAGCATGTATGATGAATGTCGACAGCAGCCCATTGCTTTCGAGTTATAGAAAATAACACATTATTTTAGTCATGTGATTTTCCTTCTTTTCCTTAGGCTGGCACTAATTGTGTGAATATCTAAAGGAGAAGAATTACATTTGTTTATTTATTTATTTAACGTCACTTAATGCTGCAATGGCTGATCGGACGATGCTACAGTGGGACCCCCAGAAAAGTTTCATTAAAATCGTTTTAGCAGTTTTTGGCTTTTGCGCAGCCGCTCTATCACTCACGATGCCCGATAAAAAAAAAAAATGTACTTCCAAATGTATTTTTATGAATGTAAAAATAGTACACTATACAATACTTTTCTATACTATACTATATTCTATACAACATACATCTTTTTTATGTCATCCTGATTTTTTTTTCCCAATGATAAAAAAAAAATCGGTTAAGTTTAATGATCTTAGTACGCGGACAATAAACAATATCCCATGAAAACGTGGTTTTAATAAGATATATATTTTTTGTTCTTTTAAATATTTTGTTAGCCTAATTTTCTTTTCTTGGCAGAAGAAAATTCTGCTTCAATGATTTAAAAAAAAAAAAAGCTAAAAGGCTAAGGTTGGGAGACAACTTAAAACCCGGGATTACTTTTTTTTCCTTACAATAATCTTTCAGGTGGAAGAACCAAGCAAGGTCCTTTCTAGTTCGTAATATGAATTTACACTTAAAAGAAAAAGCAAATAGAGCAATGAAATTTCTTCGGAAAAGTTTTTAAGTCATATTTTTAAGAAACATATAATAGATATTCCTGATTAAAGAAAGAAATTACACATCACTGATTATGTAAATTCTATATATAAATAACTTAATTTTAAATAATTCTTTTACTGCTCTACTTTCTGTTAAAGTTTTGATAAAATAACTTTATTTCCTTTCTTCCTGAATGTCCATTAATCTAACTTAACGTCTACCCTATTTAGGTCAAATACTATCTTGGAAACTTAAAACTTAATCCAGCTTTGTTTTAACATGTTCATGCCCTATTTTTAAATTGTTCACTTTGAAAGGGCTAAAACAAATTTTAAAATAGTTACTTAGATTTCACATATACGATTTTATTTACTTAATTTCTTATCTTTTACAAAATTTCTAAAATCTCTTTAAACATTCTAGATACGGTGTACTTAGACTCATCTAAGTTTCTCATTTATCGTTTATTCTTATCAGGAAATACTTTCATTGTTATTTGAATTGTTTATGTACACTAAAAAAAAAAATTAATATATGCGTATCAGAAAGATTGGTTTTATATATTTCTTGAAATCTGAAATGCTCGTTGTTTCTTCATTTAACGTCACTTTATGCTGCCATGGCCAATCGGAGGATGCTACAGTGGGAGCTCTAAATTTTGCTTATCCAGATTTAATTAGGATAGGTATTTTTAACGAGTACCTGACATCGTATAGGCTCGGAATCCCCGTTTAACCTCCCTTCCGAAGCACGCAGTAACTAAGGATTTTTTACTCCCTTTAAAAAATCCTAGGGCCACCCGCCGGGCTACGAACCCGCGAACTTGGGCTTAGTAGTTTGTTACGCGAACCACTAGACACCGCTAGTGGTCACACCCCTGAATTGGTCGTAAAACAGACTTTAGCTGAAGATAAAATATGTACAAATTAAAAAATTGTACTTAGCCAGAAAAACATTTTGTAAGAAAAAATATTTTATTTTATATACATTATTATGTAGTTCGTATAATTAATACAACTTCAACAACTTTTTAAATTATACTGGTGCACTTTCACGGGCAAGCACTAAAAAATATTAAACATCGATTATTATATATTAAGTGATATTAAACATTCGAACAGATGACAACACAATTTACCATCGACCGTGGAAGAAATAAACTTGAAGGAAGAAACAGCCTGCTCTCGTAAAGTTCCAGCCAGACGAGACAATTATTAAAATAGGAGTGTCGAAGAAATTCGAATAAGAGAAAAGGGAAATGGAAAAGCCAGTGATACTTTTTTTTCGAGTTATCATCAGAGCCCGCTCAAACTTTTCCTGTTACACTCTGCTTTATGGCCGTGTAAATTTTCTCATGGGGCATGAATTTTCATTTGCTCACCTTGGGGTTGTGAGTTTGAATTTAATCCGCATTCTTCCTCTTTATGTTCCATTTTATTCGCTATTCATCATGATTTCATTCTAGTTTAATATATATGCGAAACACGTCTTTTTATTATTTATTTTATATATTTACCAATTATTAAGATATAGGAACAGAACTGGATATTGATTGGTACTTTACCCAAGCGATCATTATTTATTATTCATACAAATTAATTCTTCCATTTTTCATTTATTTTTATTAATTTCACAAGTATATATAGATAGCTCTTTGAATTTAAAATAAATCAATTTTAATTTTTTCGTAGATGAGATTTTTGTGTTTTAGCCTAACACGGTTCAATTTTGGCAAAATCGTGAATTAAAAAAAAATTAATCTTAAGCAGAAATGGGCAAATTATAATTTTGAATGGAATTGCGATTACATACATGGTAATTGTATTTTTATTCTTAGTTACATTTCACCCAACTCTAATCTGAAGTATGGTCAAAGCACAGAAAAAGACTACCATATAATCAAATTATCATATAACTAAAAATAAAGGTAAAACATATAAAATATTATATATATTTATTTTTTTTGTTTAGGTAAGAACTATCACAACTCAACTGGAAAAACGCATAATTCTCAAAATTACGGTAGGAGAAAATGTTTTATACAATATATATACAACAAATATTTTTGTTCTTCACAACAGTTTTTGAGAGGGTTTTTCATACAAACAAAATTGGCGCGACCACCAAGGTTTACGTTTTCGCGTTCTTTCATTTTTAATAAGCATAAAGCAAGAACTCATTCCGCACAAAGCAATGCTCTCCATGGTGTTTTGACGAAGATTGGTCTAGAAACTCAAGTAGTAGTGTGGACGCTAGACGAGACTAATCCGGCTGCTCCGAGACCGTTGCTCAGTCCGTTGCTTAGACGGACTAAGGTTTGTCTCGTCTATTGCCTAGCAAATGACTCATAGTGTGGACATAGCTTAATAGTGTGGACTTAGCTTTAGAGCAGCCGGATTAGTCTCGTCTAGCGTCCACACAACTATTTGAGTTTCTAGACCAACCTTAGTCAATACACCATGGAGAGCATTGCCTTGTGCGGAATGAGTTCTTGATTAGTGCTTATTATAAATGAAAACACGCGAAAACGTCAACGTTGGTAGTCGCGCCAATATAATATATAATATATGATATATAATAACTTCTCGCATGGACCCACATTCTGTAATACATTTGTTTCTAATGAACATATCTTCCTTCCTTTTTAATCGTCATATATACCCATTTAAAAAAAGACCGACATGTTTATTGGTACGGTTTACTTTTGTTTCTCAAAAAAAATTTTTAAATACTATAAAAGTTTTTTTTTAAATAAATGTACTATGTTATATAGCAGGTTTTTTTTTTTTATCAGAGCTTCTCAAGGAACACAGACAAAATTACATTTTAAAAACGACAAGCTATATCAAATTATACTTCAAACTTATAACAAATCTTCCTTTTTATCTTCATAGTACATACTTAATAGTTTATACATGTTTAAACAGTCAGAAGAATTTATTAGTACAGTTTACTTGCGTTTCTCAAAAAATATTTATGTAGGAAAGAAATTCTTTGACTGTTAGATACTATAATAGGATGTAATTAGTTGGGGGTGCAGTCAAGAAAACACAGCAAATAAGTGAAACTTATAAGCAAATAAGTTTCACTTATTTGCTGTGTTTTCTTGACTGCACCCCAACTAATTACATCCTATTAAAAAATATTTATATATATATATATATATATATATAGGTATATATATATATATATATATATGTTAAAAAAATACAATAAAAGTTTATTTAATAATAAACACGTTAGATAGCACGAGATTTTTTACACAACTTCTTAAGGAGCTCAGAAAAAATACAAAATTGCATTTAAAAACGACATGATATATCAAATTATATTTAAAAATTATTTCTAGGAATACGCTTTATTTTGAACAATCTCATAATTGCATTTAGCACAGCTTTCATAATTTCAAGTATACACATGATAGTTATGATCTATAAGTACAGTAATTGTGTGGTCCATGTTCTTAATTTAACTAAAATTACTGCTTATTTTCGAATTCTTTATCAATACAAAGTTCTTCGAGTTTAGGTTTCTTTTCGTCTCAACAATTTTCTCTGCATAACTTCTTAATTCCAATAATAGACCTTCAGGTGTAAATAGTGAATAATAGTTTAGGCATCTTTAGGATGTTACGAAAGCGGTCAAATGTAAAAATATCGCCGTTGATGTTCGTAATTCTTGTACTCCCGTAGGGAGGTCCCTCTGGTTCTGGTGCCAGGAGGTGCCGGCAGGAACTTGAGTGGATGTGGAAGCTGATGTGATTAATCCCTCCGATCGATTTGCCAATACTTAATCTCCGACCTTAAACCTCGTTAGCGATCCTGGTTCTGTGTCGATTAGGCTCTAGCGACTTGGTCAAGCTTCTCTTCATTCACTAAGACTATGTAAAGGATGTCATGAAGACAGCGCTATTCAAAAGTGTTGTGAATATATAGTAATTCACTAATCGTCACTAAACGTATATTACTAATCTTGCCATCGCAGGACAGGTCCAGTCCTGAACCTCGAAACATGATGCCTTATATCTTTGGTAAGTGAGAAAATATGGCATATAAATATTAACTCCATAAAAATATGATTTGTAAAAATATAAAATAAATAATCTTGAACACGTTATTATAACATATGCGAGTACGCAATTCTTACGAAATATGAGGAAGATGTTAAAAAACAAATTGGTATTTTGATTCTACATGTCCCTTTAGAAAATTTCAAAGAGCAAACTAATCCTGTCCGCCCTTCTCAGATTCTAATCTAGTCACCTTTTATGTTCAGAAGTTGGGAGACTGGGATATTAATCATTTCAACAAAATTAAACGGAAAAATTCTGTTAAGGATGAAAAGAAAGTTACAGCGTCTTGAAAACTTTGCATACAGTTTTGAGTAAAATGGCAAACTTATGATAATATACTGCAATTTGCATGGTCTTCAAAATTAAAATGAATATCTTCTTAAGTAACAAAATTTCTGGTACTTGTGAGGCAACCTGCGGATGACGTTACGTAATTTCTAGATCTCGATCTTATCTTTATCGACGGTGTCTCGCACCATTTATTCTCCATCAATAAGTAAAACCAATAAGAAAAAAATATTACCTAGAATATTTAGAATATTAGGATACCCATATATACTGAGTTTATTGGTATAAGAATCTGGTATAATTTCCTGTTCCTTTACATACAATGAAGGTTATATAAGCTTTCTCATATAACAGGAAGTTATTCCAATTGAAAATAATCAGTTAAAATTACCTTTTATTTGCAAATAAGATGCCACTTTATTTTATTGAGGTATATTTTCTATCCATTTTTTCCAATTTTAAAGGTTATATAACGTATAAGAAAGTTTAAGAAGTACCGAATTTCTGATATTTATAGCTTCCTTAAATAAAAAATTTAGATATTATCCTACATATATTATTTCCTCGAACGGTTTTGTCTCTAATGTCTTTATCTCTTTAGGTATGTTACATCTTTAGTTTAAAAAAATCAACTGTTGAAATAAATGATATATGGAAACAAGTTATATATAAACAAGTAGTATGGACTAGTATGAAGTAACTTATGAAAAAATATTGCAACTTGCATACTTTTCAAAATTAAAATGATTATTTTTTAAACAAAATTTCCAGTACTAATTCTGCACCTTGGTGGTAGGGGTAGTTAAAGTTCATTCATTCATTGGTACTTATCGGTAAATGTAATGTAATTTTGATATTTATAAATTCTTTAGACAATACAATTTGTCACTGTCTTCATCTCTTTAATACTTCTGTAGAAAACGAAATGCTTATGGAAATAAAATTTGGTCCCCAAACTAATATAACATAGCATATAATTTAATTTATTTAACAAAATATAATAACTCAATCAAATTACTCAATCAGTTATAAGCTTCACCTAGCCGAGACTCCTTCGATTTGCCCTGAAGATGACCTACAAAGTAGGTCGAAACGTCGGCACTATCAATAAATAAGCCTCACTTATTAGTTGTTTACATTGACTGCACCACCAACTTTTTCCATCCTACATTTGATCTTCATGTCAACGATTTTCTCTCTATCATTGTAAATTATACTGTATTTGTTCGAGTTAGTTGGATTGTTTATGAAATATAGTTATAAACCAGAGAGTACAAAATGTGCTGCTTTGCGGTTCGCTAAGGCCAGGCTATGACTAATCGTTAAGCAAGTTAGTGAAGCAGGAGTAGGAAGGGACTACCTGAGTCCTGGGTGTACCGCAAGGATAGCCCCTTCTCATCCTCTATATCAATTAGAGTTGAACTTAATTGTGTACGTAACATATCGTAGGCCCCTTTTCAAAATGGTGTTTTGTTTTAAGGCTATTGGTTACTAACTTTAAGAAATAAAAACATTTATACATTAATAAATTGCAACTGTTTCTTCCGATTTTATTGGTCATTTTTCTGGTCCCTGTTTAACTCTTTTCAAGAATAAGTAGCGCAAAGTAATAATTACTTACAAAAGCAAACTTATTTGCTTGTTTATTGATTTATTAGCGACTAATTCAAAATAAACACATGTAACAATTATAAAATCACTTGGATCTACTTCAAGTATAATTATTATTTCTTCTTATTATATTTTATATAAAGTATATTTGGTCAAGACCTATATTTTCTCTCTAGCCCCCTTGGTACAGGCACTAAGTACTTCTAATACCCCATCAAACGGTCGAGACGTAATAAACTTTTAAATGTTTAATAAAAATAATAATTTTTATACTTTTGAGAATGATTAAATTATTATTAGTGATTTTGATAATTTCTGAATACACTTTCGTGTCGGATTTTATTTCTTTAATCATATTTTTTTCTTATTTAGTTCCTTTTTCCATTTATTTTGACCCTCCTGTATCTACGGGTCGAATTTCGCGTGTACTCTGCTGCGTATAATTATACCTCAAATTAAGAACTAAAAAAAAAAGTACCGTTGCACCCTATTAAGGATATCGGGTTTTGTACATGGTATGCTCTACTGTTTTCAAGCCAACGGTGGTGCAAGGAGGCGATTTACCTCAGTAATCACAATTATCTGGATATTTACATTAGTAACCCAGCGCCTTACGTACTGGGTAGGCCTGCTCCCTAAAATTAACACAATGTTTAAATAATTGTCGCCAACGTCATCGACGTCTGTTAGACAGTAGCTTCCTACTCGTTTCTTAATAATTCTCTCTTAAAAATATTGTGTTTGATTCTCTGTCGTTCATTTATATTTATGGTAAAACAGTAGCGTACTTTATAAGACAACCGGACGAACTATAGCTATCAACGCGGTGTAGGAAACTATATTGCATATTACGTTATGGGTAATTTAGGTTTTAAATAGATCGAAAATTAATTTTGTTCTGAGTATTGGTCCTTTGTGAAAAACAAAAATGTGCATATCAAACAGAAAGCATATCTGCTCATAATAAAATAATAACATAACAAAAATCAGTCGGAGTTTGAAAAGGCGTGGTCCTGTTTTCTGGAAGTTGACTAAGGAGTTGAATCGTAGGAGACTATAGATGTAGGAATGGTATGAATTGGTCAGGGGTGCAGTCAATGATTACACAAAATAAGAGTAACTTTTGTTCATTCTTATAGTGTAATCATTGACTAGAATCCCTGACCATTTCATACCATTCTCAGAATTATCCAGTCAACTATTTTCCACTTAAATAGATGTAGGAAGGACACTCAGATCGGATGGATTAGCATACCAAAGAATGAAGGAATTTTCTACAGTAATAGTTGATAGATGTTTACTGAATACTTGAATTGAGGATTGGGTATTTGGACGTCACTACGAGCGATAAATCAGAGAAACTGAGAACTAGAGGTAGGCACAATGGTATCGTACCCTGTGCCTCCAAGTTGTGAAGAGGAAGGAAGTGAGGAACTTACCAAGGCGATAAGAAGCCCTTCATGCTCGGCTTGGCTTCAGCCTCTGGATAGGTTGCAACCAGATTAGTGCTGTATCAGGTCTTCCTCTTCTGTAGTCTCCAAGCTTTTTTTTCAGGAGCTAAGCTTCATGTTAGAGTACATGTACATCATTAAATATCCTACATTAATTTTTATTATGGACTAAGTACTAGGTCTAGATTACAGCTAAAATTCACAACTTAAGATAATAATAAAAAAGGGAAATTTAATGATGGGATTAAAAAGGATGATATCAAAAGAGTAATAAAATAGTATGCAAATAAATAATGGAATATTGAGACAAAATAATATAAAATTGATATGTGTTATAAAATCTTGAGATATAACAACAAAAAAAAACCAGTTAGTAATACATTTTTGAGAATCATCAAATCGACATATTTTTTCCTTGCTACCTCTGTTAGCTACCACAATCGATAATTTTCGCACAAGAAATGGTTGGGCGTCTCATCGAAACGAAGCTACTCACGAAGATTCAGCTTTATACTAGTCAAGTGAAAAAATGGACCATGGATCCTGGACTATTTGTTTTTTCAAGTTTTCCTATCGAATTCTGTTAATAAAATTCAATAATTTTATAACACATAAAATCAGTGCGGTGGGCCACGCCTAGCATTAACAGTAATGATAATTAGTTAAAATATTTTTATTTTGAAGAGAAAAGATTTGCCCCCAACCGGGATTCGAACCCGGATCTCCGCTCACCGTGGCAACGCTCTAACCATTTGATTTGGGGTCGCTCACTACCTAGGACAAATCTGTTCTCTTTACGAACTCCATATACCCCGTGTTCTCGCAATTTTACGGTGTATGAACTAGGAAGAATGTTCATTGAACAGTACTTTTAATTTTTAAACTCCCGGCTCGGAGCTTCAAAATAAACATATTTAAAAATTAAAACAACGATTAAAAAATTATAATACATTATAAATAATATAATGACGTACGTCAAAAAGATCCTGAAAATTAAAAGTAATGTTCAATGAACATTCTTCCTCGTGTATACATCGCAAAATTGCGAGAACACGGGTGATATGGGATCGGTGAAGAGAACATATTTGTCCTAGGTGAAGAGCGACCCCAGTGGCTCAAATGGTTAGAGCGTTGTCACGGTGAGGCGGAGTACCGGGTTCGAATCTGGGGGCAAATCATTTCTCTTCAAAATAAAAATTTTTAAAAATTAAAGCAATGATTAAAAAATTATAATAAATTATAGATAATTAGTTTAACTGACTTAATAAAACAGCTTACATTAATCTGTAAGTGAGCAAATAGGTTAAAGTGAAGTAATAAATAAATAAATAAAAAGGCTTAACGAACCGGAAGGATCGATGCCGATTATCCACGGATAACAACCCAAGTCCTTCAGATAATGCGTTCACTCTTAACGCAATCTTCCCACTTAAATACCTTTGCCAAAGTAAAGTAACCTTTTATAAATCTCTGCATAAATAAGGGAAAGAAAAAAATTAAGACAAATTTGAGCTCAATTCCTTTCAAATCTGTTTTAATAAATACTCTCACAATTACCCTTATTGCGACAGAATGTTATTACATTTTTTTAAATTATGTTTAAGAAAATATTTAGTATAATAGATCAACGCAGATGTAATCTAACATTGTTACCAACAACGTAAGTAACGTTACTTAAGACATAAACACGGACCATGTGTACAGCTGTAAACAATTCTTTAAGGAATACTCTCCTAATACGTCAGTGAAGTAAAAGGACCCATGTGTCGTTTCCTCGCCCACGTGGAAGCGCCGTTATTGGAAAACACTAGAGGCCCCTCGATGTCCTTTCTGGAAGGGTAATACGGATGTATATGCTTCGATACGCTCTTCACCGAACTCTCATTTTACGGGTATTGAAAACGGCAAGGTATAGGAGGGCTGTTCGACATTAAGGGAGTTGTAGTCCAGTAAAGATAGGAAGGAAAATGGGGTTTTATCTTGCAGAAGGTCATGTAGGGGGGCAGTGAACAATCTTGAACAATAACATTTCGAACTATTTGTTTGTCGAAACGTCAAGCGAAGCTGATAATTTAAAACAAAAATATGAAAACGCATCTTAATGTTAAAACATTTCGGTTTGAAAAGCTTTTATTGTACTTGTCTTATGGCTCTGATGTATATCCCTTGGAATTGAACATGTATAAAGTATATATCTTAAAATTATGGCGTAACAATTCATAATGGTACTTACCTGTCGGAAATTAATGATAGAGAGAGAATCAATGTGATAGTAACGAACATTAGTGAGACAAACTTGGTCCAACTTCAAGAAGCATTCATCTTATTCTCCCCTTTCTTCTATTGTGCCTTCCAATGTTTAAGAACTTGCTTCCAACTTTACCAATTCTACCGATCTTGATAAAGTGTTCTCATTCCATTGTGTGTCTTAATCCTATCTGCAATCGATCAGATAATATTTGGTTACTAAAGATTCTGATAAAAATAAAGTCATTATAGATTTTAAAATTCATTCATATTGGAGAAGCAGGCTGGCTCTGTGTATAGAGCACTCAGCTAATAAGATTTTCCGGCTGTGTATATATATATACTTATGGTTCAGTTCTTGACAATAACATTCTGAATATCATAATTATATAGAAATATCTGGACAGACTGTAATAAACAACATATACTGTTTATCTTAACTTCCTTGTATTCGTTTAGTTTTGAATATATTAATATTCGATGAGTATTCTTAAATAATAAATCAAAAATACAAGTACATAAATAAAAACATTAATCATGCTATTGTATAATCTAACTTTTATCTGTTCCGCAGATTGTCGCTTCGAGTTTGATTACTACAAGTTTTAACTGTTTATTCGTTTCATCTTTAATACTTACTGAAATAAAAGTTATCGTGGGTGAAAGTCTGGAAAAGAGAAAAAAAAAACGCAACTAGCACTTCGAAGTATAGATGATATATGTTTGTTTCAACATTCATTTCTAGATGAAACGAATATCGAAGTATACACATTTACTTTAATTACATTCCATTTTCTATACTAAAGCTCATGATAATAACAAACGTTTCGACAAACAAATAGTTCGAAATGTCATTGTTCAAGATTGTTCACTGCCCCCCTACATGACCTTTTGCAAGATAAAACCCCATTTTCCTTCCGATCTTTACTGGACTACAACTCCCTTACTGTCGAACAGCCCTCCTATACCTTGCCGTTTTCAATACCCGTAAAATGAGAATTCGGTGAAGAGCGTATCGAAGCATATACATTCGTATTACCCTTCCAGAAAGGACATCGAGGGGCCTCTAGTGTTTTCCAATAACGGCGCTTCCACGTGGGCGAGGAAACGACACATGGGTCCTCTTACTTCACTGACGTATTAGGAGAGTATTCCTTAAAGGATTGTTTACAGCTGTACACATGGTCCGTGTTTCTGTCTTAAGTAACGTTACTTACGTTGTTGGTAACAATGTTAAATTACATCTGCGTTGTTCTATTATACTAAATATTTTCTTAAACATAATTTGAAAAAATGTAATAACATTCTGTCGCAATAAGGGTAATTGTGAGAGTATTTATTTAAACAGATTCGATAGGAGCTCAAATTTTTTTCTTAATTTTTTTCTTTCCCTTATTTATGCAGAGATTTATAAAAGGTTACTTTACTTTGGTAAAGGTATTTAAGTAGGAAGATTGCGTTAAGAGTGAACGCATTATCTGAAGGACTTGGGTTGTGATCCGTGGATAGAGGTTTGTAAGCAGAGAATGGCGGTATCGGCATCGATCCTTCCGGTTCGTTAAGCCTTTTTATTTATTTATTTATTACTTCACTTTAACCTATTTGCTCACTTACAGATTAATGTAAGCTGTTTTATTAAGTCAGTTAAACTAATTATCTATAATTTATTAAAAAAATTTAATCATTGCTTAAATTTTTAAACATTTTTATTTTGAATAGAAAAGATTTGCCCCCAGATTCGAACCCGGATCTCCGCCTCACCGTGACAACCGCTAGACAAATATGTTCTCTTCACCGATCCCATATCACCCGTGTTCTCGCAATTTTGCGATGATACACGAGGAAGAATGTTCATTGAACATTACTTTTAATTTTCAGGATCTTTTTGACGTACGACATTATATTATTTATAATGTATTATAATTTTTTAATCGTTGTTTTAATTTTTAAATATGTTTATTTTGAAGCTCCGAGCCGGGAGTTTAAAAATTAAAAGTAATGTTCAATGAACATTCTTCCTAGTGCATACACCGTAAAATTGCGGGAACACGGTGTATATGGAGTTCGTAAAGAGAACAGATTTGTCCTAGGTAGTGAGCGACCCCAAATCAAATGGTTAGAGCGTTGCCACGGTGAGCGGAGATCCGGGTTCGAATCCCGGTTGGGGGCAAATCTTTTCTCTTCAAAATAAAAATATTTTAACTAATTATCATTACTGTTAATGCTAGGCGTGGCCCACCGCACTGATTTTGCGATTTGCAGTACTAACAAAAATAGAAGTATATAATACTTTTTTAAAGGTATAAATAATTCGTAAGACAAATAATACTGAAAGAGACTAGGTTCGAATCTTTCAGGTTGCCAGTTGTGTCAGTCTTGGATTTTAATGAATTGTTTTATCAGCATAGGTTTATATGAGGAGTTCAGGGTGATAAGCAGATACCTCCAAATATAAAAAAAAATGTTTTCATATTTTTAGCTGACATCTGAATCCAATCTTTATGATCCCGAAACGTCAGGTTCAGAACCAGAATAATACAAAGAAAAATAAGACGGTAAAGTGTCGTGTTAGACAAAATTGCTTGACGAAACCAGCCAAAAATCTCAATTCTAGAAATTTTGGAGTTATCAACTTTTGATCCTGAACCTCTTCTATATACGGATTTGCTACTAGCTATGCAAGTTAGGAAACTACCTACTTCCACTGATAAACCCACTTGCATAAATTTATTTTTCTAACGCTTTACCAAGCCAAATAAGATTGTGATAACCCCTTTAAAATATATCTTACATATCTTATGTTATAAAATATTTTATTTAATGTTCACCGAAATAAAATCTAAAGGGTGCTTATACCAGATACATAGCAGCAGGCGTATTTCAAACGCTGGTAGTTGCCAGGTATGTCATGTGAACTCCGCAAAGGAACCAGTATTGATCCTTGCGGAACTCCGACCAAGAATGGTCTACTTGAAGACATTTCTGAGCTTTGTCGAACAGAGAAAGATTTGTCTAAAAGGAAAAAAATTATAGCATTAGGTTGTATGTGAGGTTTAAAGAGAAATCTCTAGTACTAAACTTTAAATCAGATACATAACAGTGCTTTATCAACTCGGTTGACAGTGTAATTGGTGTGTTGTTGAATATAAAAGTGATATCAGAATTGAAGTATTATTTCTTGGTCGGTTAGTAAGAAAA
Organism: Troilus luridus; assembly: GCA_964056705.1. Taxonomy (NCBI): domain Eukaryota; kingdom Metazoa; phylum Arthropoda; class Insecta; order Hemiptera; family Pentatomidae; genus Troilus; species Troilus luridus. The sequence goes on along the minus strand of OZ057414.1, from coordinate 37,772,682 downwards.
GATGAACAAACATTTCACTAAGATTCTAAAGTATTTTTATTGAACTTAATTTTATACTATTATAAAATAGTATAACATACAGCTGTAGCAATAGGTCAACGATCAAGTTAAAGTATTCATAAAAAATATTATATTCCACATAATAAATAATTACATGTACATAACTAAATACAATTAGGAAAAACTCAAAAAGATAGATAAACTAATCATTAGAAAGGTGTTGGAAAATTCCAAACAAAACATTTTTGAGACTCTAACATACTGGTAAAACCTAATTAAGTCAACGTTTCGCCAATCTAGGCATCATAAGGACATATACCAAAAGGAAATTCACATCAATGAAGATAATATACAGCACATCTCACTTTAACAATCCAGACAGACAATGAGAGACGGTAATCTCGCTCATTCCGAGATGTTCAACAAAAAACTCTAGATAATTTTTACAAATAATTATTTAACTTAATATCTCCTGTCTCGGGTTTATGCTCATTTATACTAACTATTTATTTTCCCATCGAAAGTTTTGTACATTTAACAAATTTTAATCAAGTTTGTTACAATGTTTATGAATTACGTTTTTCTTTTTCAGATTTTCGAAAATATTGTTACGGTCAGAGCAGGGACGAGAACCGGCTGAGAAGATTAGGCAAACAATGGGATTAAGCGGAAGGGATTATAGAATGTCGTAGAGCCTACTCGATCGGCCCGGAATGTTCTAGATGCCCCCACCCCAATCTCCCTTGCCTATATAAAAAGGCGAGCTGTTTTGGCCGCGCAGTCAGTAATAAGGGAGTGAGTAATAAGGCAGTAGTAATAAGACGAGTCTGTAATAAGCCAGTGAGTAGCAGTCGTTAACTAGTGGCAGTGTGTGTGAGTTAGTTAGTATTAGTATCAGTCTGTAATAAGTGCTTAGTGAGCAACAGTGACAATTAGTGACCGTGTAATAAGTGTAATAAACTGTGTGGCAGTTTGTCATATTTGAAGAGTCTTACGGTCGGTGGACTTTAGTTAGCGAACTGTAAGTGTTAATTTGTAATTGTAAACTATAGTGTAATATTATTGTATTTGTACAAATTTATATAAATAGTTTAGTTACTTAGTATTAGCAATATCTTATATTATTTGTATATTATCTTAGAAATTAGATAACATTTAGTAGAATATTGTTACTGTAAATTGATGTTAGTTTAATAATTTAACTTTTTTAAATAATCTCATTGTATTCTTGTTAATTTGTTAATAAATATTAGATTCTTGAATTAAGTAATAGTTTAGTCCATTTTACACCCAGTAGCCCGTAACAATATGTATCTTACACGCCGTTTTTAATTTTAATTATTACAGTGATTATTAAATCAGTTTTTTTTAAAGGCGAACCCATATTTTTATTTATATCTCTGAGTTATTTAAAATATTTGCTCGAGTTTTGTTTTATTTACTATTTATATTTCATTTTATTGGAGTGCTACCCATAGGTAGTTTCTCCACAAGTGTTTATCATGTCATATTAATCATATCAGGAGATATACTTGTTGTAATATTATTATAGTTGTAAATATCAATAAATTATATTTAAAAAAAAATAATTTCATTATGGTCTATTTATTTTCAATAATTGACCTTTCCTATATAGAGAGAGCAAACAATTCAATACTCCCTAACTGGAAATTTTTTTTTAATAAACAACTGATTTCTATAGTTAACCATAAAACAAGCTTTGTCTTTTCACGAAAATTTGTTTGCGATACTATGGCGTGCTTCAATACAGAGAGAAAACAAATATAAAATGGAATATGGAAAGCCCGTATATTTATTTGTGAACACGTCGTGGGTCTGTTGGGGATTGGGAGAATATCCAATATAAAATATTTTAGATAAAAGGACATGCTTCTGTAGGATTTTTTTTCCTATTGTTCTCTGTTGCCTGTATCAATACTTTAGATTTTGTAAGACCTGTTACAGCTCTATTTTTAAAGTTTTATAGTTGAGTAGAACAATCTTCGACATTTTGCTTTATTCGTCTTAAAAAATTATCGATAAACTTTGCTCAAATTAATATGACTGATAGGTTCACTTACTATGTACCATTAATCATAAAAGTTTAGATATTAATTGTTATTTTTATTTTTATATTAACAGGGTGAAGAATGTCCCCATGTCCCTATCCAATCGCAAAATATGAATATTGGTGCTTTTTTTTCTTTTATGATTACCTACATGAAGAAGAATATAGGAAATTCGCAAATGATTTATTTTTTAATTAGCTTAACTCAAACGTTACTTTAAACACGTGCCTATCTGAGAACTGCAGTGTTGCTTAGTTGAGTATGTGATATCAGCATAGTTCTGAGACACCATCCGTCAAGATAAAATATATTTCTGCTGTAGATATCACTCTAGGAATAGAACGTTTCGTTATGCATTAACGTATTATAAGCTATATCAGATAATTGTTTGTACATATTTAACAATAAGTATGTAGTTTAACCCACACATTTCTGTATATACTTACAATATTTGGTTATATTCTCTATATGCACTATTATATAAGACAAATGAGGCTTTTGGGTGTCATAACTGGTTACATTCATTTTCAAAAAACTTTCAGTACTGATCCAAAAAGGTTCAATTTAAAAAATAATATCATTTTTCTAACAATCACTTCAAATAATAATTACTGACAATTGTTGTTTATGATCTTCTTTAATTTTAAATATGATTTAATATAAAAAATATGTTGGATATACCTGACTTTGATCAGAAAATATTGACATCTGGTTAGTTGATATAAAATAAATAAATAAAATAGACATTTATAAAAACGAATCACTTTAATCAACATACTTAAACGATATAAATACATCGTTTTGATTTTTCATACATCAACAATTTTCATTTAATGTAATGGATGTAACAACTTTTGATAGCAAAAGGAGCCTTTTGGTTTTGATTTTTGAAGGATCTAGAAGGTTTTGAAACAAACACATCTATTGGATCATTTCTGTCATTTAAAAATTATTATTTTTATTTTCTTTTGGAAAAAATGGATTTACCCGATTTTGAAACCAAAAGCCTCAAATATTTTATCAATAATAAATAAAAAATTAATATAAGCTTTGATTTCTTTAATAATAGCTCATTATTATGGCTGTAGGGCCACAGATCTATATTTCAGGATAATTAAAAAATACTTGAAGAGTATGGAAATTAAGGTAGATTAATAAAAAAATAATAAAAATCATTTTTCGTCATATTTCTGACTGTAATGCGTCTGCAGTGGAAACATGTAAATTGTCAAAACTTCATATAACATAATTATTTTCTAATGTGAAGAGAAAAAAAAGTTGAAACAATACCTCGACTCTCGGTAAGAACATTTGTTTTTTTTCTCGACACCGTCAAAACATACGCCTAAATTATTATGAAATCCGAGAGAGGGTGGAAGTGAAATGTCAGAGAGAGCTGATAACTGTTCCTCAGCAGTTAATTTCCGCAAGCTATTCAATACTCGATAAAAGACACGTCACAGCTGTCGCCTGCTCTAGATCTCCATAATTTCTCAACTGATATTCCTATATTAGCTTCTCAGGGAGTCTAATATGGCCCATATGTACCATCTGCGCTTCTTTAGAGACCAGATATACGTTAAACTTCATATTCTATTGTTATTCAGAAGACCATTCTTTTTTCTTGCCCAACTACAATATATTTCATTTATTTTTAGCAAAAATGTTACATAGGGAAAAAACAATAGCATGTCTGTACCGCCGCAAGGCCCAATAAGTAATAAGAGTCTATTGTTTTTTTTTTACCTTTGTTTAAACAACGACATAGTCAATATTTACTCTCAACCGCCAGGTTTATTAATAATGGGTTGAGCAGTGGGTCTTCGGTGGCTACTTCTGATCCAGGAATGTCTCTCTATTTCAAATTTGTTTTATTGGTAGATTTGATATGGCAATGTAATCATTCTTATGTAGATTAATTTTATTATTCCATTTGAAATTTCATTAGTTTAAATATTATGTAGATTCCTCAAACCTAACAAGCCGTACATAATGATTATTATTCTTATATCTTAACTAATTGAAGGCAACTGGGGAAAACCGAGGTAACTCGACTTTTTTTTTTCTCAAACATTGATCACTGCAGTTTCTGATAGGTTTTCTGATGAAAAACACGATGTGGTCAAAATAGGATAAAATTGAGTTCAAACAGCTCAAAACGCCTGAAACAGTTTGTAACTACGGGGGAAAATCAAATTAATTTGAACCGTGCTTAGGAAGAACGAGAAAATGTGGCTTCCCTCGGTTAGCTTTTAGGATCTCAAACATGCTGTTCTTTGTCAAGTCGATCAGAACAATCTCCATGGACTTTAACAAAAATAATGATGGTAATGATACTTATATATTATATGTTATCCCCAGTAGTCTTCAATTATAACTTATACAAACTTGTTTTTAAATAAAACAGCTGTAACAGGTAAAATGAGAACAAATTAAATAGAAATAATATGAAATTAAATAATAAATGATTTGACTTTGCCGTAAAGCTCCTATAGAAGCGACTCAGGATGTTTTTCGGAATAGTTTTTGTAGAAAGTTCACAAACTACATGACTGATATAGCTGTGACGATTTAAATAGTAATAATTTCTTTATTTATGGAGGTATGGACAATAGGGCCCAGGAGTAAAATAAAATTAGAATTTAGTTAATTAAGTTAATTATAGGCCGATTTGTCTATCCTCAGTCGTATACAAGAATATTAGAACAGAGGCTGAGGCATCAAATAGAACAAGATTTGGACGAGGAGCAGGCCGCTTTCCGGCCTGGTAGACAGACCCAGGATCACATATTCTCACTCATAATGATAGTAGAATAAGCATGGGATCGTGGCAAGGCAGTCTATCTAGCATTTCTGGATCTGAGAGCGGCCTTTGATTCGGTTCTGAGGCAAGAGATTTGGGACGCGCTGACCCTTGGCATCAGAGAAGGGTGCCAGCAAATCTAGTGAGTGACATAAAATCGGTTTATCAGGACCCAAAGGGTATAGTGAGGCTCAATGGTAAGACATACCCACCTTTTCACTTCTATAAAGGAGTAAAGCAGGGGGAAAGCCTTTGTCCTTTGCTTTTTGTCCTGCGCTCATGGATGAGGTATGGAAGGTATGCAAAAGGAGAACTCCAAGAGCTTTGGTGAGATACTGGAATCTAACACCAGTGCTTTTCCAGGGTATGGTATATGCAGACGACATAGTACTAATTGCTGACTCTCAGGCAGCTCTCCAGACATCACTAAATGAATGGCACGAGGAACTCCAGCTAAGAGGATTGCACATAAATCCAGCTAAAAGCAAAATTATGTGTATAGGAAGGTAAAACCTGGAGCCAATGATATTATGTGATAGCGAACCCCTAGAAATAACGAACACCTACTCATGAGGGACAGTTATGAGCAAAGATGGTAAAATATACCAGGAGGTTCTAAATCGGATGATGAAGCCGAATGGACTGTACTACCAGATATCCAAAACTATCATCGGAAAACACGAAGTAAGCAGAGATGCCAAAATTAGTAAAATTTAAATCGGGTTTTCTCCCAGTGTTTTTGTATGGATCTCAAAGTTGGACAACCCTCGATAAACATGCAAGCAGGATGGCAGCGGCTGAAATGAGATTCCTCCGAAGGATAGTTGGCAGGACCAGGAGAGACTGAAATGCCAGAATTCGCGAGGATTTGGGAGTAAGATCAGTGCGGGACATCCTGGAAGAGCGGCAATTGAAATAGTTTGGGCATGTCTGCAGAATGAGTGATACCCGAAAGGCGAGGTGGTTCTTTGAAGCTAGACCGGAAGGAAGACGCCCTCGTGATAGACCCAGATGTATGTACTCCGACTACATAAGGAAACTGGGTGCAGTAAGAGGACACACCAAGACGGCAACTCCACGCTTAGCGGCACACAGGAGGTATATGAAGAAGAAAAATTAGTTTTTCCCAGTAAAAACTTATTTACAAATAAAACAGCTGTAAGAGGTAATATATGAATAAATTAAGTAGAAATAATAAGAAATTAAATTATAGATTTTTCTTTGCCGTAAAGCTCCTATAGAAGTGACTGAGGCAGTTTTTCGGAATAGTTTTTGTAGAAAGTTTACAAACTACTTTGTTTTAAAAGCGTATAAAGGAAGGATGAGTTTCTACTCTCATGAAAAATTCTGATAAAGATTGTAATTTTATTCTATACTTTATAAACTTTTATAACTTGTTCCAAAACAAGTTGCCGGATATGACTGATATAGCTGTGTCGATTTTAACAGTAATAATTTCTTTATTTATGGAGGTATAGGCAATAGGGTTCAGGAGTAAAAGTACAATAAAATCAGTTAATTAACTTAATGGAAATAAATTGTTAATTATATTATATTTATATTGATAATGATAGATGTATTATATCTATTCTAATAACTACATTATCTATATTATATCTATACCAACAATAATCATTAATATTTACAAAACCTTATTTATAAATAAAAACTGCTGTTAGATGTGATTTAATATAGGATTGAATCAAGTAAAAGTTATAGAAATTTTAATAATAAGTGATTTTGCTATGTCACAAAACTTCTTTGCTACAAGAGTAAAACTAGTGTCTGAATAGGACTGATATAGCTGCGTCGATTTTAATAATAATTAATCCTTTGTTTATTCTGCAACAATTCCTTTAAGAATACTAATTCATGACTTGAAATATGGACGAAATGGTCTTAGAGTAAAATAAATTATGAGTTAACTCTTATTATAATATACAAATAAATAAAAAGCAATTAATTATGTAAAAAGTGAAAGAAACAATTCAATAACATTATTTTTAAATTAAACAATTATTTTAAAACGGTGCAACTGAATTTGTTAAATGTGAAATTAAAGTCATTAAAATTTATCTATTTACAAGTTTGGATTTTAAAAGAGTCGTAAACGGAAAAATGCGAAATCCTTCTGAAGAATAATTAGTTATAACACGCTGGGCTGCTGAAATCAATTCTTAATAATAATAAGAAAATGAAAAAAAATTAAGTCCGTCATTGGTAAATTAATAAAATTCATTACTTCTTTAATGGCCAGTTGTCAGACAAAAATTTTCATAATTACAGTATAGATTAAACGCGTATTGAAACGATGTCATAAATATGTTAATGTATGAAAACGCTCTGTCATTATTTTTTTTTTCTCCTTCAATTTTCATTTAATTTATGTTCTTTTAAGAGAGCCTTTAACAGTGTAACAGGAGAGTAAATTAAATCTTCATTAGAGAGGTCCGTTACTGGAGACTACAGACTTGCAGATCTACCCTGATAATTAATTCTGATAGTGACATAATCTCATTATCATATTCCCGTGATAACCATGGCGGCCCACCCGCTCGGGAGGTGGATTTTATTAATTACTGATTTGAATTAACCATGAGTTCCAGAAATCTTTCTTACCATCCATCCGCCTTTTGTGTAGTTGACAATTGATATCTCTCAATAGTTACGTCAGATTTTATCATTCGATTTATTGAATAATTTCTGGTAAGACATGATAAAATTATTAAAAATTAGAGTGACATGCGACATAATTTAATAATTTTCGATTTGTCTTTTCTTACTAGTGTATATGTTTTGACTGCATATCTACAAGCCCAGCTAATTAGTGATTAATTCTAGTTTTCTACATAAAGTGTTTCTTGTACGTAGGGAAGCAGAATCCATGTTATATACGTAGTAAACAAGGGACCATGTCAGACATAGGCTTGAAAAAGAGTTACTGCTTATAATACGACTCCATTCCAACCTAAAAACTATTTAAATGATACAATTTCACCTTCCTCAATCAGTTAACTCTCTTTGGACGAAATTCGACTTAACTACTTATTCGCCGAGGCTGTAGATTCTCTCTATTTCATTCTATTATATTTTCAATTTATCACATTCGCTGGTTGTGATAGTAAAACAAATGGCTAGTTATTTATCAAAAGTCTGTGTAATCATTTTTGAAAAATATTATAGTGGTATTCTATCCAGAGTAGTATGTAAGGTGATAAGAATGATTTTCAATACCTATTTTTCAAGAAAAATGTATAGGTATTTTAAGCAATTGCGACATTTTCAGATGCAGAATTAGTAAAAAAAAAAAAAATGCAGCAGCTGGATAAATAGCTTACATAGAGGTGCGCTACCAGAGTGATTTTCTTCCTTACACAGACACTAATGAAAACTATGCGAAGTCCATATGTATATATGTATATAACTAGATACATAGTGTCAGGAGGCATCATATAAGCGAGAATAAAGAGGTTGGACCACGATCGTCGAATGGACAGAAAAAGGCTCTCAAAACAGTTCTTGGAGGAGCATACAGATGGAGAAAGAGAAAGAGACAGATCTAAACTGCCATTACTGCGACACACACACACGTTCCCTACTTGTTTAACTTTCACTTTGTCACATTTTTAGGTTTCACCTCATATGTTAAATTTATTTGAAACAAAAATCTGGTCTGTGATTATCATAGTTTCATCATGCATAAGATTTACACATCATGATTTTAAACAATACTAAATGAATTTGTGAGGACGAAACTTTGATGGACATTCTAGGCTTATATCCTTTTAGATAGAGATCCATCAAGACGAAACTTTGTAATAGTTACAAATTTTACTCAACTGCTTCTTAAGGTATAAGAACTCTATAGCCACCATAGGCTAGACCTGGTGAACCCTACCTCTTGGGACATGACGAGATGCCGCGTGTAGGCCCGACGGACGTTACATGCAAGTCGTTCACCTCCTGGATCTGACGTTCAGCGGGAAAGACCGCCCCGACGTTGAGGATATGCAAATGGTGACAGTAGGTGTTTATTCCGGTGTGGGAGCTGCGGTAGGCCCACGCTTCTTCACTACAGCTGACTAGGATCGAATCCGCTCACGAGTCGACTATTGAGCAATTAGTATAGGATAATCCATGACGCATTGGATCTTCGCTCTATCCTATTTCTTATGATGAAAATAAAACTGATCATATCTTTAATGGTTAGTTGCCCACTATCCGCCTGATTCTCTTCTTGTTTTATCCCTTGTAGATTGCAGTTACCTGATTTATAATTGTCCAGTGGATGGTATGATTGAATTTGTTTTTGTCTTATGGAAACAGCATTAGAGAATACTTAAGGTATAATGATAATCAATACATGAGCCCAAATTGCCTTATACTATCTAAAGCAGAAAAACTTCATCGAGTGTTAAACAACACAGAAGAGATCAAAAACGGGCCAAATATTGAAATAAGAGAAGGTTCGGGGAAAGGACGAAGCCTGAAAGAGAAGAACCTATTCAACTCGACAAATAGTCCAACTTCATGGAAATAGCCCTCAGCGCTTTGCCCTTTGGTTTGGTTTTGGTTCCGAACCTTGGTTCCTTTCTTGTGGTGTTTTCATTCCCTCTACATTCATACTTTTTTAATTTAAATCAGAAAATCTATACCTTTATTCTCTGCATTTGATAAATTTCTAATTGCAGAGTAGCATTCTATTTGCCCTTCCATTCCGAATTGTGTTTCCTCTAAAGGCCTAAAGCTCACTGTTATTACTTCCTACATTGAAGCTTTGTAACTAGTTTACAAGGTGTATGGCTTATAAATATATATTATATAAGGATTTATTTGTACAATTGATCTAATTTTTTTGTGGCTTATTTTTGGACTGAGGTTGTGACATACGGATGCACCACCATACTCTTCGACTGTTTAACCTAAATGCCCTACGGTAATGTATCCTTAAAAAAGGATATGTATATGTGAAAAGTGTATAAACAGATGTTGGACGATTAAAAAAAAATAAAACGGTTTTGATGCTAGTGAAATAGGACTAGTTTGTGTAGCATCATTTTGAAGTGATATTGTATAATAATTTGAAAAATTAAACCTTGTCTTAAAATCATATTCTAAAATAAATTTGACTGAAACAACAATAAACTGTTCACCGTTTAGTGCTACTTAAACGCTTACTTGATAAATGCTCCAAGCTTTCAATTAATTATAAAAGACTCTTATACAAGACTATTATAATACTTATTTCGACTTATGGAATTGAGCTTTGGATCTCCCCCAAATCATCGAATTCCTCTCATATCCAATCCAAAGGCCTTTGTAAAATCCATAATGCTCCTTACTTTATTTCGAATAAGATCATTTATAATTCATTAATGTTCAATTGTTCCTGTTTTGGTTGATATCAATACTTCCATGACAAACACTATTCCCATTCAAACCCACTAGTTTCAAATCTAGCTTTCTCTATTATTCCCAACAAGCCTCCGTGGTATATGAATATATATCCAAAGGGCCTTCTCACTTAAATTTGTTGTCGGAATACTAGCAGCGGGTGCTCTATGATTGTCTTCTTGTCATACTATTATTTTCGTTTTATAAGGTTGTAAATTTCAATAAATAAATTTTAAAAACATAAAATTTTAAACTATTATTGACTGTTTTAAAAGTAAGAGGTAGAACTTAGTTTGCAATATTGTTGAAATATGTTGACAAAAAAAAAAAACTGTGCCATTACAACTCATTAAGGGTCTTGTGTTCAGTACATAGTAGAGACTGTGCTATTTTTATGAAAACGGTTCTGCAGAGATGTGACGCCCGAGAAGACGCTCAACGCCTAGGTATTTCTCCCAATTAAAGGCACCTAAAGAGGCTGGGTGAGCCCCAGGAGGGCCTGCAGATCCCACAGGACCCTATTATGGCTGTTAATAACAGACTTAGAAAGAAAGAAACTTTACTTAAACGTGCTAGTCCGAAGTTGCCCCGCCAAATCACATCAGTATATAAAACTTGTTTGATTTATTTTATGTCCAATATCGTGCAAAGATTTGTATTTACTGTATTTAGAGCGGCGAAGATATGTTTCGTTGCTAGGATGTTTCTGGATTAGTTACCTGAAAGGAGGCCTTTCTGTGTACCTGTGCTTGTTACGTTACTGCTTAGGACAATTTATGTATAATGTAGCAAGTTGGGAGCATAAACCCGGAAACTTGAGTACTTAGTACTTGGGAGTGTAGAACAGGGCGTGGTAGCCCAACTCCCTTCTTACATGGTCCTTGGGCAGCCTGTTGCACCATATTATCGTGTCTGTAAGATGTTTCTCCACAGGAAATGCCATTAAATCTACATATCCAAAAAAAGTTTTGAGTACAAAGTTTATTTATATTTTATTCTTATAGATGCAGCAAAGGACAATTGTATTTATTTATACTCTTGGAGGTTGCCAGGAAGAATAAAATTTGATTATTTGTCTAAACAATTTATTTAGAGAAGCCTTGATTTGAGTTTCTATGAGTTTTTAGCTCTTTCTGCTTTTTGGTTTTTCATTTAGCTCATCACTGGTATTAAGTATTAATACCTAATTGGTATTGATACTACCTTGTGGTAGATTGCTTCTAAAAAATAAAATTCAAATTTTAAAGAATCCAGACGTAATTTTAAAAGTAAAAATATAAACACAAGTTAAATGCATATGGATAAATAGAGCGAAGGTTAAACAAAAATATTAAAAGCGAATAACATGGAAACAGACTGGAATTTTTGTGGCTTTCTAAAATTAGTCATTTTTTATAAATTAGGCTGGTTTGAAGTTTTTGATGAAATATCATACCATAAGTATCACAGGTTGGTCGCTCCAAAGACCCATTATCGTTAATGTTAGCTTGAAATGTAATTGAATCATTTTTATAAGCACCTTAAGTTGAAGTCGGTATGAGTTTCTGGATCATCATATTTTTAAACTAATCTTAATAGACACACGTATGTAAGTGGGTCAAAATATAAATTTCAACTTTTAATTAATATTATTTCTTTAGAATTAAAAAGAAAAATTCATTCAACCTGAAAAGGCTTTGGAATTTGTTATTATAACAATTGTCATTACAATATTTGGAAATACTCTCAACTTTAAATGATAAAAGATCTTTTTTATGAAATCTCACAACCTCTGAAACATTTGTTTTTTCCATCTAATTTCTTGAAATAACATTATTGAGAAATACATTTAAAGTATGTTTGATGCTTCTATCGAAATTCGGTAAAATCTCTTCACCTGAAGTATACTTTTGAAGACATTGACTGATATTTGCATTGACTAAGTTGGAAAAGATCACGGAGCTATTAAGGGAGGTTGAAAACACCTTTCCTTTAACGGTCTCATTGTTCTCAGGACAAAAGGTTATCGGCTACGATTCTGTGATCATCATCACCGACTTGGCTCATTATTTCTTGGATTAAGTCCCAGTGGAGTAGAGAAACGGTAGGTGAATTGCCTGGGGAATTAGGGATTAAAGGTTAAAATATCGTCACAAGACGGTGAAAACTTATCCTTATCATACCATTTCGCGGTATGGTATGTTTTTCTCAAACGGCTGAATAGTTCCAACCGAAATCTTGAAATTTATTACATCAAAAATTTTAAGAAAAATGTAAACAATACCAACTGAAACAAATTTCAACGGCAAGAATTATCTGAACAATATTTTGTTGAACAAATAGATTCAAAGAGGGTGTATTACAGGCTGATGATATTTCCCCTAAAACAAAAAATAATATCTATGAATAAACTAAACCAAACTTGAAGAAACCTGGGACTAATTGATCCGAAGACAGAAAGAAGCACATTAAAATAATTAAAGAATATTTGAATGTAATAAAGAAAACAAGATGATAAAAAGAATTGTAGTTAGGAGGTTGTTCTTAGTCGGCCTTATCAAACAGAAGAAAAAGGTACTAAGCCATATAATTAAAAAGTAAAAATATGCTCTCTTATTAAATCATTACACATAACAGTATTATCAGGAACCCAAATAAAAAAAAAGGATCACACTGTTATTACCTCCTCACCAGAGAAATGCGGAAAAGAAAGAGTTATTAACGCTTTCGCACTTGCAAAAAGCTGTGATATTCTCATAATCAAAATTCTGCTTGAATTTATAAATGTGATTGCCAAATCAAAAAAATAAGTAGAGTGTGAGAGACCTTTCCTGAACCCCCTCAGTGAAAGTAAGAGCTAAAATTATGCATTTTACTTCCAAAAGATGTCACGACAAAAGTATATGATCGCCATATTTGCAAAACCAAAGCTTGTGATTCAAGTTCTCGACATTCCTAAAGCATCCACCCACCCCTTGGGTATGTGAGGCACGTGATGCTATTGTAAGAACCTCACTAAGACAATACATCGGAGCGAGGACCCTACCCCGTGTAGTGTGATAGCGTCGTAGTGAGAATGGCGTTGTGATTTTCCAGGATATCAAATAGCATCCCGGAGGTTTCTTCCGGGGAGGGTTTGCTTTGGGGAAAGAAATAAAAGTCCTCGTTCGCCAACAGCCACCGAACAGCCATAATCTATCTAGAACTATTTGATATTGACATTGATCTTGGCCGCTATATCTAGCATGCCGCTGCACCATGTTTGCCAGTCAGAAACGTGAGATTGGGTGAGCCCTTCCTAGCTGTCTAGGATCCCGCTAGTATTATATGTCTGCAAAATGACCATTCTTCGGCCAAAGATCGACTTGGTCTATAGCGCTAACGGTTATAATTGTTATTATATTACAAGCACCTTTGCATCATTGATGATCAAACCCTCCTCTTGGATAAAGGAAATTGGGTCGCCTCGCCCTCTATATTCCTGCTTAGGGATCTGCCTTTTGTGAAGTGAGATGGAAGGAGTAATTAGTGACTAGATGAAGAGGTCAAACCCACCCCCTTTCCCTCCTTTAGTGTACCTTCCCTTTTCAGGTACAACCTAGCGGAACACAGGACTGAGGTAACTGTAGCCTCAGGTCCTATACCTGAGGGGACTGTAGCCTGGCGTTTATAGCTGGGAAAGTGAGTGTTTGGTGATGTAGTCGGGTGTTTTTCTTTAATCTGTAGCTTGATGAAGTCTCATTCTAATATAACATAATTTTTAATATTTTGTGTGGAATTCACTTATGCGAACTCCTACTTTCAGTCTTGCTAAGATAACCATTTCCCCTCCTTCACTACATGTTTTAGAGACTAATCATTTGAGTACTATATGAAGCCTTTTATGTCACACCCCATTTAGTCCAACAAAGATGTGAAATTCTAAAAAAAAAAAATGATTTTTCATAAATACTATCACTCCACCCACTCAAAAAGAAACTATAGCAAGGACAGACGGATCACCAAATTGTTTTCGGACTTGATGTTTTTGATGGGTATTATTTGATCCAAATAAATATTGATCAAATTGATTACCTAGATTATGATCATCAATCTCTCTACTTACTTGAATGATGGATGTTTCCCTTTGTAGATTTCAGAATTCCCCAATTATTGTTCACATGGATATCTTAAATTATCCTTCATTCCCTTTTATAAAATTGAAATTATTTATTTCTGTATTTAATTTAATTGATGCCTGCCCATAGGAATAGTCATGATACGACAGTAGGTCCAGTCACAAACGAGCTTTCCTTTCTCAAATTCTCTCCTTCATTAAGTACAACATGTTGAGAGCAAGGGCAGTGTTCTGGATATGGTTTGCCATTTCCCATCTCCTAGCTCTCTGGAGTATTTCTATGGATGAAGGGATGCATTATTCATAGAATACGCACAACAGATGTTATCCTCCCTCTGCAAAATCAGGTCGAAAACAGACTCGTAATTGGAGTCAGACATAATTGCGAGTATGCAAATAATTATCAATACAAATGAACATAGGGTAATTTAATATTTGTCTTTGATTATTGTTAATGTATACAAAATATATGGTTCGATTCATAAGTAAACATTTTTTCCTTTCTAAATGGTTGCTTCCCATAATTTATATTACACAATGTGTCTATATTTCTGTTTATCTGATAACTTTTGATTGAGATATAAATTGCTTATCTAACTGTGGACATAATTATAGTAAATTGTAATTATTCCTGCATATATTCTTATATATATATTGTATATAAATATTTTATGAATAAACGGAGATTTTTAATCAAAAAAAGGACATAATTATGCTAACGATTTAGTATGTTTTAATTTATGATTGCACTCCATTTATTCTAGTATATGGAACCATCCTTTCCTTTCGATATCCTCACAAGAACAATCCTCTAGTTCTGTTTTAGAACATAATAAATAATGACCCTTTCTTCGGAAATTCTATTTTGTTTAATAACTTTTCTCCCCTTTGAGTAATCTGGAATCTGACTGAAACCCTGAGAAGCATTAGTTCGGAAGGGAGATGAAAAAAGGAGGAACGTTGAGTTTGTTAGGCGATGAGTCGATTACTGTGGAAATCTCATCGCGTCCCTCGCGCAAATATTTTCTCAGGGAATTGCGGCCTTTCCTCCCCAGGAAGAATATCCCTCCCTCAGGAATGAAGGTATAAAGGACACTTTGAACGTAATGAATCAGTAGTCCTTCAATCCTTCGGCGCTCTTAGCGATTCTTTTGTTGGTATTGTAAAGGCTATGTTTCGGAAAGGAGAATTGAGCCCTTGACTACAAGTGCTCCTTATAATATTTATTCCTCCTTTTAATATTATAATTTACTCGAGAAGTCTAAAATTAGAGAGAGAGAGAGGTAGGTGAACGTGTAGAGCAATGAGTTGCTGAGCAAAAGGTCCCGGTTTCAAATTATTCCATCTGTTAACAAGCATAGGTCCACTTATATGAGATCTGAAGACCCAGGAGGAGCTCTGAAAAGTAGGTTCTCATAATTTGGGAAAAACCTACTGTTGAATGTGATCTCGGCCAAAATCGTTAAATAAGAATCAGTATTGTCTCTATCATGTACTGAACCTATGACCTTGCATGAGTTGTTAGTTATTTTGTTTTTTTTTTTTTTATTTATATTTTAAAACAGTACCAAGTGTCATGGCCGCAACTAATGTTCACTCGTTAAATCGCTCTGTGCTTGTTACATTATTACAACAATAGTTCTCAAAATAATATCTCCAAACTGTGTCAGAAGAATCCATAAGTACTTTAAGACATTTATTCAAGATCAGTGAGGTGAGTGACTGTATTAAACAATAAAATTCAGCAAATAAATTGGTGACTGGCTGCTGAAGCTAGCAACGTGGCCAATAATCCCTACAGGTGACTTACAATATTTACCTTCTCTAGTTCACGGTCAAGGCTTGGCAACCAGCCTCTCGATCGAATCCCGCATTCATCAACTTTTTTTTTTTTTTTTTAAACATATGTATATATATTTTTTATTATTATTATTTAAATATGAAAAGTTTTTTTAAAATTTATTTCTTTATTTTTTAGTGACTGTTAGATTTAATAATTTATTTCAAATTATTTTAATCGTATAATTATCCAATGTTTAACATGCAAATAGACAATTCGGGTAGTGAAGGTTCGGAGGCAGAGACTCCATTTTCGGAAATAAGTGAGACCGATTCGCAATACTTAAAACGAAGGACACTCCAAAAACGTCAGAGAAAGGCAACCCCTGGCTCAGCGGGCAACTCACCCAACACGAAAAAAAATAAATCGGCTGTGACAAAAAAGCCAGTGACAAAAAACAACAAAACACCGGAGCCTCCCATAACCCGCAGCAAAACTACTGCAGTCAATTCTAGCAAATCTCCAATCGCCTCAACTAGCAGCAACCCTGGACCTACAGAAAGCGATCGTGACGAGAACCAGCAACACCAAGGGTTCATTGACCCTAACCCTCCTCCTATTTTTGTCACAAATATTACAAATTTTTATAACTTCGCTCAAGAAATATCTGAGCTTATAGGACAAACTAATTTTAAATGTTTTTCTAGAGTAAAAGACATTAAAATAAATACATCCAATAAAGATACATACAAAAAATTAATTGATCATCTTACAGTGAAGAACTATGATTTTCACTGTTACCAACTAAAACAGGATAAATCGTACAGAGTGGTTTTAAGAGGACTACACTCTTCAACGCCCACAACAGCAATCAAAAGTGACCTCGAAGAAATAGGTCACAAAGTAAGAAATATTTCGCCAGTGTTTCATCCCACCGAAAAGTACCCCCTTCCATTATTTTTTGTCGAACTTGAACCAGCTCCTAATAACCCAGAGATATTTCAGGTTTTAAGACTGGTATATTCAATAGTAAAATTTGAAGAACCTAGGCGTAAAAATACCATAGTCCAGTGTACTAACTGTCAAGCCTTAGGTCATACCAAGACGTATTGCCATCACCAAGCTATGTGCGTCAAATGCGCTGGACAACACTCATCTCACACTTGTCAGAAATCGAGAAACGAGCCTGCAAAATGTGCTCTTTGTGGTGAGGGTCACCCAGCGAACTACAGAGGCTGTTCAGTCCATAAGAACTTTCAACATCTTAGAACCAGAAACCATCAAATAAAAAGTCAAGAGAAAAGCACAATGCTGGCTCCTGAAGTTGACAATACTGCCACCTTTCCTGAATTGCCTAGACCAACCGTAGTACTACCGTATACCACCGTAAACCCTACAGATAGACTTCCGGACAACAAAACCTTGGGAACCTCAAGCATTCAGCAGCAGCCTCGAGCTCAGACGCCTCATACCTCCCAAATCAAATCTCAGCATTCCTTTACCAAATCCCAGACCTCCCAACCCAAGCCTCGGGAACCCATATCCAAGCCCAAGGCAGCCAATCCCAATCCTCAACCTCCACGTCAACAAATTCCTCCCTACCATACACCCTTACGGGTCAAATTACCACCTCAACAACCTTCCAATCACAACAATCAAACAAAAGCTGTAGTTCATCAAACATCGAATGAAAACTCAGCACCTCGGGTACAACCCCCAGCCAACCATCCATTACCCGTTAATTATCCCTATCAAACTCAAGTCTCATATCCATTCCAAATCCAAAACCCAATCGACTTAAACACTATCCTGTCATCTTTCCTGAAAGACCTTCAAGAAACAATCAAGCCTCTCATCAACCTACTCACGAGAATCCTTACCGAAGTTCCATTTAATTACCCACGATGAGCATGAAGCCCCTGGCTATCGTTCTGTGGAATGCTAATGGACTGCATACTCACCGTGACGAACTTGACTTATTTCTACACGACAACCAAATAGACATTGCTTTACTTACTGAAACACACTTCACTCACCGCACGCATTTCTACATACGAGACTATATCACTTACAGATCAGATCATCCTGACGATACAGCACATGCCGGTTCTTGTATCCTTATCCATAAATCTATACCACATTCTCTTATTCCTTCTACTCCAACTAACGCCATTCAATCAACATCAGTAACCATTTCAACTAGTCCTTTCCATATAACATTCTCAGCTGTATACTGTCCTCCTGGTATCCCCCTTTCTTATAACATCCTCGAATCCTTATTCCAATCCTTCGGACCGCGGTTTATTGCCGGAGGAGATTACAACGCCAAACATCAACGATGGGGTTGTCGAACATCCAATTCCCGTGGTAGCATCTTATCCCAAATTTCAACCTCTAATAGTTTCTCTATCCTCGCACCCATAAACCCTACTTATTGGCCTACATCCCTCAAAAAACGTCCAGATATTCTAGATATATTTGTTTCCTCACAGATTTCCTGCAATCAAACTGCTATAAAATCCCTGGATGACCTTTCCTCTGATCACAGTCCAGTTCTGCTTCAAGTGCATTCGATTCCCATTCCTAAGCCCTCTCTTTCCCGACTGATTACAGGACGTGTAGACTGGGATAAATTCCGATCAAATCTAGAAAATAATTTAGACCTCAAAATTCCGCTTAAAACAAAAGGAGACATTAATTCTGCAATAGACAAACTAACAGAAGCAATACAAGTCAATATAAAATATAACACTTTACCAAGTAAAAATCATTATCAACAGAATAACTGGCCACTTCATATTCGCGAGTTATTAAAAGAAAAACGACGGGCAAGAGCAAAGTGGCACCGCACGAGATATCCATCGGACAAGAGCCATTATACCAAACTGACCAACAAATTAAAATCAGAGATCAGAACATTCAAAATTCAAAATTTGTATTACCGTACAGAAAATCTCAGTACTACTGACAAATCCTTATGGAATACCACTAGAAAACTCCTAAACTATAAAAAATTCAACCATCCACTTTTAACCGAATCCCAAACCTGGTCAAGATCTGATGAAGAAAAATCACAAATTTTCGGCCAGCACCTATTCAAAACATTTAACCCTCATCCAGATATCCTTAATCAAACCCACTCTGAATGCATTGGAGCAGAATTAAGTATTCCTCTTCAGTTGTCCCCTCCTCCTAAAGCATTCCATCCTTCCGAAATATCAAACATTATTCATAGATTACCCGCCAACAAAGCCCCTGGACACGACCTAATCACATCCCAGATTCTAAAACGCCTTCCTCGGAAAGCGATCCTACTCCTTACATATATATACAATGCCGTACTCCGCACCACATATTTTCCTGATTCCTGGAAATTATCCATAATTAAGATGATTCCAAAACCTAAAAAACCACCAGAACTCCCATCTTCTTACCGTCCTATATCTCTCTTGCCCATAATGGGGAAAATACTTGAAAAACTCATTCTGAAACGTCTTCATCCTATCATAGAATCCAATCAAATAATCCCAGATCACCAATTTGGTTTCCGAACATCACACTCCACCATCCAGCAATGCCATCGTGTGGTGGACGTTGTCTCATCTGCATTAGAGCGCGGAATGTACTGCACGGGAGCTTTTCTCGATGTAGAGCAGGCTTTTGATCGAGTCTGGCATCCAGGACTGCTGTACAAACTCCGTAAATTCTTACCTTCAACTTACTTCCTTATTATCAGTTCCTACCTCAGTAATAGAACCTTTAAAGTAAACCATAATTGTTCCTACTCTTCCCTCTTCACCCAGTCTGCCGGTGTTCCTCAAGGTAGTATCCTGGGGCCCATCCTATACACGATATATACAGCTGACATCCCAACCCATCCAAGCACTGTCCTCACTACTTACGCTGATGACACATGTGTGTTATCAGTTAATAAGGATCCATTTGTTGCATCCCAATCTCTTCAATCCCATATCTCACACCTACAAGAATGGTGTCAAAATTGGAGGATTAAAATAAATCCTAACAAATCCCATCAAATTACCTTCACCCTTCGTCGTAAACCTACGAATTCCTGTCCTACTGTATCGTTTAATAATGTACCACTGAACCCTGTCGAACAGATACGTTACCTAGGACTCCATCTGGATAAACGTCTCACTTGGAATCCTCATACAAGACTGAAAAGACAAGAAACTGCTCGACGTTTTCGCCTACTTCAACACTTACTGGACAAACGCTCTAAGCTACCAATTAATTACAAAAGACTTATTTACATGACAGTCATCAGACCTATTTGGGCATACGGAGTTGAGCTTTGGGGCTCTACTAAACCATCCAATTTACTATTTATATTTCATTTTATTGGAGTGCTACCCATAGGTAGTTTCTCCACAAGTGTTTATCATGTCATATTAATCATATCAGGAGATATACTTGTTGTAATATTATTATAGTTGTAAATATCAATAAATTATATTTAAAAAAAAATAATTTCATTATGGTCTATTTATTTTCAATAATTGACCTTTCCTATATAGAGAGAGCAAACAATTCAATACTCCCTAACTGGAAATTTTTTTTTAATAAACAACTGATTTCTATAGTTAACCATAAAACAAGCTTTGTCTTTTCACGAAAATTTGTTTGCGATACTATGGCGTGCTTCAATACAGAGAGAAAACAAATATAAAATGGAATATGGAAAGCCCGTATATTTATTTGTGAACACGTCGTGGGTCTGTTGGGGATTGGGAGAATATCCAATATAAAATATTTTAGATAAAAGGACATGCTTCTGTAGGATTTTTTTTCCTATTGTTCTCTGTTGCCTGTATCAATACTTTAGATTTTGTAAGACCTGTTACAGCTCTATTTTTAAAGTTTTATAGTTGAGTAGAACAATCTTCGACATTTTGCTTTATTCGTCTTAAAAAATTATCGATAAACTTTGCTCAAATTAATATGACTGATAGGTTCACTTACTATGTACCATTAATCATAAAAGTTTAGATATTAATTGTTATTTTTATTTTTATATTAACAGGGTGAAGAATGTCCCCATGTCCCTATCCAATCGCAAAATATGAATATTGGTGCTTTTTTTTCTTTTATGATTACCTACATGAAGAAGAATATAGGAAATTCGCAAATGATTTATTTTTTAATTAGCTTAACTCAAACGTTACTTTAAACACGTGCCTATCTGAGAACTGCAGTGTTGCTTAGTTGAGTATGTGATATCAGCATAGTTCTGAGACACCATCCGTCAAGATAAAATATATTTCTGCTGTAGATATCACTCTAGGAATAGAACGTTTCGTTATGCATTAACGTATTATAAGCTATATCAGATAATTGTTTGTACATATTTAACAATAAGTATGTAGTTTAACCCACACATTTCTGTATATACTTACAATATTTGGTTATATTCTCTATATGCACTATTATATAAGACAAATGAGGCTTTTGGGTGTCATAACTGGTTACATTCATTTTCAAAAAACTTTCAGTACTGATCCAAAAAGGTTCAATTTAAAAAATAATATCATTTTTCTAACAATCACTTCAAATAATAATTACTGACAATTGTTGTTTATGATCTTCTTTAATTTTAAATATGATTTAATATAAAAAATATGTTGGATATACCTGACTTTGATCAGAAAATATTGACATCTGGTTAGTTGATATAAAATAAATAAATAAAATAGACATTTATAAAAACGAATCACTTTAATCAACATACTTAAACGATATAAATACATCGTTTTGATTTTTCATACATCAACAATTTTCATTTAATGTAATGGATGTAACAACTTTTGATAGCAAAAGGAGCCTTTTGGTTTTGATTTTTGAAGGATCTAGAAGGTTTTGAAACAAACACATCTATTGGATCATTTCTGTCATTTAAAAATTATTATTTTTATTTTCTTTTGGAAAAAATGGATTTACCCGATTTTGAAACCAAAAGCCTCAAATATTTTATCAATAATAAATAAAAAATTAATATAAGCTTTGATTTCTTTAATAATAGCTCATTATTATGGCTGTAGGGCCACAGATCTATATTTCAGGATAATTAAAAAATACTTGAAGAGTATGGAAATTAAGGTAGATTAATAAAAAAATAATAAAAATCATTTTTCGTCATATTTCTGACTGTAATGCGTCTGCAGTGGAAACATGTAAATTGTCAAAACTTCATATAACATAATTATTTTCTAATGTGAAGAGAAAAAAAAGTTGAAACAATACCTCGACTCTCGGTAAGAACATTTGTTTTTTTTCTCGACACCGTCAAAACATACGCCTAAATTATTATGAAATCCGAGAGAGGGTGGAAGTGAAATGTCAGAGAGAGCTGATAACTGTTCCTCAGCAGTTAATTTCCGCAAGCTATTCAATACTCGATAAAAGACACGTCACAGCTGTCGCCTGCTCTAGATCTCCATAATTTCTCAACTGATATTCCTATATTAGCTTCTCAGGGAGTCTAATATGGCCCATATGTACCATCTGCGCTTCTTTAGAGACCAGATATACGTTAAACTTCATATTCTATTGTTATTCAGAAGACCATTCTTTTTTCTTGCCCAACTACAATATATTTCATTTATTTTTAGCAAAAATGTTACATAGGGAAAAAACAATAGCATGTCTGTACCGCCGCAAGGCCCAATAAGTAATAAGAGTCTATTGTTTTTTTTTTACCTTTGTTTAAACAACGACATAGTCAATATTTACTCTCAACCGCCAGGTTTATTAATAATGGGTTGAGCAGTGGGTCTTCGGTGGCTACTTCTGATCCAGGAATGTCTCTCTATTTCAAATTTGTTTTATTGGTAGATTTGATATGGCAATGTAATCATTCTTATGTAGATTAATTTTATTATTCCATTTGAAATTTCATTAGTTTAAATATTATGTAGATTCCTCAAACCTAACAAGCCGTACATAATGATTATTATTCTTATATCTTAACTAATTGAAGGCAACTGGGGAAAACCGAGGTAACTCGACTTTTTTTTTTCTCAAACATTGATCACTGCAGTTTCTGATAGGTTTTCTGATGAAAAACACGATGTGGTCAAAATAGGATAAAATTGAGTTCAAACAGCTCAAAACGCCTGAAACAGTTTGTAACTACGGGGGAAAATCAAATTAATTTGAACCGTGCTTAGGAAGAACGAGAAAATGTGGCTTCCCTCGGTTAGCTTTTAGGATCTCAAACATGCTGTTCTTTGTCAAGTCGATCAGAACAATCTCCATGGACTTTAACAAAAATAATGATGGTAATGATACTTATATATTATATGTTATCCCCAGTAGTCTTCAATTATAACTTATACAAACTTGTTTTTAAATAAAACAGCTGTAACAGGTAAAATGAGAACAAATTAAATAGAAATAATATGAAATTAAATAATAAATGATTTGACTTTGCCGTAAAGCTCCTATAGAAGCGACTCAGGATGTTTTTCGGAATAGTTTTTGTAGAAAGTTCACAAACTACATGACTGATATAGCTGTGACGATTTAAATAGTAATAATTTCTTTATTTATGGAGGTATGGACAATAGGGCCCAGGAGTAAAATAAAATTAGAATTTAGTTAATTAAGTTAATTATAGGCCGATTTGTCTATCCTCAGTCGTATACAAGAATATTAGAACAGAGGCTGAGGCATCAAATAGAACAAGATTTGGACGAGGAGCAGGCCGCTTTCCGGCCTGGTAGACAGACCCAGGATCACATATTCTCACTCATAATGATAGTAGAATAAGCATGGGATCGTGGCAAGGCAGTCTATCTAGCATTTCTGGATCTGAGAGCGGCCTTTGATTCGGTTCTGAGGCAAGAGATTTGGGACGCGCTGACCCTTGGCATCAGAGAAGGGTGCCAGCAAATCTAGTGAGTGACATAAAATCGGTTTATCAGGACCCAAAGGGTATAGTGAGGCTCAATGGTAAGACATACCCACCTTTTCACTTCTATAAAGGAGTAAAGCAGGGGGAAAGCCTTTGTCCTTTGCTTTTTGTCCTGCGCTCATGGATGAGGTATGGAAGGTATGCAAAAGGAGAACTCCAAGAGCTTTGGTGAGATACTGGAATCTAACACCAGTGCTTTTCCAGGGTATGGTATATGCAGACGACATAGTACTAATTGCTGACTCTCAGGCAGCTCTCCAGACATCACTAAATGAATGGCACGAGGAACTCCAGCTAAGAGGATTGCACATAAATCCAGCTAAAAGCAAAATTATGTGTATAGGAAGGTAAAACCTGGAGCCAATGATATTATGTGATAGCGAACCCCTAGAAATAACGAACACCTACTCATGAGGGACAGTTATGAGCAAAGATGGTAAAATATACCAGGAGGTTCTAAATCGGATGATGAAGCCGAATGGACTGTACTACCAGATATCCAAAACTATCATCGGAAAACACGAAGTAAGCAGAGATGCCAAAATTAGTAAAATTTAAATCGGGTTTTCTCCCAGTGTTTTTGTATGGATCTCAAAGTTGGACAACCCTCGATAAACATGCAAGCAGGATGGCAGCGGCTGAAATGAGATTCCTCCGAAGGATAGTTGGCAGGACCAGGAGAGACTGAAATGCCAGAATTCGCGAGGATTTGGGAGTAAGATCAGTGCGGGACATCCTGGAAGAGCGGCAATTGAAATAGTTTGGGCATGTCTGCAGAATGAGTGATACCCGAAAGGCGAGGTGGTTCTTTGAAGCTAGACCGGAAGGAAGACGCCCTCGTGATAGACCCAGATGTATGTACTCCGACTACATAAGGAAACTGGGTGCAGTAAGAGGACACACCAAGACGGCAACTCCACGCTTAGCGGCACACAGGAGGTATATGAAGAAGAAAAATTAGTTTTTCCCAGTAAAAACTTATTTACAAATAAAACAGCTGTAAGAGGTAATATATGAATAAATTAAGTAGAAATAATAAGAAATTAAATTATAGATTTTTCTTTGCCGTAAAGCTCCTATAGAAGTGACTGAGGCAGTTTTTCGGAATAGTTTTTGTAGAAAGTTTACAAACTACTTTGTTTTAAAAGCGTATAAAGGAAGGATGAGTTTCTACTCTCATGAAAAATTCTGATAAAGATTGTAATTTTATTCTATACTTTATAAACTTTTATAACTTGTTCCAAAACAAGTTGCCGGATATGACTGATATAGCTGTGTCGATTTTAACAGTAATAATTTCTTTATTTATGGAGGTATAGGCAATAGGGTTCAGGAGTAAAAGTACAATAAAATCAGTTAATTAACTTAATGGAAATAAATTGTTAATTATATTATATTTATATTGATAATGATAGATGTATTATATCTATTCTAATAACTACATTATCTATATTATATCTATACCAACAATAATCATTAATATTTACAAAACCTTATTTATAAATAAAAACTGCTGTTAGATGTGATTTAATATAGGATTGAATCAAGTAAAAGTTATAGAAATTTTAATAATAAGTGATTTTGCTATGTCACAAAACTTCTTTGCTACAAGAGTAAAACTAGTGTCTGAATAGGACTGATATAGCTGCGTCGATTTTAATAATAATTAATCCTTTGTTTATTCTGCAACAATTCCTTTAAGAATACTAATTCATGACTTGAAATATGGACGAAATGGTCTTAGAGTAAAATAAATTATGAGTTAACTCTTATTATAATATACAAATAAATAAAAAGCAATTAATTATGTAAAAAGTGAAAGAAACAATTCAATAACATTATTTTTAAATTAAACAATTATTTTAAAACGGTGCAACTGAATTTGTTAAATGTGAAATTAAAGTCATTAAAATTTATCTATTTACAAGTTTGGATTTTAAAAGAGTCGTAAACGGAAAAATGCGAAATCCTTCTGAAGAATAATTAGTTATAACACGCTGGGCTGCTGAAATCAATTCTTAATAATAATAAGAAAATGAAAAAAAATTAAGTCCGTCATTGGTAAATTAATAAAATTCATTACTTCTTTAATGGCCAGTTGTCAGACAAAAATTTTCATAATTACAGTATAGATTAAACGCGTATTGAAACGATGTCATAAATATGTTAATGTATGAAAACGCTCTGTCATTATTTTTTTTTTCTCCTTCAATTTTCATTTAATTTATGTTCTTTTAAGAGAGCCTTTAACAGTGTAACAGGAGAGTAAATTAAATCTTCATTAGAGAGGTCCGTTACTGGAGACTACAGACTTGCAGATCTACCCTGATAATTAATTCTGATAGTGACATAATCTCATTATCATATTCCCGTGATAACCATGGCGGCCCACCCGCTCGGGAGGTGGATTTTATTAATTACTGATTTGAATTAACCATGAGTTCCAGAAATCTTTCTTACCATCCATCCGCCTTTTGTGTAGTTGACAATTGATATCTCTCAATAGTTACGTCAGATTTTATCATTCGATTTATTGAATAATTTCTGGTAAGACATGATAAAATTATTAAAAATTAGAGTGACATGCGACATAATTTAATAATTTTCGATTTGTCTTTTCTTACTAGTGTATATGTTTTGACTGCATATCTACAAGCCCAGCTAATTAGTGATTAATTCTAGTTTTCTACATAAAGTGTTTCTTGTACGTAGGGAAGCAGAATCCATGTTATATACGTAGTAAACAAGGGACCATGTCAGACATAGGCTTGAAAAAGAGTTACTGCTTATAATACGACTCCATTCCAACCTAAAAACTATTTAAATGATACAATTTCACCTTCCTCAATCAGTTAACTCTCTTTGGACGAAATTCGACTTAACTACTTATTCGCCGAGGCTGTAGATTCTCTCTATTTCATTCTATTATATTTTCAATTTATCACATTCGCTGGTTGTGATAGTAAAACAAATGGCTAGTTATTTATCAAAAGTCTGTGTAATCATTTTTGAAAAATATTATAGTGGTATTCTATCCAGAGTAGTATGTAAGGTGATAAGAATGATTTTCAATACCTATTTTTCAAGAAAAATGTATAGGTATTTTAAGCAATTGCGACATTTTCAGATGCAGAATTAGTAAAAAAAAAAAAAATGCAGCAGCTGGATAAATAGCTTACATAGAGGTGCGCTACCAGAGTGATTTTCTTCCTTACACAGACACTAATGAAAACTATGCGAAGTCCATATGTATATATGTATATAACTAGATACATAGTGTCAGGAGGCATCATATAAGCGAGAATAAAGAGGTTGGACCACGATCGTCGAATGGACAGAAAAAGGCTCTCAAAACAGTTCTTGGAGGAGCATACAGATGGAGAAAGAGAAAGAGACAGATCTAAACTGCCATTACTGCGACACACACACACGTTCCCTACTTGTTTAACTTTCACTTTGTCACATTTTTAGGTTTCACCTCATATGTTAAATTTATTTGAAACAAAAATCTGGTCTGTGATTATCATAGTTTCATCATGCATAAGATTTACACATCATGATTTTAAACAATACTAAATGAATTTGTGAGGACGAAACTTTGATGGACATTCTAGGCTTATATCCTTTTAGATAGAGATCCATCAAGACGAAACTTTGTAATAGTTACAAATTTTACTCAACTGCTTCTTAAGGTATAAGAACTCTATAGCCACCATAGGCTAGACCTGGTGAACCCTACCTCTTGGGACATGACGAGATGCCGCGTGTAGGCCCGACGGACGTTACATGCAAGTCGTTCACCTCCTGGATCTGACGTTCAGCGGGAAAGACCGCCCCGACGTTGAGGATATGCAAATGGTGACAGTAGGTGTTTATTCCGGTGTGGGAGCTGCGGTAGGCCCACGCTTCTTCACTACAGCTGACTAGGATCGAATCCGCTCACGAGTCGACTATTGAGCAATTAGTATAGGATAATCCATGACGCATTGGATCTTCGCTCTATCCTATTTCTTATGATGAAAATAAAACTGATCATATCTTTAATGGTTAGTTGCCCACTATCCGCCTGATTCTCTTCTTGTTTTATCCCTTGTAGATTGCAGTTACCTGATTTATAATTGTCCAGTGGATGGTATGATTGAATTTGTTTTTGTCTTATGGAAACAGCATTAGAGAATACTTAAGGTATAATGATAATCAATACATGAGCCCAAATTGCCTTATACTATCTAAAGCAGAAAAACTTCATCGAGTGTTAAACAACACAGAAGAGATCAAAAACGGGCCAAATATTGAAATAAGAGAAGGTTCGGGGAAAGGACGAAGCCTGAAAGAGAAGAACCTATTCAACTCGACAAATAGTCCAACTTCATGGAAATAGCCCTCAGCGCTTTGCCCTTTGGTTTGGTTTTGGTTCCGAACCTTGGTTCCTTTCTTGTGGTGTTTTCATTCCCTCTACATACATACTTTTTTAATTTAAATCAGAAAATCTATACCTTTATTCTCTGCATTTGATAAATTTCTAATTGCAGAGTAGCATTCTATTTGCCCTTCCATTCCGAATTGTGTTTCCTCTAAAGGCCTAAAGCTCACTGTTATTACTTCCTACATTGAAGCTTTGTAACTAGTTTACAAGGTGTATGGCTTATAAATATATATTATATAAGGATTTATTTGTACAATTGATCTAATTTTTTTGTGGCTTATTTTTGGACTGAGGTTGTGACATACGGATGCACCACCATACTCTTCGACTGTTTAACCTAAATGCCCTACGGTAATGTATCCTTAAAAAAGGATATGTATATGTGAAAAGTGTATAAACAGATGTTGGACGATTAAAAAAAAATAAAACGGTTTTGATGCTAGTGAAATAGGACTAGTTTGTGTAGCATCATTTTGAAGTGATATTGTATAATAATTTGAAAAATTAAACCTTGTCTTAAAATCATATTCTAAAATAAATTTGACTGAAACAACAATAAACTGTTCACCGTTTAGTGCTACTTAAACGCTTACTTGATAAATGCTCCAAGCTTTCAATTAATTATAAAAGACTCTTATACAAGACTATTATAATACTTATTTCGACTTATGGAATTGAGCTTTGGATCTCCCCCAAATCATCGAATTCCTCTCATATCCAATCCAAAGGCCTTTGTAAAATCCATAATGCTCCTTACTTTATTTCGAATAAGATCATTTATAATTCATTAATGTTCAATTGTTCCTGTTTTGGTTGATATCAATACTTCCATGACAAACACTATTCCCATTCAAACCCACTAGTTTCAAATCTAGCTTTCTCTATTATTCCCAACAAGCCTCCGTGGTATATGAATATATATCCAAAGGGCCTTCTCACTTAAATTTGTTGTCGGAATACTAGCAGCGGGTGCTCTATGATTGTCTTCTTGTCATACTATTATTTTCGTTTTATAAGGTTGTAAATTTCAATAAATAAATTTTAAAAACATAAAATTTTAAACTATTATTGACTGTTTTAAAAGTAAGAGGTAGAACTTAGTTTGCAATATTGTTGAAATATGTTGACAAAAAAAAAAAACTGTGCCATTACAACTCATTAAGGGTCTTGTGTTCAGTACATAGTAGAGACTGTGCTATTTTTATGAAAACGGTTCTGCAGAGATGTGACGCCCGAGAAGACGCTCAACGCCTAGGTATTTCTCCCAATTAAAGGCACCTAAAGAGGCTGGGTGAGCCCCAGGAGGGCCTGCAGATCCCACAGGACCCTATTATGGCTGTTAATAACAGACTTAGAAAGAAAGAAACTTTACTTAAACGTGCTAGTCCGAAGTTGCCCCGCCAAATCACATCAGTATATAAAACTTGTTTGATTTATTTTATGTCCAATATCGTGCAAAGATTTGTATTTACTGTATTTAGAGCGGCGAAGATATGTTTCGTTGCTAGGATGTTTCTGGATTAGTTACCTGAAAGGAGGCCTTTCTGTGTACCTGTGCTTGTTACGTTACTGCTTAGGACAATTTATGTATAATGTAGCAAGTTGGGAGCATAAACCCGGAAACTTGAGTACTTAGTACTTGGGAGTGTAGAACAGGGCGTGGTAGCCCAACTCCCTTCTTACATGGTCCTTGGGCAGCCTGTTGCACCATATTATCGTGTCTGTAAGATGTTTCTCCACAGGAAATGCCATTAAATCTACATATCCAAAAAAAGTTTTGAGTACAAAGTTTATTTATATTTTATTCTTATAGATGCAGCAAAGGACAATTGTATTTATTTATACTCTTGGAGGTTGCCAGGAAGAATAAAATTTGATTATTTGTCTAAACAATTTATTTAGAGAAGCCTTGATTTGAGTTTCTATGAGTTTTTAGCTCTTTCTGCTTTTTGGTTTTTCATTTAGCTCATCACTGGTATTAAGTATTAATACCTAATTGGTATTGATACTACCTTGTGGTAGATTGCTTCTAAAAAATAAAATTCAAATTTTAAAGAATCCAGACGTAATTTTAAAAGTAAAAATATAAACACAAGTTAAATGCATATGGATAAATAGAGCGAAGGTTAAACAAAAATATTAAAAGCGAATAACATGGAAACAGACTGGAATTTTTGTGGCTTTCTAAAATTAGTCATTTTTTATAAATTAGGCTGGTTTGAAGTTTTTGATGAAATATCATACCATAAGTATCACAGGTTGGTCGCTCCAAAGACCCATTATCGTTAATGTTAGCTTGAAATGTAATTGAATCATTTTTATAAGCACCTTAAGTTGAAGTCGGTATGAGTTTCTGGATCATCATATTTTTAAACTAATCTTAATAGACACACGTATGTAAGTGGGTCAAAATATAAATTTCAACTTTTAATTAATATTATTTCTTTAGAATTAAAAAGAAAAATTCATTCAACCTGAAAAGGCTTTGGAATTTGTTATTATAACAATTGTCATTACAATATTTGGAAATACTCTCAACTTTAAATGATAAAAGATCTTTTTTATGAAATCTCACAACCTCTGAAACATTTGTTTTTTCCATCTAATTTCTTGAAATAACATTATTGAGAAATACATTTAAAGTATGTTTGATGCTTCTATCGAAATTCGGTAAAATCTCTTCACCTGAAGTATACTTTTGAAGACATTGACTGATATTTGCATTGACTAAGTTGGAAAAGATCACGGAGCTATTAAGGGAGGTTGAAAACACCTTTCCTTTAACGGTCTCATTGTTCTCAGGACAAAAGGTTATCGGCTACGATTCTGTGATCATCATCACCGACTTGGCTCATTATTTCTTGGATTAAGTCCCAGTGGAGTAGAGAAACGGTAGGTGAATTGCCTGGGGAATTAGGGATTAAAGGTTAAAATATCGTCACAAGACGGTGAAAACTTATCCTTATCATACCATTTCGCGGTATGGTATGTTTTTCTCAAACGGCTGAATAGTTCCAACCGAAATCTTGAAATTTATTACATCAAAAATTTTAAGAAAAATGTAAACAATACCAACTGAAACAAATTTCAACGGCAAGAATTATCTGAACAATATTTTGTTGAACAAATAGATTCAAAGAGGGTGTATTACAGGCTGATGATATTTCCCCTAAAACAAAAAATAATATCTATGAATAAACTAAACCAAACTTGAAGAAACCTGGGACTAATTGATCCGAAGACAGAAAGAAGCACATTAAAATAATTAAAGAATATTTGAATGTAATAAAGAAAACAAGATGATAAAAAGAATTGTAGTTAGGAGGTTGTTCTTAGTCGGCCTTATCAAACAGAAGAAAAAGGTACTAAGCCATATAATTAAAAAGTAAAAATATGCTCTCTTATTAAATCATTACACATAACAGTATTATCAGGAACCCAAATAAAAAAAAAGGATCACACTGTTATTACCTCCTCACCAGAGAAATGCGGAAAAGAAAGAGTTATTAACGCTTTCGCACTTGCAAAAAGCTGTGATATTCTCATAATCAAAATTCTGCTTGAATTTATAAATGTGATTGCCAAATCAAAAAAATAAGTAGAGTGTGAGAGACCTTTCCTGAACCCCCTCAGTGAAAGTAAGAGCTAAAATTATGCATTTTACTTCCAAAAGATGTCACGACAAAAGTATATGATCGCCATATTTGCAAAACCAAAGCTTGTGATTCAAGTTCTCGACATTCCTAAAGCATCCACCCACCCCTTGGGTATGTGAGGCACGTGATGCTATTGTAAGAACCTCACTAAGACAATACATCGGAGCGAGGACCCTACCCCGTGTAGTGTGATAGCGTCGTAGTGAGAATGGCGTTGTGATTTTCCAGGATATCAAATAGCATCCCGGAGGTTTCTTCCGGGGAGGGTTTGCTTTGGGGAAAGAAATAAAAGTCCTCGTTCGCCAACAGCCACCGAACAGCCATAATCTATCTAGAACTATTTGATATTGACATTGATCTTGGCCGCTATATCTAGCATGCCGCTGCACCATGTTTGCCAGTCAGAAACGTGAGATTGGGTGAGCCCTTCCTAGCTGTCTAGGATCCCGCTAGTATTATATGTCTGCAAAATGACCATTCTTCGGCCAAAGATCGACTTGGTCTATAGCGCTAACGGTTATAATTGTTATTATATTACAAGCACCTTTGCATCATTGATGATCAAACCCTCCTCTTGGATAAAGGAAATTGGGTCGCCTCGCCCTCTATATTCCTGCTTAGGGATCTGCCTTTTGTGAAGTGAGATGGAAGGAGTAATTAGTGACTAGATGAAGAGGTCAAACCCACCCCCTTTCCCTCCTTTAGTGTACCTTCCCTTTTCAGGTACAACCTAGCGGAACACAGGACTGAGGTAACTGTAGCCTCAGGTCCTATACCTGAGGGGACTGTAGCCTGGCGTTTATAGCTGGGAAAGTGAGTGTTTGGTGATGTAGTCGGGTGTTTTTCTTTAATCTGTAGCTTGATGAAGTCTCATTCTAATATAACATAATTTTTAATATTTTGTGTGGAATTCACTTATGCGAACTCCTACTTTCAGTCTTGCTAAGATAACCATTTCCCCTCCTTCACTACATGTTTTAGAGACTAATCATTTGAGTACTATATGAAGCCTTTTATGTCACACCCCATTTAGTCCAACAAAGATGTGAAATTCTAAAAAAAAAAAATGATTTTTCATAAATACTATCACTCCACCCACTCAAAAAGAAACTATAGCAAGGACAGACGGATCACCAAATTGTTTTCGGACTTGATGTTTTTGATGGGTATTATTTGATCCAAATAAATATTGATCAAATTGATTACCTAGATTATGATCATCAATCTCTCTACTTACTTGAATGATGGATGTTTCCCTTTGTAGATTTCAGAATTCCCCAATTATTGTTCACATGGATATCTTAAATTATCCTTCATTCCCTTTTATAAAATTGAAATTATTTATTTCTGTATTTAATTTAATTGATGCCTGCCCATAGGAATAGTCATGATACGACAGTAGGTCCAGTCACAAACGAGCTTTCCTTTCTCAAATTCTCTCCTTCATTAAGTACAACATGTTGAGAGCAAGGGCAGTGTTCTGGATATGGTTTGCCATTTCCCATCTCCTAGCTCTCTGGAGTATTTCTATGGATGAAGGGATGCATTATTCATAGAATACGCACAACAGATGTTATCCTCCCTCTGCAAAATCAGGTCGAAAACAGACTCGTAATTGGAGTCAGACATAATTGCGAGTATGCAAATAATTATCAATACAAATGAACATAGGGTAATTTAATATTTGTCTTTGATTATTGTTAATGTATACAAAATATATGGTTCGATTCATAAGTAAACATTTTTTCCTTTCTAAATGGTTGCTTCCCATAATTTATATTACACAATGTGTCTATATTTCTGTTTATCTGATAACTTTTGATTGAGATATAAATTGCTTATCTAACTGTGGACATAATTATAGTAAATTGTAATTATTCCTGCATATATTCTTATATATATATTGTATATAAATATTTTATGAATAAACGGAGATTTTTAATCAAAAAAAGGACATAATTATGCTAACGATTTAGTATGTTTTAATTTATGATTGCACTCCATTTATTCTAGTATATGGAACCATCCTTTCCTTTCGATATCCTCACAAGAACAATCCTCTAGTTCTGTTTTAGAACATAATAAATAATGACCCTTTCTTCGGAAATTCTATTTTGTTTAATAACTTTTCTCCCCTTTGAGTAATCTGGAATCTGACTGAAACCCTGAGAAGCATTAGTTCGGAAGGGAGATGAAAAAAGGAGGAACGTTGAGTTTGTTAGGCGATGAGTCGATTACTGTGGAAATCTCATCGCGTCCCTCGCGCAAATATTTTCTCAGGGAATTGCGGCCTTTCCTCCCCAGGAAGAATATCCCTCCCTCAGGAATGAAGGTATAAAGGACACTTTGAACGTAATGAATCAGTAGTCCTTCAATCCTTCGGCGCTCTTAGCGATTCTTTTGTTGGTATTGTAAAGGCTATGTTTCGGAAAGGAGAATTGAGCCCTTGACTACAAGTGCTCCTTATAATATTTATTCCTCCTTTTAATATTATAATTTACTCGAGAAGTCTA
The DNA here is from genome assembly GCA_964056705.1 of Troilus luridus. Classification (NCBI taxonomy): domain Eukaryota; kingdom Metazoa; phylum Arthropoda; class Insecta; order Hemiptera; family Pentatomidae; genus Troilus; species Troilus luridus. The sequence goes on along the minus strand of OZ057414.1, from coordinate 37,738,012 downwards.
AAATTAGAGAGAGAGAGAGGTAGGTGAACGTGTAGAGCAATGAGTTGCTGAGCAAAAGGTCCCGGTTTCAAATTATTCCATCTGTTAACAAGCATAGGTCCACTTATATGAGATCTGAAGACCCAGGAGGAGCTCTGAAAAGTAGGTTCTCATAATTTGGGAAAAACCTACTGTTGAATGTGATCTCGGCCAAAATCGTTAAATAAGAATCAGTATTGTCTCTATCATGTACTGAACCTATGACCTTGCATGAGTTGTTAGTTATTTTGTTTTTTTTTTTTTTATTTATATTTTAAAACAGTACCAAGTGTCATGGCCGCAACTAATGTTCACTCGTTAAATCGCTCTGTGCTTGTTACATTATTACAACAATAGTTCTCAAAATAATATCTCCAAACTGTGTCAGAAGAATCCATAAGTACTTTAAGACATTTATTCAAGATCAGTGAGGTGAGTGACTGTATTAAACAATAAAATTCAGCAAATAAATTGGTGACTGGCTGCTGAAGCTAGCAACGTGGCCAATAATCCCTACAGGTGACTTACAATATTTACCTTCTCTAGTTCACGGTCAAGGCTTGGCAACCAGCCTCTCGATCGAATCCCGCATTCATCAACTTTTTTTTTTTTTTTTTAAACATATGTATATATATTTTTTATTATTATTATTTAAATATGAAAAGTTTTTTTAAAATTTATTTCTTTATTTTTTAGTGACTGTTAGATTTAATAATTTATTTCAAATTATTTTAATCGTATAATTATCCAATGTTTAACATGCAAATAGACAATTCGGGTAGTGAAGGTTCGGAGGCAGAGACTCCATTTTCGGAAATAAGTGAGACCGATTCGCAATACTTAAAACGAAGGACACTCCAAAAACGTCAGAGAAAGGCAACCCCTGGCTCAGCGGGCAACTCACCCAACACGAAAAAAAATAAATCGGCTGTGACAAAAAAGCCAGTGACAAAAAACAACAAAACACCGGAGCCTCCCATAACCCGCAGCAAAACTACTGCAGTCAATTCTAGCAAATCTCCAATCGCCTCAACTAGCAGCAACCCTGGACCTACAGAAAGCGATCGTGACGAGAACCAGCAACACCAAGGGTTCATTGACCCTAACCCTCCTCCTATTTTTGTCACAAATATTACAAATTTTTATAACTTCGCTCAAGAAATATCTGAGCTTATAGGACAAACTAATTTTAAATGTTTTTCTAGAGTAAAAGACATTAAAATAAATACATCCAATAAAGATACATACAAAAAATTAATTGATCATCTTACAGTGAAGAACTATGATTTTCACTGTTACCAACTAAAACAGGATAAATCGTACAGAGTGGTTTTAAGAGGACTACACTCTTCAACGCCCACAACAGCAATCAAAAGTGACCTCGAAGAAATAGGTCACAAAGTAAGAAATATTTCGCCAGTGTTTCATCCCACCGAAAAGTACCCCCTTCCATTATTTTTTGTCGAACTTGAACCAGCTCCTAATAACCCAGAGATATTTCAGGTTTTAAGACTGGTATATTCAATAGTAAAATTTGAAGAACCTAGGCGTAAAAATACCATAGTCCAGTGTACTAACTGTCAAGCCTTAGGTCATACCAAGACGTATTGCCATCACCAAGCTATGTGCGTCAAATGCGCTGGACAACACTCATCTCACACTTGTCAGAAATCGAGAAACGAGCCTGCAAAATGTGCTCTTTGTGGTGAGGGTCACCCAGCGAACTACAGAGGCTGTTCAGTCCATAAGAACTTTCAACATCTTAGAACCAGAAACCATCAAATAAAAAGTCAAGAGAAAAGCACAATGCTGGCTCCTGAAGTTGACAATACTGCCACCTTTCCTGAATTGCCTAGACCAACCGTAGTACTACCGTATACCACCGTAAACCCTACAGATAGACTTCCGGACAACAAAACCTTGGGAACCTCAAGCATTCAGCAGCAGCCTCGAGCTCAGACGCCTCATACCTCCCAAATCAAATCTCAGCATTCCTTTACCAAATCCCAGACCTCCCAACCCAAGCCTCGGGAACCCATATCCAAGCCCAAGGCAGCCAATCCCAATCCTCAACCTCCACGTCAACAAATTCCTCCCTACCATACACCCTTACGGGTCAAATTACCACCTCAACAACCTTCCAATCACAACAATCAAACAAAAGCTGTAGTTCATCAAACATCGAATGAAAACTCAGCACCTCGGGTACAACCCCCAGCCAACCATCCATTACCCGTTAATTATCCCTATCAAACTCAAGTCTCATATCCATTCCAAATCCAAAACCCAATCGACTTAAACACTATCCTGTCATCTTTCCTGAAAGACCTTCAAGAAACAATCAAGCCTCTCATCAACCTACTCACGAGAATCCTTACCGAAGTTCCATTTAATTACCCACGATGAGCATGAAGCCCCTGGCTATCGTTCTGTGGAATGCTAATGGACTGCATACTCACCGTGACGAACTTGACTTATTTCTACACGACAACCAAATAGACATTGCTTTACTTACTGAAACACACTTCACTCACCGCACGCATTTCTACATACGAGACTATATCACTTACAGATCAGATCATCCTGACGATACAGCACATGCCGGTTCTTGTATCCTTATCCATAAATCTATACCACATTCTCTTATTCCTTCTACTCCAACTAACGCCATTCAATCAACATCAGTAACCATTTCAACTAGTCCTTTCCATATAACATTCTCAGCTGTATACTGTCCTCCTGGTATCCCCCTTTCTTATAACATCCTCGAATCCTTATTCCAATCCTTCGGACCGCGGTTTATTGCCGGAGGAGATTACAACGCCAAACATCAACGATGGGGTTGTCGAACATCCAATTCCCGTGGTAGCATCTTATCCCAAATTTCAACCTCTAATAGTTTCTCTATCCTCGCACCCATAAACCCTACTTATTGGCCTACATCCCTCAAAAAACGTCCAGATATTCTAGATATATTTGTTTCCTCACAGATTTCCTGCAATCAAACTGCTATAAAATCCCTGGATGACCTTTCCTCTGATCACAGTCCAGTTCTGCTTCAAGTGCATTCGATTCCCATTCCTAAGCCCTCTCTTTCCCGACTGATTACAGGACGTGTAGACTGGGATAAATTCCGATCAAATCTAGAAAATAATTTAGACCTCAAAATTCCGCTTAAAACAAAAGGAGACATTAATTCTGCAATAGACAAACTAACAGAAGCAATACAAGTCAATATAAAATATAACACTTTACCAAGTAAAAATCATTATCAACAGAATAACTGGCCACTTCATATTCGCGAGTTATTAAAAGAAAAACGACGGGCAAGAGCAAAGTGGCACCGCACGAGATATCCATCGGACAAGAGCCATTATACCAAACTGACCAACAAATTAAAATCAGAGATCAGAACATTCAAAATTCAAAATTTGTATTACCGTACAGAAAATCTCAGTACTACTGACAAATCCTTATGGAATACCACTAGAAAACTCCTAAACTATAAAAAATTCAACCATCCACTTTTAACCGAATCCCAAACCTGGTCAAGATCTGATGAAGAAAAATCACAAATTTTCGGCCAGCACCTATTCAAAACATTTAACCCTCATCCAGATATCCTTAATCAAACCCACTCTGAATGCATTGGAGCAGAATTAAGTATTCCTCTTCAGTTGTCCCCTCCTCCTAAAGCATTCCATCCTTCCGAAATATCAAACATTATTCATAGATTACCCGCCAACAAAGCCCCTGGACACGACCTAATCACATCCCAGATTCTAAAACGCCTTCCTCGGAAAGCGATCCTACTCCTTACATATATATACAATGCCGTACTCCGCACCACATATTTTCCTGATTCCTGGAAATTATCCATAATTAAGATGATTCCAAAACCTAAAAAACCACCAGAACTCCCATCCTCTTATCGTCCTATATCTCTCTTGCCCATAATGGGGAAAATACTTGAAAAACTCATTCTGAAACGTCTTCATCCTATCATAGAATCCAATCAAATAATCCCAGATCACCAATTTGGTTTCCGAACATCACACTCCACCATCCAGCAATGCCATCGTGTGGTGGACGTTGTCTCATCTGCATTAGAGCGCGGAATGTACTGCACGGGAGCTTTTCTCGATGTAGAGCAGGCTTTTGATCGAGTCTGGCATCCAGGACTGCTGTACAAACTCCGTAAATTCTTACCTTCAACTTACTTCCTTATTATCAGTTCCTACCTCAGTAATAGAACCTTTAAAGTAAACCATAATTGTTCCTACTCTTCCCTCTTCACCCAGTCTGCCGGTGTTCCTCAAGGTAGTATCCTGGGGCCCATCCTATACACGATATATACAGCTGACATCCCAACCCATCCAAGCACTGTCCTCACTACTTACGCTGATGACACATGTGTGTTATCAGTTAATAAGGATCCATTTGTTGCATCCCAATCTCTTCAATCCCATATCTCACACCTACAAGAATGGTGTCAAAATTGGAGGATTAAAATAAATCCTAACAAATCCCATCAAATTACCTTCACCCTTCGTCGTAAACCTACGAATTCCTGTCCTACTGTATCGTTTAATAATACACCACTGAACCCGGTCGAACAGATACGTTACCTAGGACTCCATCTGGATAAACGTCTCACTTGGAATCCTCATACAAGACTGAAAAGACAAGAAACTGCTCGACGTTTTCGCCAACTTCAACACTTACTGGACAAACGCTCTAAGCTACCAATTAATTACAAAAGACTTATTTACATGACAGTCATCAGACCTATTTGGGCATACGGAGTTGAGCTTTGGGGCTCTACTAAACCATCCAATTCATCTCGTATCCAATCCTTGCAATCCAAAATCCTTCGTAAAATCCTCAATGCTCCTTATTATGTCACAAACAAACTCATCCATCATGATCTTAATATCCCATATGTTACTGATTTGGCCCAAACTAGATACCTATCCTTCCATAACAAGCTCCATACGCACTTGAATCCGCTAGTCTCTCAGCTTGCTTCCCATACTATTCCTGATAACCCTCCGAGGCGCCTGAAAAGAAGATGGCCTCGAGATCATCTACTATAGGACTTTATTGGAGTGCTATCGATGGGTAGTTTCTCCACAACTGTTTTCATGTCATATTATACATTTTTGCACATTTACTTGATATAATACCATTATAGTTGTAAATATCATTGAATTAAATAATAAAAAAAAAAAAAAAAAAAATATTTTAAAACCATAAAACCCTTAGTTTATCAACGGGTTTGGTTCTATATAAAAGTTTGGTATATCTGTGGATGATTGATATACACAGAAGCTTATTTACACCCAACATATTTTCTTTTAACACAGTTTTTTATCAAGTCTTAGTCTTAAACATTTTTTTTTTCGTGATAATTATAAAAGGAATCGAATTGTCTTATTTTACCACACATCTTCACCGAATTCTCGAAACGTCCTCAACTTTTAAAACCAACTTTTTTTAAATTAAAATAATTTCCTTTTTTAATACCATTAACTTTCTTGGAATTTTTTTAATGCAAAAAAAACAACATTGGAACTACAACCCAGTACAATGTAAGATTACAATCTTGAATGAAGATTGTAAAAATACTCTTTCTAATGGCATATAAGTTATTTTACAGATCACTTAACAACTGCATTTTCCCCCTTAAATAAGGATACATACTCCAGAAAGGCTGGGTGAGCCCAAGGAGGGTTTCCCAATCAGAAAAGGACGATCTATGGCTGATAATTAAATAGTTATCCGGCCTTGAACCCGGAACTGGGGAATAGGAAAACGGTACTTTTTTCGAGTTGAGTATAAATACTAAAGAACGTTCATGTATTAATCATGGAGCAATATATTATTTATAATGATGGTAGGAATGAGATAGTGGTAAAAATAAAGTAGACCGTAGTGATATACTATATAATGCACGAGTATTGATATACTATATATGCACGAGTACACAGACATTAAAGACTCTTTGGAGGTTTCGGCTATTGATTGTCGAGGATTCCTCTGAAATTTTGAGTCATTACAATTTAACCACATATCAAACTTTTATACGTTTTCATATTTGATTTTCGTGATAAATTATTTTTTGTTGAGACTTTATTTTTCATTACTTTCATCATAAATTACAGTTTAATTCTCTATTTCGGCACAACATATCCTGATATACTATCCATTTTTTTTCTTAAATTCATTTTACATAATTTTTAGGTGTCATAATAAAAATTAATAGACATCAATCCACATCTATACCTACCACATTAGATCATATCAAAATTATGTAATCGTGAGACAGACAGAAAATATGATATTTAAAAATAATTTTCTCATGAATTCTATTTTAGACCAGATTAGTAATGGGAAATTTAATTGAAGAATACTATGAATATATTTCCATTAATTACCACTATTCTTAAAAAATTAAGCTTTAAAGGACTTCCACCAAATACTACTAACACAAATCCCTGATAATGCTAACAATTAAAATTAAATTTATGTAAATACAAACACAAGGTGTAAATAATATAACTATATACTAATTATTATTTTAATTAAATTATTGATATTTTGTATTGAGCTTGTGAAGATCATCATATGTTTTTATTAATAAATAAACTACTTGGAAATTAATATAATTGTTCGGATATATGTGAAAAAGAGATTAATTTTAATCATATAAATTTAAAATATTGAAATTTAAATAATTAACTAATAATTCCTTCACTGAATGGAAACCTTTTTCCAGTCATTTGTGCATTACACCTTTATTATATGGAAACGTTTCGACTATATGTCATTTTCCATCCATCTAAGAACTTAATCTTTATCATCTTGACAGAGTTACAAGTCAACCTTTATCTGTAAATTATTACATACAATCGCAATAATATAACAAATTCACATTTCGTCGTCCATAAATAGAAGTAAGTATAGATACCTTTTTTTATTATTAATTTGTCATTTACTAAATTTGTTTTTCTCTTGGAGGTCCATTGTCCTCCATGGTCCTTTTGTTAATAGTTTAAACTTTGGTCTCTATTAACTTTGAAATTATAAAAGAATACAGCTATTCCAAGGTCTTATGATTTCACTTGTGTAGGCAGTCTACATGACATTTGTTTTTTTGTCATCTTAAGTTACATTTAAATCAATAAAAAAACTGATTTTGGGAGTAGAGGAATGACTTGCTGTGCTAAATGATCTGGTTTCATATCCTGCTATGGTAGATAAATTATTCCATCTGTTAAGTAATAGATAAATCACGTGGGGTTCTGGAGCCGCTCTTTATAGTGGCTACCCTTAATTAGGGTAAAACCCTGTTGAGTGCGATCTCGGCAACATCACTTCTTGTTCAACCATTGGCTTAGCATCAGCACAATCTCTATTACATTCTGAAACCAATACCCTTCATTGGTTGTAATGGTACGATTCTTTTCATTTTCTTTTTAATCTTGATTATTCAAATTAACTTTAATATTCGACTCATGTCTGATTTGAACTGAAAATAGTTTCAAATATTAAACGGAACTACTTAAACGGCAAAATATGTATTTGCAACTTTTTGCAAATTATATGTAGTCTGCTCTTATTATTTATTTATTACCTGAAATAAAAATATATTATTACAATTTATCTAACGTTTACAGCAAAAAAGTACCGTGCCTTACAATGGCTTCATGTCCCAGTAGGTTGTAGAATCCGTGTGAAGGCTGACTGCGGTGGAAGGTGGCCAATGAGTTGAAAAACCTCAACCAAATTATATTTACCTCCTTTGCGGTCTAGTTCCAATTAAATCTACCTCTAATTCGTTGTTTCCTAATTGGTGGTAAAAAACAATATTTGTGCAATTCACAAATGAAAAAAAAATGAACTTTACTACTTGTATTACCTAAATCTAGCACAACTAATGATTTAAGTAGTTGGATACATAGGATTCTCATTCGAATCTCGGTTTGAGTTTTTGGAAGTTGTGTGAACTTGAAATCATATTATGTTTTATCATTCCCGCTCATATTGTTCTTAAGTAGTGTTAAGGGTGATTTTGTTCATTCATTTGACATTCGTATTTATTAATTAGTGGGTTAGAAACCAATATTTTTATCTAGATTAAGAGAGTCTGAGGATAGTCGAATTAAAAACGATGCGGTATTTTATTACTTCTTAAATAGAAGTATCAGTCGTACAAGAAAGAGGTGTGTATTTTTTGTTAACCTTGTAATTACAGTTCTATTCGAATTACGAGACTATTTAATAATTTTTAGGATACAACTAAATGATTATAAGCTATTAAAATCTGACAAAAAACATTTTATTATCAGGTAAAGAAGAGGGTGTTAACATTTCAAAAAAAATTATGCAGGATAGGAAAAGCTTAATATGAGACATAAAATGGTTTATAGATAACAAATAGAAAAGAGCAAAAAAAAGCCCCAAATTTCTGAAGAATGAACAAATTTGTAAACATATGTAGTTCTTCAAAAAACAACGACATAACTTAAAATTTGACATTTTTTATTCAAGCCTTCAATAGCAGTTGTATTGGATGAAGCTTTATAATTCAGGAATGGCATCTCTGATATCTCATTACAAACATTTTATTTTTTTTAATAAAGTCATATTTTTAGTTTTACCATGTTTAAGCTTGAAGTAAATTTGAACTATGGGAATAATGACATGAGTTGAATTCTAAAAAGTCTCTAGCTTTTAAAAGCTTTATAATGGTTAATATTAGGATTTCAATAGCATCATTACAGTAGAAATACTTTGCTTTACTAATACAAAATATTTATTTTTAAACCCAAATGTGACTTACAAATAGCTATTTTCAAAAATCGGATTTTTTTTTAGTCATGACGTTGTTTTTTTGAAAACGCGATACGGCGACAGATTTTCTATGATTTTGATAATTACAGATTCATGTTTGGAATTTTCCATTTAAATGCAAAATAAATCATAAGCTTCGCCTTTTAAAAACGCTGCGCTTTAGATCTAGTTCATTTTTTTGAACCCTCTTTATTAACCCATATTGTTGTTGGTTGGTGTTTAAAGGCGTCAACCCTTAGGTCATTAACGCCTGCGGTTTTTCCATAAAATCTTGGCTCATATTGTAAGTAAAGCACCCAGACAACAAGACAACTCATTCGCGCGAGCGCGCGCTATGCGTATGCGCATACACACTCATCAATCACATTAGATGATGAAAAAAAATCAAATACAATTCGTATTTGGCAGCAGCCTTGTTGTCATCAATTGCCTTCGCTAAATCTGGGACTAGTCCTAATTTATTTATTGTTGATCGGTAATATTAACCCATATTCTATAGTTCCATTGGAAATTCAGCGTCTTTTTGGAAAATGATATGGTCAGTATAATTTTGTTAGATGTGGCGTACCTAGATAAATCATAAAAAATGAAACTTTAACTATTAGGTGACATTATGTGTCTTTTTCCCTATTTTTTAATTTTTAATAGACTTATTTTTCTTCTAAATGTGTAAATCTACATCTTATGTTGCACAATAGAATAAAATAAATCCTCATTAAATATTATTTGAAGAACTTGGAAAATGAAACTGTTCAAGCAAGATATTAATTATCGTCTCAGATTTCTTCCTCCCTGTTGTATTCAACAGAAATCTTCCGATTCGTTCCAGTTGTAAATCCATTTTTTATGTTACAGTCCTTGGAATATTTTAGTTTTCGATTGCTTATATACTCTCTTTCCTTTTGTTTTCGCTTTTTAACCTGGCGATGGGTTCGTCCTTAAACTTTTATTTTATTTTCCTCCTTGTTATTTATTTTGCGAAGAGCCTGAAGGGTGACCTGAGAGGAGAGGTAACCTTGTTTCTGCAGTAACAACTAAATTAGTGGCTTCCAGGCTTCCCATCTCTTCACTTAGCTTCTCCAAACTTTCCCTTATCTTTCCCTTTATGTGCTCTCTCATAAAGCTCATTTCATAAAGGTAGCGAAAACTCAAAAAAAAATTATAAAAACGAATGTATTATTCGTGTGCCGCTTGCAGCTTAGTGTAGTAGCTCCACTGGTAGTGTTCCTAGTTGAATAATTTTAATTTGTTAATTTTAGGTAAATGAGTACTGATAAGAGAGAAATAATTAAAATTAAGTCAGATTTTTTTATTTTCAACTGGTCCCGCGCCCTCATAACTTTTACTCACTCCCCCCCCTCCCCAGGCTGGTGACTTCTGCTCTACTGGCTAAAATGACTTTTAATCATCAATATCAAACATTTATTAATAAATAACTTTGAACACTAATTATTCGAACCTCTAGCCACTCATATAATTTATATATCCATATATAATCAAAGTTCTGTTTAAAATATCACCTACTACGCCAATAAAGTTTCAAAACATAAACATTCATAGCTTGGTTTAATACCCCTTTTACATTTTTAGTTGTTTAATAAAGTTAAAAGTTCAATAAAAATGCACAACCCCATAGCGAGAAACGATACTGCCAATAATGCAAAACGTATTATTTCAACGAATTCCATGAATATTTCATGAACTTGGTGCCGACGTAGAACGTTTCCTTTATTCAATTGCTCTTCAGTTTTCCACGCGGGATACAGGATATAAGAATCGCAATTTTCCTACTACAAGGTCTCACATATATGCGATCATTTTTCAAGATATATGCTTCAATAGCTAGGGAAATGTGGTTTAGAACAAGGCCTACTAACACAAAATCTCCGTTTATTTGTTTAAAAACTTGATCCTTTTCCGCTGACATTTTCTTTTTTTCTTAATTATTGATTACAATTTATTGTTTATTTTTTATATGTTGTGATGAATTACGGCACATTGTAACTAGCAAGAGGATTGAGGCCGTGGGAAGTTAGTTGGCGGAAGAAAAGAACACTATTTGGTTTGGAGGGATCGATAATTGTTTAGTTTTTTTTTGGTTGCTATATTTCAGGGGTATTGGAATACTATGTTGATAAAAAAACATTCTCACTAAGAAAATGAAGATAAAATGCTATACCATCTAAGTTTTCAGATGATCTAGGGTAGGTTTATCGAAGTCGATTCCTACGAAACTTCATAAAATAATATTACAGGACTTGCAAGCAGAGATGAGAAGTGAAAAAAGTAAATATGTAATCTTGAAAAAATAGGATAAAAAAAATAGAATAAAAATCTCTTGTTGAAAAATTGAAGGCATTCTGATCCAGAGTAATATTAAAAAAACCCGTCAATTAAAAACTAATTCTTACTAGATGTCAAAAAGATGTTTATGAAAATATAAAACAGTAATGCCAAGCTCGCAAAGGTAGAGACAAGATAGGGGTAGAGATCAGGTTATTATTAAAGAGGTTGGTAAGTATTGTCATGGGGAAAAATAGAGTAAGAAGAACTGACATTAGTTTCATGAAGTCTCGAAATATGAATGAAAAAATCCATTAATGAATGGATATGTGATATTCGTATACACCGTAAAACAATTTTTTTAGAAAGGGGTCGATTACTTTAAAACATATTTTAAGCCTATAAACAAAAACAAAATCTATTACGCAATAATAAAGTAGCGTTTCTCACCCCCTCGTTTCTCAATGCTATCTTAATTCAATGAAACTTGAAGTGTACAAACTGGTTTAGCTTTAGAAATGTCCCTGTATCTGTAGTTCCAAGATCCCCGTCTAAGATTTTTTATTAGACTAATAAAATATGCTCAAAATCAAGGAATATGAAATGTTTTTATGTTTATACCATCATATAGAATCATTATTTATTCCTGATGAATCATTTACCTATCATATATTTAACCAATCATCAATTTTCTGTTATTGAATAGTATTTATTCCTCTTCATATAAATTACCTAAGCCATGACGGATAATTATTTGTGTAGGAAGACGAGACTTAGTGTTGCTTCTGCCAGGAAATGAATATTTTCTGTCTTTACTCAAGTAATACTGCCGAGTGTGGGCTAATCATGTTTTATTACCTGATGTAAATCATGCTTTTTGTTGGGGTACTTGGTTCATTTACTGCACATCTGTAGCTTACATCGACTTGGCATCTGATCCGGCCAAGCGTACTATCATCACTTATATCATTCCTGAGTGGGTTTGGTGCTTTGTTGTCTTCTCAGTATGCTAGTCAGGATGTTTGATATTTCTTCTTGTCATTTTCATCTAATCCCAGGAGTAATACCTCTCATTACGAAACAGTACCCAAAATTTACAATAGAATAAAATAAAAACAAAAGAATATAATGTGATTGAAATGTACCTAACATAAAGGAAGCTCCACTTTATTAAAATAGAAGTAATATCATAGTATAGATAGTTAATAAAACACTGTATCATATACCTACTGCCTATAATCTATATGTCTTTTTTAGATGTTGGAGGTAACATGTTCTGTATTTAGCCTGGATGCTGTTACTATCAATAGTGAGGAAAATAATTTTGCATGTGTGCCTGTCGGTTATTTTTATCTCACCTAAGAAAGCAATAGTAGGCCTGGTTTTCTTCCATGTCGAAGATTCTGTTTTTTCTAATGAAATTCGAAATTTATTGATCTGTATAAATGTGATGTCGTTTTTTTCTCTGCTGTTGATGCCTCAATATTTATTGTACTAATCGATTCTAAAGAATCAAGGTGTTGCAGTTGAATTCTTCAAATTATAACATTGGATTATTACAAATAATTACTTATTTTTTATGAATCTTTATTAAATTTTGAATAAAACTTACTTTCATAGTACTGTTTATGTTCGCATTTAATGTGGGGGTTTATTTATTTTTTTATATATGAGTTTATATAAATACATATTTAAAGTACATGTATAAAAAACTCTATAGTAATTTTTAAATATTATATATGTATTTATAGCTTCTTCAAATGAACAAAAAGAAAATTTAGCGACACGGTCAAAACCAGAAGATACCACTGAAGTCTGTAATAAAAAGAAAGCCATAACTCAAAGAACCTAATTTTCAATTGAGGTATTTGAAAGCTCCATGTGAATTAAAAAAATAAAAATTAGGGTATTGGTAAAGCAAAGCATTCCTAATGTAATGATGGAATTGAAATTCTAATATTCACCATTAGAAAATTTTTAAAAGATTAAAATTTTTTTTATCTCAACTTATGTTATTATTATAATAAAACTTCAATTTCAAACATGATACATCTCAAAATATTACTTCATTAAAAATATATATATAAAACATGTTGGAAATGGGATATCATATAAGTCGTTCCTGAATTAATAAGCTACTGAGGGCTTACCTAAAAAATGCGAATATAGTGTCTGTTATTATATTATTTGAAACAATATTATAAAGTTATATTTATTTTTTTCAGTAAATAAAAAAAAATATTGGGTAAAAATAAAAAAACAGATAAAGACCCCTAGGGATTCTAATTGGCATAACTACTAATCAACAAATTTCAATAAAACCTATTGTATTATTATTCAAATGTTGTTAATTAACCATCTATACACATTTCCAAGTGGTTATTTTCACTATTTTATTTATTTATTTGACTCAGTAAAGAGAACATATTGATGAGTATATCTCTATTTCGGAAAACCATACGACAATGCTCAAATGTTAACGTAGACTCAAGTCCTAGGACCTTGCAGCTGTTCACACATCTGTGCCGTTGATCTTAAAGCTTACTCAAGTTAAACTCAACGCATAATCCTTATAATGGATTCCACTGCTGACGATATTAGAGTTTCTGACTTTTTTATTATGAGCATAGAAATTCATTAAAAACACCTAATAAACTAAACGTGTTTTAAACACTTTGACATGACTGATTAACTGTAAGATAAAATATATTGCATAGATTATATATTATTCCGATATCTTCATATTTGAAAGTTACGTGATATTCAAAATAATGATCAATCAATTATAATCAACGTTAGTAGATTCTACTCAAAGCGGTCGTGTAAAATATATTACTATTAACCACCAAAATGAAACCAACATCGTCGTCGGTTTGTTGCCGGAGGCAAATCCACACCACTTAAGACCGTAAATAACGCGTTTAACTAGTAAATTTTGTTGGTTAATTCTTCGTTATGAATTCTTGTATTTTTATGAATTATAATAGTTTTATTACATAATTTATAATGTGTATAACTTATATTTTAATTCATAACCATTATTAACTCTAATTAGTTAATTGTTTTGTTTTTAAACTTTTAAAATATTTTGGGTCTACATCAGAGATGTACATATGCTTATAATAAGCGTGTTTTATCAATTACAAATTGTGCTTATTTTTTATTGGTGTCATAGTACATTGCTTCTACCCCTGTTGATTGAACTTGTAACAAAAAAAATTGTATTGTTTATTATTAATGACGAGGCAGAAGTAAATAAATCGGAACTATTTTTAGTATAAAACATAATCTGTTTTATTATTCTTAGAGATTGATTCATTTTGTTATTCAAAACATCGCAGATTTATAACAGAAGTCCCCTTTTTTATTATCGCTATTACGGTAGTAATTAATTATTAGAAATAGTTAGAACTATTTATTACATTCATTAGATTCACTCTTTTCGATATAAGTATTATTATTTAAATCAATAAACTAGAGCCAAAACTCAAAATGAAACATTAAATTTTATTATAATCCAAATGGAAAAAACCACAAGCAGAGCCTTATGTTTCAAATCTGGTGTAAAATACAAACACTTATACAAACAGTCGACGTTTCGCCCATTCAGGCATTATCAAGACACAATAAAAAGTAAGTTCACTCACATCTCAAAACAGAAGTGCAATACATCCCAACGAATAATCGCTCAAAAAGGCTCATAATCCGGGACCGCACCTCCACCCCAAGACGTTCAACCCAAAACTAAATGCCTGAATGGGCGAAACGTCGACTGTTTGTATAAGTGTTTGTATTTTACACCAGATTTGAAACATAAGGCTCTGCTTGTGGTTTTTTCCATTTGCATTATAATATTATTATTTAATTTTACTGTTGGTTCGTTAAGTAGTAATCTAGTTAAATTGTCATTTATATTAATATGATTCACAATCATGTAAATTATCCAAGTACATTCTTATTTGAATGAAATTCGCAGAACGAAACCGTTCTTCTTTTCTTTTCTTTTTTGCTAAAAAAAGGAAATTGAAAAGAAAACTGTGTTTAGAACTTTTCTGAAAATGTTTGTTAAATGATGAAATGCAATTGTTGGACTATAATTCCCGTCATTTTGTTATCTTGTTTTTTTTTCATGAATGGATTCTTTCTTTTTTTTTTTTTTTTTTGTTGAGAGGTTCGGTTTTTATCTTTTTCACTCTTGATGTTTGCTGGAATAAAATAAAAAGATAGGAAAAATTGATATGGGGGTTTATTTGTTAAATCTGACACCCTTCCCTAAAATCTGTTTCTATCTAAAATTTCGTTCAAGACCGCAAATAAATCCCCCGTTCTTCTTTTTTAAAATCTATATAGCCGGTTTAGTACGGCGCGAAGCCAAATATTATAACGGTCGGGGATAAAAGAAATTGAAGAGACCTTTTTTTTTAAACCTTTCAATATTTTTTAATTCAGATAGGTAACCTCTTTCATTACCAACGAAGTCGCTATGTATTTTTGGTGTTGTATATCACTTTGTATATAGTTGGTGTTATGCTTTTTAATATTAAAATTTTTAAATATCAATAAAAAAACATTTAATGTATCACAGATCGATATGTTCGTCTTCAATATCTGCAAAAATCATAATTATTAGATATCGAATTTCTTAGCATAACTATACTATTTTATATTTATCTACGCTGAAAAAGTTTATAGAAATTAAATTATTTTGTTTTTAAATGTTATATTTAAAATAAATTTATTTATTTTCATTGTTTTTTACTAATTAATTAATTAATTTGTCTATGCTTGTTGTGGATATATGATAAGATAGAAAATGGTCGTAGTAGAGGTCTAAAATTTTCTTCCTCATAATATATATATATATTTATATATATATATAATTTAACCGAAATTTGAAAAATAAAGCAATAATAAACTGTTGAATGGTTCAGTTCCAAAAAAAAGAAACTTACGTTTTCTTATCGTTGCAGTTTACTGAATTTTTCAATTTTCAGTTCATCGCTCAGTTCTTATTAGTTGGACGAAAATGAACTTTTTGTTTATCGAACTAAAGTTTGAATTAATCCCTGGGAGTGTTTCAGCCGGCGATAGTTGTAGAGAACAAATTGTTTAAGAAATTCAAGAGAGCCAGTGCAGGACCTAGCTTTGCTCTGGCGGCCGTACTCAAGCAAATAGTCCTGTTGGTTAAATACTGCTCCAAGTGGAAGGCCTCATGAATTTTAAATGGTCATTCATTATGTAAAACTTTAATTAATTGAGAAAATTATTGTATTAGCACATACGTTTACCTACTGCTTTGCCATTACAAACATTCTTATGTAAATATTAATAAAATGCTTAAGGAAAAACTTATATGTAAACATTCCTTGTTTATGAGCGTTTTAACTCATGATCATTTGAACCATTTATTTGAAAATTCATCAACTCCAATCCCGAATAGAGAATATTTTCAATAACAGCTAGATTTTCTCCACATTACAGTATATATTGTATTTACTTAATATTAATAATAATAAAGTTTTATTGACATCATATGTTTATGACAAAAGCCTCTCCCTAAGGTGGTAAAATGGAGGTCTGCACCAAAATATAATAAACAGAATAGTAGCAATATATAATAAAATAAACAGCATGCATCATAAACTACAAAAAAAAACAACAACATTATTTTAAAATAAATAGATTAAATCAATACATTTTTATTTACTTACTATCAATATATTTACTCATATTAGGGAAAATTGATTTTTTTTTTATCTTCTGTTTTAGTCATTTTCATAGTTCTTAATAGATCTGCAATAAAAATCACAATCAGGTTACCACTCCATTAGGAATATATTGTACACTTCGAGCACTTGTACATTTTAAATATTACAAATTAAATAGCGTGATCAACATAATTAAGGCCAATAAATTACACTTTAACCTTTTTACAAACTATAAATCAAAGTTAGTTAGTTAAAATTGTTTAAGAAATTACCACTTTACCTACCATCTTCATTACATTGTTTTCTCACTTACTTTTCAACTTGAATGTTTCAACAAATTTTAACAAATATTAATTAACGAAAATTGTATGGATGGGTATATTTTATCCATAGTGTATCAGAATTAAACAGAAATTCAAAACCTAACTAAGCATCTGGAAATTCATGGAAATAAAATAAAATAAAAGGTTGGATGTATTAATATAAATTACATGCCACGTGCGGGGTATAAAATAAGATCTTTTAAATCAAATAAAGTTATAAAATGTATTTTTATTTTTATTATTTTTATAGAAAGGGCTTTTACTTTTCTACGTTTGAATATCTTGAAAATTATTAATTTTAATGGTTAAAATTTTTTTTTACTGAATTTTCTTAAATCTCGTGATCCATTTTTTTGTTTTTTTTTCGAAACCTCCTTTATTATATGAAAGTACATTCACAAATATGTAGTAAAAAAAAAAAACTACAGCTTCTTTATGAATAAAATACCTTCCATTACTTTTCGGTATTTTAAGCCGTTACATCGGGCTGAGTCCGCTGAAGGCGCTTTTTACTCGAACCGGCACGAGGCCGCTGACATCAATGATTTGTTTGTCCAAATCAAATATTTTTTAATAATGCGGAACGGACCGTAACGGAGACACCTCACTTCTTATTATTTCACCCTTGGATTGTTCTGTGTTTAACCTTCTGCTTTTCCTTTGGCCTGTTACGACTTACAATTTCTCGATACCTTATCTCCTTACAATTACAATTTTCAGATATTATGATAAAAATCACTTATGACCAAAATCTCGGAGAGTCAAAAACTCTCGAACACTTTGAAATAATCACGGCTCAAGACCTTATTATTTAGGCTTTTTTTATTATAAATTTTCTCTCTATTAAAAACATTTTAGTGATTACCATGTAATGTTTCATTTTAAATCTAAGATGGAAGAATAAAAATTATTCGTAAAAATTGGGTTTTACTGATGAACATGGACTAAATTGTAGAACAAATTAGAATGAGAGAATAAACACTTAAATATATATTTTCCTGTTTAAACTATATAGAAGGAAGATGACACTCTAAACTCTCTAATTGTAAAGTACAATTATACAAATAAGGGTTGCCCGTTAGGCGGTCAGCAGAAACACCACTGGTTTAAAAAAAAAAAAATAATTTTAACTAAACAGTGCATTATATTCTATTTTTTTTATTTTATTTTTTATACTTGTATTAATATAGTAGGATCTTATTAGCATATAATGTTGTAGGTATCCTGTAGGTTAATTATCTATTTATAAATATGGGTCAATCCATTTCAAATCACCCAGTCACTGTTGCTCAACATTATTTTCCTGATTCTTTTATTACGAATTCCGTATGGATAGACATTGAAAAAAATTTACAAGCTATATTTCTTCATTGTCAGCCATTTTTAAAATGGCCTTTTGGCTAATTTGATAAAGAAACGGGGTTTGCGGAAAATTCTAGTGCCAAGTCGTTTTTCAAGATATCAGAATAATTTAAAATCCAGCGTATTCAGCATGAAATGGTCTTCAAAACGACTATATTTTATTTTCTCTATCATGCAAGAAAGTCAGTAAAACAAAAATGACCAAAAGCACATTAATGCCAATTTTTATCAATATCTGAAAAGGGACTGAATGAAAACAAGTGAAAATTATAACATATTATACTAAGTAGAATCTCTCATATAATATTTATGTCTGATACAACTACATTTTGAGTTATAGAGATGTGAATTTAAATAAAAACTCGACCGTTTTATTACTCTCGTGAAATTATAAATTAGGAACTATAGGCTTAAATCTTTGTTTTTTGGTGATGTTTGCAAACACATACACTATGAGTTCCTGATGATGATGATGGAAGAACGCACCACTTTGGTCATAAAGCGCAAAACATAGAGCGACCAATTTTGTGAATTGGATATTTCTGTTTATATGTGCTGTAGAGTTCATTTAGGGAGAGAAGAATTAACCTTTTCTGTTTCTTGTTAATTAACCTTGACATTGTCAATCACTGTTGAAACATATTCCTTTTTACCAGGGCATAAGCGACTATTTTCGTCATCTTCGCAAAACTCTTTAACACAGTTAATAATAGCTTCACTTATTTTGTTGCCCTGTCTTTTTGGAATATGTGCTAAGATCCTTTATCCTTTACTGGGCTGCCTAGTTAACTTTACCATGTATTCATATGCACCAAAATCCTGAACTATTTTTTTCTTTGACCATGAGCTTGGCAATAGACTAATTATCTTAATTTTATCATCTTTACTAGACAATTTGAATTTTTCTTTCAGTTTAGTAATGAGTATGCCGTACTCACTAATTGAAGTTTCTGTAACATTTAAATTCTCAGTTTCTAAGTCATTGTAGAAAGATTCTTCCAATTTTTGCTTGACTGTTCTCGTAATTTTATCGGTTTTTCTTTGCAAAGCTGACAGTCGTTGTTCTCTGTTAAGTTTTGTTATTTTACAATTTACAAAGGAGACAATTCCAAAGTTTCACTCGATTCAACGGATCCTCCTCCACTAATTCAAAAGGGCCAGGAAGAAATTCAGGATTCTTGTCAACATTATTTGTCTCATCTTCGGGCAGTTTTTCTACAAATATTTTTGATGCGCAAGATGGAGCCTGTCCAGGAATCAGTCTAATGTCCACAGTTTTACACTTGGAAAGGTGTTCAATTAGTATTTTACACAAACATTTAATTGGCCTTTTATGACGACCAAATGGGTCACACCATTTTTCCCCAAAAATGTGGTCGTACTTGTCTAAATATTTATCTCTATGGTAATGGCAAATATTAGTAATTTCATTTGAAATTCATAATTTAGCAAACATTGTTCTTGAGTTGGCAAGTCACTCACCCTAATCAAATCTTCAGGCACTTCTTTCTTGTAGGGTTGTTTATGACACTGTTCACTTATTAGTTCAACCACAAAAAAACTCATACTGAATACGTAAACAATCAATCATTCTTGGAAACTAATATTAATTATAAAGGTAAATTTAATAATGCACAATAATGTAATGGAAAAATACAATTCCCAAACTACACTAACATGTTCACTAGTGAAATAATTATTGAGAGGGAGGAGGAGGTCTTCTGTAGTAGGTACAGGAAAGATGTAGGCTGTACTAGCTGTTGCAGATGGAAGAGTTCAAGTCGAAACTTCTAAAACTCACACTAACTTGTTGCAACATAATATTTTTATAAGTTTTTAGAGAAAGAGTTTTACTGACTTTCTTCCATGATAGGGAAATTAAAAAAATGTCTTTTTGAAGGTCATTTCATGTTGAACACACTAGTTTTTTAAAATATTCTGATATCTTTAAAAATGACTTAGCAATTAAAATTAAATTTTCAGCAAACCCCTTTTTTCATTAAATTCACTAAAACTTCATTTGAAAAATGGCTGCCAAATAAAAAACATGGCTTACAAAATTTTTTTTAAATTTATTTTTGTAAATATCTACCCATAAAGAAACCATAATAAAAGAATCAGGAAAATTAAAAATGTTCAGCAACAAACATTTAAAATGGATTGACTCATATACAATTTAAAATTGTATATCTCTAAATAGGTAATTAACACCTAAAATCTAGTGCCATGGAAAAAGGCTTTATTAATTGAGAGGTAGATTCGATGGCCCTAGAGTAGTCCACTTCAAATAATGCGAAGTGTCCAGTTTTTTCCAAACTAGTAAATTTTTCTGAAGTATGCGGGCATTCTATTTGTGAACCCGCCTATAGAAATAGTTATTAATTCGAATCGTTAAAATTTTGTTAAAATTCCCCTGTCGTGATTGGTATTGCAAATTGTTCTATGCACTAGAATTCTATAAGCACATCAGTTGGAACGTTAGCTGTAAATTAGATTGCTCAAGATACGAATGAGTACTTGTGTATCAGTCGGTCTGCATGAAACTACCTTCTTATCTCATGTAACACTCATTCGTTAATGTTATTTGTGTGGGTGTGTGTTATTAAATTGTTTTCTGTCATGCTTTTTTAGTGTTTTTGTTTTGCTAATTTTTTTCATAGTCCATTTAAATTTCTGTTTGCATATTCAATTTAATTTTGTCTTTTTGTCCTATTCCTTTTGCTATTGCCTATTTAAAATGGACAGAATAACACTTAGGGAATAGCCATTTTTAAAGGAGGAAGCTGTGAGATACTTCTAGAAGTTTAAAATAATTTTAAAGACAAAATTATGTGAAAAGGGTAATCAAATGGATTTTGACTAGGATAGAAATGTAGATGTTTTCGTCGAAGGCGTTGGGAAAACATTAATATCAGAAGAGGAACGTGGCTAGATGGGTCTAGAATTAGCATTTTATTATTACATTTTGTATATTTCAATTTCCATTAATATGATAAAGTAAGTTATGAGTATCAGAATTATCAGTGTTCAGGTTATAAACCATGGTGGACAACAGCTCCTGCAGACCGACTAATACATAAGTGCCTTCAAATGCAAATCAATCTTAATTGACACTTGATGAATGCTGATTGAAATAACTAATCCTGTCCTAGGCTTCGTCGTAGAATGAAATTTGAAAAACAAAAAGCTTGTAAACTGAAATAAAGACAGACTATTGTTGGCCGTGGACTACAAAACAATGCAATCGTGGACGAACAGACGGTTGGATCAATAGCCGATTAACTGCTCTCACATAATACGCAATTTATTTTTTCTATAGAAATCGGATCGGCCCTCTATCTCATATTGAATATAAATTTTTTAATCCCTTTTATTTGGCGGTTCCGAATCCCTGAATATATGAATTCGGATATACCTAATATTGGGAGTTGCGTTAATGGCGTTCCATATTTCAATATTGATTAAATATGATAATTCAATAAATATGATTTTGTGGTTATTGGCTGGCTGAAGAGCACGAGTCCTATCTAATATTTTTATAGTTGATGTTATTCGCTCATACTTCCAGTTTCATACTACTTCGTGAGATTTGGTATTTAATTAGACTTAGTGCGGAAACATAGTGCTATTAGAAAAAATCAGCTAGAAGATCCGTTACTAAAATAACATTTGAAGCTTTCTGTGATACTTATTGAAGTCAAATTTGAAAATGTAAAGACGGCAGAGGGAAGAAAAAGGGTTTTGTATTTTGATTCGTTCGACCGATTGGATTTTGAGTCGTGCGAAACCATAAGTACTCAAAGAAAACATTTTAAAAATAATCTGTCTTCCTCAAACTGCTGTAGTAGGTTTCTGCATTAATTATATGTATGTATTATATGTAACTAAATATGTATCTGTACAGTTTCATATAAAAAAAATGTTAGAATGCACTGCCTACCATTTAGGATAAAGATGTAGGCAAATCGTTACATTGACTATTAAATTTTGTAATAATAAATAATAATAAATTACAGTACGCGAAAATAAAACATGTATTTAAATTTCTTAATACATATTAGAAAGTTAAAAAGTTACTATACCTTGAAATTCTGTAAATGTTTGCTATACAGCTTAGAAATTTATTTTGTTATTGAAAATAGAATTAGCCAGTTATATTTTGGATTAATTAGTTCAGTCGTTTTTAATTAAATAAATTTTATATAATTGAACATTAACATCATTCATGATAATTGAAGCGAAGAAATTAATTGGTTCAAAAAATTGTTTGAGCAATTGCTTTATTTTTAGCGTGAGGGGTCTCATAGGTTTTTTGTTAAACCATTTTTATTTAACCACATTAAAAAAAATATTTTTTTAACATTTCGTACAGTTGAAAAATATGTGCAATGTTTATCATAAATATCAGGGAGTCGTGTAGCTATTTGTATTAAGCGCTGAGTGGCTGTACTCTATCAGTGTGCTGTTTAAATTCGGCTGTGGCAGATTAATTATTTAATCTTTTAAAAATCACAGATGTCCTCGGTAGGGTCTCCATGCCTGGGATTCACTCAGCCTCTTTAAAGTTGCTACTCTTAAATAGAGAAAAAACATGGAAGTTGAGAGCAATCTCTGCTCCCTGCACAAATGTTATCTTAATAATAGCCCCCTACTGTATACTGAACCCAATAATCATCATGGGCTGTTGTGATAGTGTTTTTTTAATTTAAAATTTTTAAGAATGCTTATCTTATTTCGGTTATATAAAAATAATCGACGGTTTAAGACAACGCGATTATCATTACTTTTCTTTTCTCCCAGTAGTTTCTCATCATTTCTGCATGTCTTCCTTCGTTTCTTTCATCCACCCTCCAGTTTTTCTTTATTTTCCTCCAAGAATCCAGACTTCTTTTAATTATTTCCCATATTGTTCTTTATCTAGGCAGTCTTTGTCTATTTTACCCTCCTACATTCTTGTAATCACGGATTTTGTCAAATGCTTTTTTGTTTAGTCTCGCTTTGTTCATTCTTACCCTGCGCCCGGTGAATCTTAGTCTTCTAATTCTTATTTCGGTTTCCAGGTCTTCTCCCTCCATATACATTTTTAAAATTTAAAGTAGGATTTATACTCCAAAGCATTCCATAATTTTCATTTACCATGATTATTCGATATAGGAATATAGTTAAAAGTAAGTCATCGATTTTTGTATTAATTAATTAGTTAAAAAACTCATATTGCATGAGAAAATAACTGACGTAAATATTTAAGGAGAAATCAAGGTAGGGGGTCGGGAGTGAGTATATAGCGAGGCTAAACTATGACATAGGAGCGAGGAGGGGCACTAAGTCTCAATTTGTTAAGGCTCAACTCACACCCCGGGCTGGTTAGTTAGGGGATTTCCTCTCTCTACTTGTACCAACTTCTCGTTTAACTTACCTCATTTTTCTTCTATCAAAATCCTGATATCGTTCCGAGCTCATTTTAGTTCAATTATCTGCGGAATCCTGTATCGAATACTTGATCAAAATTTATTTTTGATTGACAAAAAAGAAAAACGCCTTGTTGAAAATTTTAATAAAATTAGGTACCTTACTTTTATTAGTATTTATTTTAAACATTTCTATTTCAGAGCCTCTAATATTTATTTAAACTTGGTGTTAGGTCCTCCTTTTATACCCTAATAATCATATAATGTATATTAAGCTTTTATTTTAATTGTTCTTACCTTGATTAGAATAACAGAAAAAAAATGTTTTATGAGCAGTGTAGGGAAATTTTTATGAATCTAGTCCAGGTGCTGAAATATGGGTTTATTAAAATCAATGCCCAATAACATATAAGAATACTAACTTAACGTTAAAAGAAAAAGAATAACTTTGACACAAAAAGAAAAGAACAATGAATTTTAAAGTTAAAGAGAAAAAAGAATAGTCACATAAGAGAAGAAGAAAATTTATAAATGCCGTTTTTATATAATTTATGTGTAAGGTCATTCCTCTCCTGTGAACTTTTATGTTTTTCTTAGTTAGAGTTCTTTTTATTATTTAATTATTTTCTTTGTTCTTTATACTCGTTCTGTATTTCAGCTGTTTTAGTTTAAATTTTCCTTGCTATTTTCATTTAACTCTTTTCCTTCAGTGCTTGTGTGGGCATCTTAGAATGAGATTTTATATCAGGTGTGTTGTGAGACGTGCTTAATTTTTTCTTCATTTGTGTGTTTTGCTTCCTCCCCATATCGTCCTGGGGGGGGGGTTCTATTCATGTAAATAATAAAATCAAAATACATTTGTTTGCTTAAATAAGAAATTTCAAATTGAGTTTTGCTTTTTTGACATCATGGGACAGAGTTAGTTCGGTGGTCAAATCCATGTGACTAGAATAATTTGTATTGCCGATAATCCGATTTCAACTGCATATTTAGGTATTTAGATTGCTGGTAATTAAAATATGATATACCTAAGTAATAATTAATTTTTAAGAAATAGGCAAATAAATTGCAATAACGATCAACTTGGAAGATGACTATTCGAATGGAGTAAGATGATATGCAAGATAAAGACGAAATAAAGGAGATTATTATTATTATTATTTCTATTTTTTTTAAATCATTTTAATGATTCTAGGCTCATATCCATATCTTTCAGTTCATAACTTATTTATGTTAACTTATTTAATTTATAACATTTTAGTAATATATTTTAATCTGTTATGTTTTATTGCGGATTTTTCATAATATGTGGTGTCTAATTTTTTTTTAGCTTGTTATATTTTTTTAATTTATAAAAATGGTTTCATTAGTTCATACACCACAAAATTTATTAAGTCATTTATAAACATTCATAGTTTACATAATTTATTTTCGTAGATTATTTTTTATGGTTGAATACATTTATTGAAACCTAATTAAATTTTCCCTTGAGTTTTTACGTTAGAAGTAACAATATACTTCGAATCAGAAACGGTAGGGATGCAATTCGGCTTTCTTCTGCCATTCTATAAAATTTAATACATAGCCTTATCTCAAACCAATCAGTTCAGTATGAAATAAAAACTACCTCATGCCAAATACTCTGTTAGATTAAATCGTTGGTTAAATTTGGTATAATGCAGCGGAAATAGAACTGTCTGTGCGGTTGAGAGAAGTGGCTATCAATATATTCGGGCCAAAATGCAAGAATTGGTTCACCTCTAATATATTTTATACCCCTGTATTATTATTATTGTTGTTTGAACCATTCAATTATGAACCTTTCTGTTTAATTATTATTTTACCAAAACCATATTAAAAGAACATTATTGGTATTTTGTCAACCCTGGTTAGAACAGAAAATAAGGCTTTCTTCAAAACTTTAATAATGTTTCGCGGAAGCTTCGTCCATCCGTTCATTATATTTCAGTTATAATATTACAATGATAATGATTAACTATTATATATGTCTATAAGAATTTATTTATTAAATTTAATCTGTTGGATTTAACGATGTCTGTCTTGAATATTGGTTTGAATTATTGAAAAAAGTAAAATATTTCTATGTTGACGCATTGCATTGGATTTTAAGATTAATTTAAAGCACTGCTTTCTAAATATTCTGCCATATTTCTCTAAAACAAATAAATTTTTTGTGATATAAAAGATTTGCTAATCTCTGCATTTATTAATTGATTTTATTTTCATCAATTTACTTCCTTTCTAAAAAAATTTGAAAGTTTCTTTAGCATTTGTAATAAATTATGCCAATTGTATAATTTTTTACAAAAACAGTTGTAGGCTTATAACCAAGTTATATCTTATTATAGCTGATTATTACCATTAGTACATAATTATTAACTTAATACATAAATACATTTTAACATAACTCAATTTTCCTAATCAGGATTAGAATAATGAAAATAATCTAGATAATTTAATTAACCAATCGCATTACGCTTTGTATTTTTTGTCATTTTTTACGATTGTACTAGTCTAAAAAAATTTTATTAATTGTTTAAATTTTTAAATATTTTTATTTTGAAGAGAAAAGAAGTTATCCGCATATTAAATTTTATTGATATTATATTATTTCATGTATTGGTGTTGTGAAGTAATAGAGATATAACACTATTAGAATATATGTATATATATATAGAATGACATAATAGAAGTATAATATTATTAATAATATTTATGACATAACATTAGGGGTTCAGAAAAACATGTCCATAAACATAAAAAAAATTCTATGCAATTGGTAACAATTGTAAAAGATCCTTGGTTTATTTCGAATCACACAATATACAACGAAATGAAAATCCCTACTTTAAGATTGTGTATACACTGTTTATTCACAATATTTCATACGCCAACAACCACTAAATTTCTTTTTCTTTCTCATTTCTCTTCTCTTTCTTCTGGACTTCCTATGAAAACATTAAAAAGACAATGACCTTGAGGCCTGCTCATAAATTAATAATCAGTTATCGAAAATTTAATATTTAAGCAAATTTAGGAGAAAAAAAACATTGAGATCAAATTGGCTGGACAGATGCAAATATATAAAAGAATAATAATAAAAATAAATTAAATTACATTCTTCAAGAATTTTTTTCTTAAAAAATATATTAACGAGCCTTGGAAAGTCAATTTCTTTTATTCGTTTTATTTCAGAAAAAAGTAGAAGCTACTCGATCCTCACTTTTTGTCGAGTGCACGTATCTTTTAATGATTACTAATTTATATAAATGTCTTTTTCCGTCTGAAGGTACAAATGTACTATAAAGGACATGAAAAATATTAGAGTGAAACATCCCAATTATGATTCTTGGGCTGCTTCCAACCTTATAACTATCTTTTCCCTTACAAAATATTTTTATTTCAGTAATTTATTTGCGAATTTCAAAGACAAGACCTTACTGAGTAGATAATAAAATCTAGAATGGACTAAATGTTCTTATGTTAATCGCTACAACCGCAATGACATTAAAAGTTTGTAAGCGGTTCCATCTTAAGTGGTTTTTACCATTACAGACCGTAACAGATTGAGTGTGCTATCACCCAATACATTTATCGTTTAACTATCTGTAATAAAACAAGATCTGACTAATGGCAATTGTTAGGGCTAAAATGGTGTTGTTGACCTCATAGTCTGCTTTATTGTCTATTTTCACATTTAGATATATACGATTTTAAAAATGTTTCCCAAAAAATAGAACGTTATTTCCACAAAAGTTCACTACTTATAACAATAATATTGTCCGAATTGATCTAAATGCTATATTTTTCTAATAAATTCACCGGGACTTGTTTATTTCAATAATATAAATACTTTTTAACTTTCATAATTATTCCTGTTAGAATTTTAAAGGAAAATTAAGTAAGTTGCACATTCTTATATTTCCCTTATTGATTTATGTTATATGATTAAGCAATTAGAAATTATTATTTGCCGTATAAAAAATAAGTGATACCGAGAAGCTGGAATACTCTTAGTAATGCAATTTCAGTAACAATAATTCATTTATTACAAGTATGGAACAAGTAACTACCCATGGAATGCCACTGACCACACCCACAATGCTTACAAGATTTTGTCGATTTTTGTATCTATTAGTTTGCATGGATAACATATTTAATTTATATATCCGTGTTATTATGTTTTTATTCAATTATATGATTTGTTTATCAAACAATGTCAAAGAGAGAAACTAATGTTTGACAGTTCTTTTCAAACTAAACAAAATAATTGGATTGAAAAAACAAAATATTAGGTCAACTCTTAACCTTCCATCTTTGGATTGAATTCTATTGACAATTATATTGAAATGCCGGAAAGGTTATAATAGGGTTGAGGGTCAATATGGATGCCAGAGAATATTTGATTGAATATTTATAAAATAATACAAACTTGTAATTGACCAATTTGATATTTAAACAGTGGATAATTAATACCTATGTTCCATCATCTCTGCTGTGGGTGCGATCACAAGTGGGCGTCGACAATGCCACCGGTGGCCCACAAGTCGCCCACAAGACGTGGATGACATAACGGTGGTAATGTCAGTCAGCCAATGCATTAATTATACAAATCCATCATAAGTATCTTGGATGTTTGACCCGTTAGTTCCGCGAATCTTTGTTGTCAGTGTACGTGCTCTTTCTGCCCGGTCTCGTTCTCGTTGTGTCCAGGTTTCGCGGCTGTCCTGGTTCCACTTGTCACTTGTCACTCATTGAGGTTATAATGGCTTCTTTAATGCGCGAACCGTTATCGCCATTTTAGGCTCATAAGTTTTATAACGATGTATTTAACATACAGCATTATTTACCGTTTTAAAAATCATATTCCTTAATTGTTTAACTGCTTATTGTTGTTGTTTCCATAAAATCAGTTATTGGCATTTTTATCTTATCTAATATATGCTAGGTGGAGGTATATTACACAGGACAAAATGTCGGGACACACTATAGCCCTCACTATCATTTTTCATCATTACTTATTAACACCATGTAGATGTTTTAACATAGATTTATTTTTAAATGTAAGGAAGGAAACGCAACTTTCTATTTCACTAACTAAATCTGAATTTTCATTTAACAGGGGTTTAATAATTTTGAGACATAAGAAAATCATCCTCTCTATTTTATTTGGAGGATAAATTAACTCCTCTTAAATTAGTTTTATTTAAAAGGATCACACCATTTTAAAAGGGACGCTTAATTAATATTTCAAGCACAATTATTAATATTCTGAAGTAAATTATTTTAAAGAAATATTTTTTCTAAAGCATAGATGGTGTGTAGCAGTATTGGCCAATTTTATTAATTGCCATTAAAGTTGTTATAGTAGTGTAATTTTCAAGAACATTTATCCTCCTTTAAATTCCTCTTAGCTTTAAATGGTTCCATTAGTTATTAAAGGTTCGCAGTCGTTATGTCATTTTGTAAGAACTTAATCTATAATTAAATTAAATCACGTGACAGGAATTTTTGTTTCCTGTTTGTAATTGGAACTTTTCCGTTATTTATTCTCTTTTTAGCATAGCTCTTCTATATTGATATATTTTGTGGAATAATCGTATGTCTACTGGTTTCTTGGTAATATACTTTTTCTCTTTTACTATAACTTTCCTTTTTGGTATGATTTCTCGTCTTCTTTTTTTTGTGATATTTCTTTCCTTTAATTTTTTCCTTTGTGCTTTTCGGAATTCTGCTGGTTTTTCTCTTCTCACAAGCTGTTGTCTTCTAAATTCCCAATGATTCAGTTTGTTTTATATTTATTTATTTATGTGGATTTATTTCTTTCAGGTACCAGGACACAACTTGCATGCCACAACATCCAGTATGCATCCCTGAACGCAAAATCTCATTCCTCGTAAATAAAAAAGTAAGTTTATTTTGTTTAGTATTGTCATTGAAACCATTTTATTTATTTATTTATACACTGCTTTATTCTGCGATGCCTATTCGGACGATCCTAAATTTTGGCCATGCATGTATAATTAGGATAGAGAGCTTAATTAATTATCTAAGGGTTCAGGCTCGGAGCATATTTTACGTCCCCTCCGAAGGACGGCATAACCAAGAATTTTTCACTCTTTCAAAAAATACTGAGGCCATCTACCTTGCTGCGATACCAAGATCTTGGGAATAGAAGGTGATTATGCTTACCACCAGACCAAAGGTCCAAAGGTGGCCCCGACCATTTTCTATCTTCAATATATTGGCACTAAATGTAAGAACTTTATTCTAAAATACTACATTGCATCTTAATATGGCACTGATAGTGCTTATATATTATGCGTAATATTTTCCCCTGAAATTATTAATATTTGCCTGAAATTCTATAAAATTAGCTTGTTATAATATCAGATTAGACACTTATAATATTAGATTGTTCTAGATGGATACATTAATTTCTTCATCCACCCTCAATGTAGATAAACTTGTTCACGTCCGCTATTCGCTTACTTCTTTAATTTAGATCGTCCATAATGACCGATAACTAACTAGGACAAAACTCATTAGCAGAATTTAATTCTGAATAAATTAACGTCATACACACAATGTAGGCTTAATATGCTTCTGAAAATGATTCGGAAGAAATTAAGCACATGACTAAGTGAGACAGATGACTTGGGAAAAGCAATTTGGTCCATCGCGTGGGTTGTTGACAATCTGTCTAACGTTGAGTACAGATCATGATGACTTCGGTTCAATGTCCTCGGGGAAAAATGAATCAAGGATTAACGAGTCAGATGCTGGACACTAGATGTTTCAAATTACCGAAGTCAGTACTCACCGCTCCCGTTAAGTGACCTATATATTTATTGTATTTCATTTGAATTTTATTATATTGTAATGGTCGAATATGGATCTTCTTCTTTGACTTGCCTTCTTCCTAGGGGAGCTAGGAAATCGCCTCGCTGAATCGTTGGCAGTCTAAGCCTAGCTTTGTTGATCTATCAACACCCAGACCAAAATTCTTTTAAAAACCTAAACTTAAACCTCAACCGTACCATCCCATGAAATGTCTTTGGTTCAGTACAGGTTAGAGATTGTACTGTTTCTAAGTACAAGATAATGGTTGTGTAGCGAGGTAATCTGTCTGGAATTCCGCTCACCCGCCAGGGTACACCCTCCTTATGGATGATGGGCGAGCAACAGAGATGTTAATAGCAGACGGACAAGAGAGTCTATCCATTGCTATTAACAGATTAAGTAATTTATCTACCACTGTCGGATTTGAGCCCGGAACTTTCAGTAAAACAACGCAGCACTCTATTCACTTAGCTACCCCTCTCCCCCTAATATTCTTTAGCCAAAGAAAACTTCCTTTTTCTCACAACACGTTAGTGCTGTAGTTGGAAGGAAGGGAAATAATCAAGGATTAGTATTTAAAATAAAATAATCTGTCATGGAAAGATTCCATCATCCTGAAGTTCTTACACAATTGATTTTAACTTGGGGTAATGACGAAATTGATTGTTACTTTTTTCACAGATATGTGTTAATCGTCAAGATATGATGTATAAGAAAGCTGTTTAAATGAAAACTCATTTAAATTTGCATGTCAGAATTTTTAGGAATAGAAACTAATCTAACTGTGGACTAAAGTTTGTTAAAAGTTCAACGGTTCTTAAAAGTTAAAAATGTTAACAGAGCAATATTTTTACAACAACAACAAAACAACAAAACAACTTTATTTGCAATTTTACATATACAAGCAGTATTTGTGAATACATGTTCCGGACTACCTTTACATGTTTAAAGACAGTGATTTTAATTAATTACAGTTGCCTTTTATAAATAAGTTTCACAATAGCAGGAAAAATGTAGAAAAAACCAGCTTAAGACAAAAAAGAAAAAAAAAATAATAATAATAATAATACTAATATAATAAATAAATAAAAATGATAATAATAAAGTAAACATATATAATAATAATAATTACTTAGAAAATAAATGAATAATTGAAAAGAACTATAAAATAAATACAGATAACTTGATTACAATATCTGCAAATGGTGATTTATTAAGAAAGAAGTATATGTTTTGTTCTTTTGTGCGTGTAGCGTCGTAGCGAATGTTTGTCATAGTTACCGATTTCTCGGATTAATGGGTTTTCGGAAGCTGGAGTTTTTTCAAAGTATGTTTTTGTTTGGTCTGAAACATATTGTTTAATAGTGGGGAGTTCAAGATCTCTAAGCATAGTCGATATTTTCGTGTAGCGGGGATAATTATTGATAATCCTCATGCATAGGTTTTGTACCCTTTCAAACTTTCGATAATTTGTGGCGCAGGTTGAACTCCAGACAGGAGAGGCATAGGTTATCAATGGGCGGATTACTGTTTTGTAAAGGATTAATTTGTTTTTAGGGCTTAGCCTAGATTTTTTATTAAAATAGGGAAACATTTTGTAGATGATTTTTTTCGCTTTTTCGGTTTTCCTGTTGATGTGCTCTGTGAATGTTAAGGACTTATCTACAATTAAACCGAGGTATGTTACGGATTTAGACCAGGGGATGTGTTCGGAATTTAAGATGATGTGCTGGTCTATGTTAGGTCTGCGCTTTGTGAAGATTATGGCGGCCGATTTTATTGGATTGATTTTTAGTTTCCACTTTTGACAGAATTTATGGATTTTTTTGAAAGATTGTTGTAATCGGTTTACTATAGTATCGATTCGGTATGATGCTGTGTACAAAGCGGCGTCGTCTGCGTAAAGCGATGTGGTTACTTTATTATGTTTTGGGAGATCGGATATGAACAGGTTGAATAGGATTGGGGATAGGCATGAGCCTTGAGGAAGTCCAGCGGGTAGGGGAAGTGCTTTGGAGTTAGAATGGTTTATTTTAACATAGAATTGTCTATTAGAAAGGAAGGAATATATGATATGTATTAGGTATGGAGGAAATTCGTGCGATATTAATTTGTAAATAAGACCGTAATGCCAAACTGTGTCGAAAGCTTTTTCGAGATCTAACATGAGCATGCCTGTATGTTTTTTATTGTTGAACCCTTGTGTAATGAAATCGGTAAGACGAGCTAGTTGGTCGACAGTGGAATGGTGTTCTCTAAAACCGAACTGTTCATCTTTGATCAGTTTGTTCTGGTTTACATGCCTAACAATTCGTTTTAGAAGCAAGCGTTCCAGGATTTTGGATAAAATATTTAGCAGGCTAATTGGTCTGTAACTTGTAAAATTAATTGGGTTTTTATTAGGTTTTGGGATGGCGATTGTTTTGGAAATTTTCCAAGCGGCGGGAAAGTAATTAAGCCTTAATATTGAATTGAATATTTTTGTTATGTGGTAGATGGTTTTCCTGCTCAGGTTTTTTATAACCTGTACAGGGATGCCATCGTCTCCTGAGGCTTTCTTTGTTTTTAATTTTTTTATAATCTTTCCTGTTTCTTTGGGTGAAATAGCGGTGAAATTAATTTCGAATGACTTTTTTAAATAGTTTCGGACAGATTTATTTATTTTTCGATTGTGATGGTTAGAGCCAAAATTCGAAGTTGTAGAGTTCGTGTATTGGAAATTACGGGCTAATAAATCGGCTTTGTCTTTGTCCGTGTAGACATAACTATTGTTCTGTTTCAGTGGGGGAATTTTAGTAGCTTTTTTGGTCAGAATTTTATGTATTTTCCACATTTTATTTTCACCAGGTTTACATAATTTTAAAGTTGCTGCCCAGTTATCATTTCTCCATTGATTGATACGGGATCTAACGAAGTTGTTAAAATTATAAAAAACTGTCTTAATTTGAGGGCTTTTGGTACGTTGGTATTTTCTCCTAAGTCTATTTTTAATTTGTATGAGTGCTAGTAGAGGAGACGGTAAATTATAATTACGGTAAGACTGTGAAGAATGTTGAGGGATAGTTTCTGCCATGGCTTGTTTGATTAGTATGTTTAAATTATTAAGGTTGCAGTCAATCTCATGAGAGTTATTAATTATTGGGTTGTAGTTTATTTTAGAATCTATTATTTTTCGAAATTTTTGCCAGTCAGCCTGTTTGAATGCAAATTTACTTGTTTTCGGGTTAGTGGATAAAGATGACCCTAAACAGAAAATCACGGGGTTGTGGTCCGAGTTTAGGCATGATAATGCGATGAGTGGGGATACGTTATGTATATTTTTGGTAAGAGCAAGGTCTATTATGCTTGGTTTGTAACCGCGTTGCTTGGGAATGTGGGTTGGTTCGTAAGGGCTGTGTAATTCTATTTGATTGTTTACTATGTAGTTTAATAATAGTTTACCATTTTTATTGGTGCTGTGGCAGTTCCACTGTAAGCTTTTTGCATTCAGATCACCGTATATTAATATATTTTTATTTAACCGAAATAATTTAGCTATGTCTTTAATATTTAATTTATTTGGAGGTATATAGACCGATATGATTGTCGTTAGTTTATTATTTATTATTGTGTTAATGGCTACTGCTTCGGTAAATTCTAATTTTGGCACCTGTATGAAGTGGTGTTGAGTGTCGGAACGAACTAATAGCATGACGCCCCCTCCCGCCCTGTTACGATCTTTACGATAAATGTCGTATCCCGGAACTGAAAATCTATCCTGCGGAGCCAGCCGGGTTTCACATACTGAAACAAAGTGTGGTTTGTTTTGCTCTAGGAATAATTTAAATTCCACATCGTTACCACGAATTGTTTGTGCGTTCCACATCATTAATTTAATTTTATCCTTATTAACTGTCATATATTCTTGGTTTGCAATTGGTATTAGAAATAAATAAATCGAGATAAAAAAGCAGTGAAGACACTAAAATAAGAGTTTGTTTGATATTTGTATTGATAAAGAGCGGAGACTGTAAGCAGTTTGTTTTGAGTGAGATATAATAAACTAGTGTGGCCTTAGCCTTCGTGATAAGAGGAACGAGACAAGGTGTACTGAGAAAGTATTTATTGTGAAGTTCGGAATTATGCGTTATTGACGAAATGTTGCTGCTGTGCCTGATGTGAATAGCATTAGTGGAGTCCAAGTACGTACGTAATTCTACATCACTAGAGTTTATGAAATGTATATACCTGTAAGTATTATGTATATTTATATCAATTATCATGATCATTAATCTATTAAAGAGATTAATCCCTCTATTAGAATAAATACTTTGGACATACCGTCATCCGCATTTTTTAGTTGAGATAACGTGTTTTTAAATTTAGTAATAATCTTACCTATGTTAAACGAACTAAAAATGTTTTTTATTTCTTTGAAGCAGTCTGAAAATGAAGGTTCACTATTGTTCTGATTTTGATTTCTTGAGAAGGTATTTTGAGGCCATTGTGATTTCGGTGTTGGAAGGGAGGGAAATGCTTGCTCGGTTGGTTTGAAGTTTTTTCGAGGTGCTGCCTTTAGAGTAGGTTTCTTTTTACTTAACTGTAGTTCTAAATTTCTTCTGTATTTGGTGCATTGTGGTGAGTTGGAAAAGTGTGCTTCAGAGCAATTACAGCATTTCGGGGTGAATCCGTCGATTAAAGAATTTGGACAGTTTTTGGATAGGTGCTCTTCCGAGCATTTTAAGCATTTAGGTTTTTTGAAGCAATTTCTTGCTACGTGATTGAATTCTTGGCAAATAAAACATTGAGTTATTTCTTTATTTGACCTGTATTTTTCCCATTTTATTACTATGTTACAGCAGTAATTTATTTTATTTATTTTGTTCAGTTGATCCTTATTTTCCAGAATGACTACTGCTACTGGTAATTTTATGGGCCCATGTTCGGATTTTTTTTCCATTTGATATATTTTAAAAATTTCCAACCCTTGGTTCCGTAGGTCGGCTGTGATCTCTTCTGAAGTGGATTCTGGTGGCATTCCTTTTAAGATTACTTTTGGTTTTACTTCATTTTTCGGTGTATAGGAATGAAAACCGAGATTTTTTTCTTTTAATTCATTTTTGATAGTGGAGAAATCTTCACTGTTATAAACATAGAAGGTTGTTTTATTTCCAGAGCATTTCATATGTACCTCATTTATTTTTGTTTTTATTTTATTAATTGTTTCCTTCATGCTATTATATGATCCACTCACAATTATTGGAGGAAATTGATTATTCTTTTTCCGTCTAATGTTGGCGGCTGATAAGTCGGTGATAACTTCTTCGTCGTCTAAATCGGAAAATATATCATAGCTGTTAGAAATGTCTACATTATATTGTAATACATCTCCCCTTTTTCTTTTTGGAGGGTTATTGACTCCTGATGTGCCTGGTGTGGCCGCATCCATATCGGTTTCTGCCCCCCCTAGGGGCATTGTATAGGATTTCGTAGTCCAATTAAAAATAAAAAGTAATCACTTGTTGAGGTGAAAAATAAAGAAAGAAATATAATAGTCTAAAATAATTAACACTGTAAAAGAAACTTAAATTGTTAACGACACTCTGTACACTGCGGCTGCTACTGAGCGACTGAATATTTTTACAAATCCTACCATATTACTCACGAAATGTCGTGTATTTTATGAGAATTAGGAATTTTATGAGCATATTCCTATTCAATGAATAATGATCATCATTGCATTTATCCAATTTCTGATGTACTCTTTAATTATCTTTTATGAAATATTTTTGAGCTAAGAGTTCATGATGAGAAAAAAGATTTGAGTATCGATTATATGGTAACGTTACGATAGTATTTATGGTCATTGTTAGTAAGAACAAAACTAATAATTAATAAAAAAACATGTTCATCATCTTAGCTGCAAACACTCATTATCTTCCTCGGAAGGTTTATACTTTTTTCCAAAGTTATACTAATGAGATAATATCTATAAATTAATTAAGTTTTATCTGAGACAGTACAAGTATAAATTGCATTGCTCGCATGAATTGAGGTCACTTGAATATTAATAAATTATTAAAATATTAAGTAATAAAAAAAAGCAATAATTCATCTTTATACTTACATCCACACCTGTGACGTACAAATAATTGACAATCAGCAGATAGGTTGACAGTAAAATAACACAGAACGGCATGAAATGCATAAAGAAGAACAGCACCCAGCGGCACCTCTCGTGGCCATCAATGGGTTTGGGTGTCCGTGTAGTTTTTCTCGAAAACGTTTGTAGTTGGTTCGTCAACCGTTGGCTTTTTTATGTCCGTATGGAAGTTTTGTTATTGACATACCATGATGATTTCATTGAAAAGTTTGCGGTCGTTTTCTGTGTGTTTAGCGGTACCGTAAAATTCTATGCATATGTCCAAACTGGTTTTAGTAAGCAAGTCCACGTGTTTAATGTTTATCTTATTTCTAATTTGGATTTTTTTCTGAAAAGTACATTAAATTGACTTTAATACTTAGTGATTGACGTTTTATCTTAATGTGAGGATCCCATGTCATTCACCTATCAAATGTAAGTCCAAGGAATTGTACTTTATCTGTGGGATGAGTGAATTATTGAGGTAAATGTGAGGGCACGTTTCACGTTTAAGAATAAAAGTGATGTGTTGTGCCTTTTCGTGGTTAGGTCTAATTCTCCATAGATGGCACCACTCATGGAGTGGTCATCAACTTTGTAAGTTTTGTGAGCACTGTGTCGCATCTTGATGTTTTGTGATGTTTTATGACAGTGTCGTCAGCAAGGTTGCTGTCAGTATTTCAGGAATTTGTGGATTGTCATATATGTTACCCCTGTATGACATGTCATACGAATGTCATATGTGTATATCCCTGAGGCACACGGGCTAAGATAGTTCTTATTGAAATAGCTCTGAGCCCTGTGGGACTGAGAAAAATCTGTTATTGCTTTTTTTTAAGAATGTGTTTTATAAACGATCTAATTTGATTCGTAAATTTTGAGATAGTAAAATTTATTTAAAGCTTATTGTGATTCCGTTTATCATTAGTGTATCTTACTTATATTACTTCGCTAATACAGTCAATATTGTTGTCCTTACTATACATTTTAGACTGCTGTGTATTTATTTTATTTGATTTTTTATTTCTACATTTATCTACAAGGTAGTCGAATCTAACTGGCTCTTAGCCTTTTTTTGTCGCTATGTTGAGGATGTTAACATCAAACCAAATCATACCTGAGGAATGTCGTGAAGAAGTAATCTCAGACATTCCTTCTGCAAAGTTCCAAGATCACATATGCTTGTCCCCTTATATTGGTAAATATGATCTTGATAAAGAAGAATTTATTTGTAATTTTATCCAAAGCACAATTCGGACTCTCAAGACCTTCTTTTCATCTTTTGAATTATATGACACCTTTATCCTTAATGAGGAAGATAATGGTCCGAGCTGAGGTCTAAAAATCTGACGTTTTTATCCACATTTCAGGTCTTCTTCAGTGCTAAAGATACAAATAAATTGAAATAATATATTAAACAATAACATTATATGAAGTATATTGTTAGAATAATGATATATGTAGAAAGTAATAGAAATTAAAAATACAAGTTAGATTAGAAATTTAGACCAATATAGAAATTTTATTGAATTATAAGGAATCTTTATCTTTATGTCATGTAATTAATTATCATTTCTTATTTTTTCTTGTTATTCCTTATAAAAATATTTAAGTTATTTTCTATAAAATTTGTATTAGTTATTCCTTATACCACTGTAAAATTTCTATATTGGTCTACAATTCCTAATCTAATTTTTTTATTAATTTTTATTTACTACAATTTTGTTCTAATTTTTCATTTTCCATTTGTTAGTTTGTCGGTTTTAAACAGTGCCTCGTTGTTAATACATAGTACCTCTTTCTCATTATGTAATTCAATCCCCTCTTGTTTTTATTTCTACTATATTACATATATTAATATACTACATATACTCTTTTTGTTTACCTTATATTATTTTAATTTATTTGCATCTTGTATATTTAGGCCTGAAGAAGACCTAAAATGTGAGTTGAAACGTCGGCTTTCCAATAAACAGTTCTCCTTATATAAGAAATTTTTTTTTACCGCCACACCGACCATTTTCTTCCTCATATATATAAGGTCAACCTCTATCCTTAATGTTCAATCATCATTTTTGTCATTGATTTTTTTTAACTTTACTATGGATAATTAGTTTTGATCCTAGTTGGTCCAAAGGGACGATTCTTCCTCTTGGAAGGGTGAAAGGGGAAAAGTGGAAGCTGAGGACGACGAAGGCTAAACCCTGATTAGGGTTATCTCATGAGGCAGGTTCCCCGGGAGTCAATCGTCCACGATTTATGTCCTTAAGTTCTTTTCTCGACTTCTTTCTTTCTTTGAAATGGTAGAATGGAACTTAATTTTTAGTATTTAAACTGTAGAAAACTTTTCTCCATGTCAGTTTAAACAAATTGAAATTTATATTAGAAGTTAGCTGAATATTGCTAAATATAATCTTTGAATAAAATCAAACAAATTGGTCAATTTGTTCAAAAGAACGTGTTTTTCATTGAATATACGGTTTTTTGAAAATGTTTATCGGCCTATTAGAAAACAAAGACAACCAAATTAATACTTATCATTATCTCTGAATAAAATGGAATAAATAAAACTGTTACATTACAGAACGTTTTTTTATTGAATAGGCAGATATTTGTAAATATTTATCGGCATATTTAGAGACAAAGGCAACTAAAAGAAGGCATACTATATCTATTTAAAAAAAACTAAGCTTAATCTCCGATAAATCACCATCTGCACAACGTTCATCATAGAATCAGTACTGACTCTACCAAGTATTGAGCCCAAGACCCATCATGGGCTGTAGTTGTACAGCTATTTAATATATCTATGTTGAATCGATAATACAAGCCAGGCAGCTAATACTCGACAATCGAGCTCAATTTGATAGCCAACCTCTCCTGGGGCTCACCTAACCTCTTTAGTTGAGGGCAATGCAGGCCGTTTAGTTTTATCATGGACAAATCACCTTCCTTAATAATCGATTTCCTAGAAACAATACAGTCCCTACCTTGTATTGAACCCGAGACACTACGTGGGCTGTAGTGGTGAAGACTTCATCGGAAAGTGTTAATACTCAACATCAAATTCATCCAATATTTTCAGTTTTTTTGTTGTTGTTTTTTTCTATGTATATCCGATTAAAATCAAGATTTGAAGTTAACAAGTAAGGCAAAACGTTCCTTACAAGGAAGATGAACTTCGTTGAGCGGAACATGCACTATAATTATATCTTTACTTATTATAAATGCTCAATATTTTTTCGACAATCTTGGCACACTTGCTAAAGCGGTAGCAGCTAGAAATAAATTAACAGGTGAGATGGCTGTTCAAAATATATTATATCAGAAATAACCAGCTCCTAAAATTTATATTTACCTGTCCTAAATATTATTGTATACTTTTAGACTTTAATCGTCAGCAGTGCTATGACCTATCCTGATACCTCATAAATTAATTGCTACGAGTATATTATATTAATGGGATACATTGTAAACCGATACAGAAGTGATAATTTTGCTTACTAAAGTAAGGGGCGGGGTAAATATTTTATATCTGTAACAGTGTTTTTAATTATTTTTTTCTGTAGATTAGCTCCTATGGTTAAATTTCTTATCCCGCTGTGTAAACATGAATTATTTTATTAACCTTCCTTAAGTTATTCCCGGGCATTTCCAGAACTGAAAGTTGGTGCAGCAAGTTCCCGTTTAGCCCGGAATTAACTAGATCTAGATTATTTATATCCCAAAGGTTTTCCTTTCACTTGATCAATTAAATACGAAATTTACTGTGGCTTATCTTGGGGGAAGTTATTACTCGATCCGCACTGCTGGTGGTCTTTAGTTGGTTAGGTTTTATATAACTTCATAGATTCGTTTTTGTTTTGTTTTTTGCACTTTTTTCTTATAATTAATTGTTATCAAATTGATTTAAATGTTATATGAACATTAAAAGAGCATTTAGTTTTTTAATAGTATTGTATGAACCCTATTTCGTTTCCCTATTATTTTAACTCACTAATGTTTCTATTACTTTAATTCCGCCCAAAAATCAGTTTAAAGGGGTATAGAGAATATCAATAAATACGGAAAAACATTGAGGAACAAATAATCAACTAAAAAAATATAACGTTATATCTTGAATAATATTAGTTGATCTTCTTTATACGATCTTCCCCTTACTTGCTCGTATATGAGGCAGAAAATGGTGCAGGTAGAGGTCAAAGAATTAATTACTGAAACAGTGATTAGCTAATTATTAGAATCCGACGTCTCGACCTACAATGCAGGTCTTTTCAGGACTCGACAGAAATATACAGACATATTGAGACATAAAAAAATATCTATATAAAAATGAAACTGTTGGAATAAACCAGATAGAGAAGTAGAAATAATTGTTTTCATTTTTATATATAATTTTATTTATTTTATTTTTACTATATCTTTCATATTACAATTATTTCATTTTTATATATTTAGTTATTGCCTAAATAGCCCGGATGGAGACCTGAAATGTGGGTCGAAACGTGGACTTCTAATAAATAGTTAATCATTTTTGAAGGAATTAATTCGTTTACCTCCACTCGTATTATATGTATTACTATATGTTTTTATCTACTAAAAATATGAACTGTAGATGAATAAAAATATATAAAAGAGAAAAAAAAAGCTAAAAAGCTAGAGTAGGAAGTTATTTATTTAATGTATTTTATTTTTTCAATAGTACATTAAATAAATAAAATACATTTAATCTGTAGTTGAAATACATCTAGCTGTAGTTGAGATCATTCGATATTTTTTTATTATCAAAGAATGGTCCTCTTGGCACTTGAGCCTTTCTCAAAATTGTAATGTCTTTGATAAACGATTTAAAAAAATATATGAAAATTATTCAACCAATAACCAATTAAATAAAACTATAAAAATTATTTTAACTGTCTAGATAAAATTATTTTCTGAATGGCTTCCTCCTTCCAAGTTAATCCCAGTCCTTAACGACCCGGATATTGGCACATCGTCGAAAACACTCCAGCACGCGAACCACTTTTCGTCGCGTGCAACTATTAGATTGATTGTGCAATTACCAATTATATTTTAGAAATAATTTGTCAAGATTCTGAAGTTGATGTATTTTTA
This sequence comes from Troilus luridus, assembly GCA_964056705.1. Taxonomy (NCBI): domain Eukaryota; kingdom Metazoa; phylum Arthropoda; class Insecta; order Hemiptera; family Pentatomidae; genus Troilus; species Troilus luridus. Next base: position 37,695,954 of record OZ057414.1, on the reverse strand, counting down.
AAATTAACAATCTTACATCGCGCTAAAAAGGATCTCAGCACTCATTTCCAACGTTTTTAATCGGAGTCGAGTTACTAAAAGGTAAACTTTAAAAATAAAGTGGCTCAGTGGTAGAGAGAGCACTGAGTTGTCTTGCCGGAAATCCTGGTTCAAATCCCGCTGCAGGCCATGACTTTTATTTAGTCTGATTGCAGCGGGAGATGGATCATATAGGATCTAGTCTCCTTGGGCCCAACCAGCCTCTATAAAATATTATTAAAATAGGGTACCCAAAATAAAAGGGGAAATCTGGCGGTTGAGTGTGACCTAGGACAAGTCACCTCCTTGCAGAACCGTTGTCCATGAAACAGTACGGTCTCTAGCATGTACTGAACCCCAGACCCATTCATGGGTTGTAGTGGTACAGTTTTTTTTTTTTTAGCATAGACTGTTCAAATCATTTTAATTAATTTATTTATTTTATAAACCTTTAGTTCACAAAAAACCTATTAAAGTTTTTTTCTAGCTATCGATATTTCCTTATATTTAAAATTGATTAGCAGTCCTTTTGTACACTCTAAAATTGTATTCTGTAACTTAAAAAAAAATATGAACTGACAGTCAGTCATTTAGCAATAAACACATGTTTACAGTTGGTATCAATCAACTGCCCCTTTTTTTCTGCCGACCAAAAAAGATATTTACACGTGTTTATTGCCGTATGTCCGATTTTCATTTGTTATAATTATATAGTAAGAGGCTGAATAAAATATTTGAGTTCACTAAATCTGTTGATTGATTGTTTTGTTTATATTTATTCTTTACTTTATGTTAAACATTTGATATTATGTATCATCATAATTAATATAGCTATGTTTGGTTTCTAGCAATCAATTAATGAAAATATTACATTGATATAATTACTATTGGCATAAAATACTAGTATAGTACTATTTTTTATTCTAATAATAATGTGTTTTAATGTTTTAAAAATCATACACCTTTTTTATACTTTCTATTTATATTTTTTTAATTACTCACTTTATTATTATTTAGTTCTAATATAAGCTAACTACAAATCCCTATTACAATTCAGTGTTTAGATAAATATATAATTATTCTTCATCAGAAATAGCTTTAAGAAAATTATAATAGGAAAAAGCTGATTTGAGTACCTGAAACATTTAAATATGTATTAACATTAGCTTATTTTATTAAATATACTTAGAATTAATTCAAAGTTTTATAAAACCCTCATATTGTCAATTTATAATATTTTGTTATTACTTTTTTACTAAATTCAACAATTACAGTATTTGAGGCCAAAAGGCCACTTGAGTCTGACATTTTATAGTAATAATATTAAAAGTATTATAAATTATTAATAAATAAATGAAATTTTCTTTTTACTTTAGTGACATACAATATGTTAATCTTCATAATATGTGAGTGTAGATTATGCTATTGTGTACCTTAATATCTAATACCAATTTATACCTACCGTTACAAACGTATCCAAATTAACAGGTATAATGAAACCAAACTCAAAAGGCTTTGTGGACATGATGCAGAGGATAGCCAATGATCTCTTGTCTTCCTTCCTTCCCATGTACCAGTTGTTCTTGTAAGCTGCTCTCAGAGTCCCCTCTGTCAACTGAAAAAAATTATTCCTTATAATATTTCAGTTAATGTTGACTATTCATTATATTATATGCTAGAAAATTCATTATATAACTGTAAATGCCTTAAGTTTTTTGAACGAAATATTCTTAGGAAGATACATGAATAACTACTGGTAGAGGGTGAATTGTCTTGAAAAACGGAGAATTGTACGGGCTATTTGGATCCTGCCACATCCAATTTATTCTGTTAGCCAGTTTCTTCTTCTTTTAGTGGTGCGACGGATGTTTAAAGCGATCCTTGGCCTGCTCAATCTCCAAGCTCCACCTGCTTCGGTCCTGTGCATGTGAGGAACTTATTCTCAGTTTCTTGAGATCTCCCAGGACAATATCCTTCCACCTGCCTTTGGGGTCTCCCTCTACGCCTCACTCCATCAGGGCAGTTTTCATACACTCTTCTAACAGTTCTTTCTTCTCCCATTCTCAGCTAGTGACCTAGCCACATCATCCTCTGTAACCTGGCAAAAGAGGAAATCGTCATGTCATTATAGTGTTCATACAACTCTCTGTTTTTTCTTCTGCGCCATACACCATTTTCCTGGACGGTCCTACGATGCGTCTGAGGATACGCCTTTCGAATCTATCCACCAGATGTGGATCCTTCTTGTTTAGCGTCAATGTCTCGCAAGCATATGTCACTATTGGCCGAATCAGCTATTTATAGGGAGTGATCTTAGTTTTGATGTCGACATTTTTGCTTTTCATCAAACTGGCAACGGCAAAGTATGCCTGATTCCCAGGCAGTACTCTTCTTCTGATTTCTTCTGTTTCATCTAGTTTGTCTGTTAGCCAGTTTATTAAATCAAAAGAATAGAATGGTAGGGAGGAGCAAAGCACTGTGCAGAGGAGACTGGCATAATATTATCAGGGGTGCCAAGGCCCACCCCGAGCTGTAGTGATAGCTAGTTAGTTTAATTATATAATACAATACACAAGCACTACTCTAAAAGCTCTATGGTCCTTGCTCGATCTTGGCCTCAGCAATGTGGACATAGACTTATCTCCATTTCTTGACAGCCGACGATAAAAGGTTGTCTTCCAAAACCTGTAGACAACGAAGTCTAGGTCTATCTTTGTTTCATCTTCCACCCGGATGTCCTTCCATCCTCATTTTAGGAAGTCTACGAAACTCCATTCTTTGGACATGTCCCATCCATCTCTGCCTTTCTTCATGGTTGAAACAATATCTGATGCTTTATAATATTATATATTATCTGCAGAATCCTCACACTGTATAACGGTAGAATATGATGATGATGATGATGATGATTATGTGAAGAATTTCATTCATAACATTTTTTTTTTTTATTCCCTTTATTTTCTCTGGATTTTTCAAAATATTTCTTAATCCTACAACAATCATTATACATATCGTTACTTTCATAAATAACATTTCTGTAAAGAATCGAAATGATTCTCGAAGAGGTATGAGTTGAAAAAGGATTCTCTTAGCTTGGTGGATATGAATTATAAGTTAATTGGAAAAAAAAAGTAGCGTTCTGGAGATGAAATAATTTGTTAACCAGGTTTTACGCCTTTAATTTTTACTGCATCACCATGATTCAATTTAAAACAGACAAGACGGGTATTTTAACGTCTATCGGAATAATGTCTGCGGTATTAACGAGAATTTATTAAGGAGATTATTCACGTCGGTGGTTTTCCACACTAATAGGAATTACCCAGCACGTTAGTTACAGGACTTACCCAAGGAAATTCTGATTTATTCCGTTCAAGGATACAGATGGAAATATAGGCGCGAATGGAAACTAAGTTGGAAATATACCTAAATATGTATTTAAGGTAACTTTTTGATTCCTTTCTTTTATGAAATATTTAGATCGATACCATAATTTAAAAAAAAGTCATGTTACATTGATCTCAAATTGAAAAATAGAACCGGAGATATCTGAAAACAAATCGCACTACTAAAAAAACCGAACGAACTTATAGATACATAGTATCACCATACATAACAGTATTCTAAAAATATAGAAAAGCAAAATCGCAAAAGAGCCATGAAATACTTGTTAAGACATGAGTTGAAAAATTCTGAACTAAAAGACTTAAGTTTCTGAAATAAAAAAAATAAACAAATATACCTTTCGATATTTTTTTTAATCAGTCATCTTCAGGGAAGAAAGCGAAATTTCGACAGATATTTTTGTTTTCTGTTTGTATTTTAGGGACTTAAGGCTTTTTGTTTCGGATATTTTTACTCATTTATTAATAGTATATTACGTTAATGTTTTTCTTACCTCATCCACGGTGTTATGGCAGTACAAACAGTACAAAAATATTAGGAATACTGTATTCAAAGTTAGTTCCAAGAGGTTAGACACTTTAAACAAAGTAGTATCCTTAATCTGTAAACAAAAACAATAAAACTTAATGCGTTTGTACTCCTTTATTACCTTTTTAAAAATGTCATAAACATTAAATTGTTGTTTGTTCAATTTACGTCACTTTATTCTGCTGTGGCTAAACGTCCCTTCAGAAGGACGGCGTAACTAAGGATTTTTTAAAGGAGTAAAAAAGTAAAAAGGATTTTTTACTCCCTTTAAAAAATCCTAGGGCCACCTGCCGGGCTACGAACCCCCGATCTTGGGCTTAGTTTGATACGCTAACCACTAAACCTCAGGTCGCCCCAAACATTAAATTGGTATGAGTGTTATTAAGTGTAGATATAATTGTAATCAGAAGATAGTTGGACGGTGGGGGAGAGTAGATCTGTGGTAATAAAAGAAAACACACTAACAAGTGAAAACTTATTTTATTAATTTTAAAATATTTTGATTTGAAAAAAAAAGGTACGTCCAGGACAGGGTCACCTAGTTCGCTAGTCTGGAACTCTACCAATTGAGCTATCATGGGCTCAATCAAGCTCCCCGGTCATGGCCGTATCCTTTCTTTTCACTGATCCCATGTCCCCGCGTTCTCGTAATTTGCGATGTATACGAGGGGAAGAATGTTCTTTGAACATTTATTTAATTTGGATCTTGTTGACACGTCATTATATATTTTTATAATTTATTTTATTTTATAATTTATTGATTTTATTAATTTTTACCGGGGAGCGAGCTTGATTGAGCCCAAGATAGCTCAATTGGTAGAGTTCCAGGCTAGCGGTCTAGGTGACCCGGGTTCGAGTACCGGGCCTGGACATATCTTTTCTTTTCATACAAAAATATTTAAAAATTAATAAAATCAATAACCAATAAAATAAAATAAATTATGAAAACTTATTTTGTATTGTGTTGGCAATGCAAATAATGGATTAAGATACATTTTATGTCTATTTTCTAACTATACATTTAAACTTTTAACACTATTTCTTGCTAATGGTGTTATTACTCTATTTTTATATTGTAGTTTATGTTATTTAGTCCAATATAATTATCATTGAATTGAGTTATATTTTTTTAACAAGTGATATAGCACTAAGTTGAAAAACGATATTCATATAAAATATATTGCTGTGACACGTGGGACTACAAGATAACACGGGTTATGTTTTATCAAGAGAACTAATGACTTTAAAATATATCAATCAGTATAAGCATTGATAAGAGCACAGGATCATTCCCTTTGTTATTTTATTTTTTACTATATATTTTAATTGAATTGGTATAAACACTTATCCTTACCGAGCTGTTTAAAACTAAAAAATATATTTTACTTTTATTTTTTGAAAATTTATTTTATCCAAGTTTCTAGTAACTTAAGGCGGGAGTTTCCATTTAAATTTTAAGTGGCGTTAAATGGATAAACAAATAAAAAATTGTAAGTAACATTACCAACTATGATATTAATATATAGTTAATGGTCTTTAAGCTAGTGTACTTAAAAAATAACTGTAATGAAACTTCATGCTGATTTTTTTTTTATGCAAGAAACGTGGCCGTGCATTGAACAAACAGTGAGGAAATTACCCATCGACTATTTTATACAAGGCCATGAGCCAGAATCATTTTAGGCAGATTGCAGAATTACCCCTTAATTCTGAGGCTTGTTAATAAATTTCGGAATGGTAGGCTTCGAATAAATATTTATTATCTATATGAGATTTTAACGTTAGACCTGAACGGTATGAGATGAAAATTACTAGATGATGTAATAGGGCAGAGTTTTGCAGGTTTACGGTTAATCGTAAAAGTGTTTTATGGTTTATGTCTAGTTAATCTTCCAGTTTTAAGGTCGGATCATGTCGAAGAACGATTACTCTTCTTATTGTAAAACAACATATCTAAATCTCATAAATCACACTAATACATGGACTGAAATAATTATATCTCACCCATTTTATTTTAATATGGATCCTCACTTTTGTCAATGAATTTGTATGACTGTCCGTTCAATGGTTTTTTAAATGCCTCACTGTGAGAATATTACTATTGTTCAATGTTTTTTCATCAACATACAAATCGCGTCATTAATCGTATCGAACTGGGTTGAGTTTGAGCAAGTTTTATGTGCCTTTCTCTAACTTCCAAATTCCATACAGATATAGTACGGTTTCATTTTACCTTATTATTTGTCTTATTTTGTGACAAAGATTATGGCATATTAAACACAATAAAAAACATCAATAAAAATGAAAAAAAGACTTAAAATATGAATTAGTTTATAATAGGCAACAGGAAAAAGCCAAAAAAAAACATACAATCTCATTCTAATGATGCTAGAATTGGCGAAACGTTTACTGGTATCTTTTTGGGACTTTTCCTATTGCATTAAAATTTTTAATCTAAGTAAATATATTAATCTATGTGTCACTTACCGATGACAACTCGAAGACAGACAAGCAGAGAACCACCGTACTGAACATAATAAAAATGAACAGCATCACTTTTACCAGCTTGTGGAACCTATAACAAACTCTAAAGCGGATTTTGTATTTTATATTTTATATATTAACATGCTTTTGTAATTTTGTAAAAACATACTTACGTTAGAATATCCTGATGCTGCTTAACGCAATATCTGAGGGAAATCTCAGAGTGGTAATCGGCTCCCGGTAAAGAAAAATCCAACTTCGATAGGGCATAATGAAGTACCTCTATCTGGCACAGTATCATCTCAAAGATGGCCAAATATAGGACGTAGATTATTATGAGCGCCATGATCGCAGTGGTGATGTGGATAACCTGTATGAAGAAGACGAGGGCCCAGGCGAAGAATGTTTCCATGCTCCACGGGATCCAAGCGTCGATGATCAAGCTCTGCGAAAGTTAAAACAAGAAGATAAAAATGAAAATATCATTGGAGCATATATATTTGTCAGCAATCTCTATTAGGTAAAATCATTTATTGAATTATTTTAATAGTTTTTTTCTCCCCTTTCAAAGTCACCCTTTGAAAGAACCGTTTATGTATTGGCACATTTCATACCGCTCTATACTATGTTCCTATTAGTTAATTAGTCACAAAATAGAATTATAACGTGTATGATAATTAAAAATTTGTAATAATATTAGTTGAATTATAAAGGAGAAAGAAAATGGTCCGAGTGGAGGTATAAAAGATCTCTTTATTTTTTTAAATTTATTTAATGATATTTACGACTGTATTAAAAAATACATCCAGTAAATAGGCTATGTGATACATAATGACATGAACTAATGGCAAGTAGAGAAACTACCCACTGGTAGTACACAAATCAATAGTTCAACTAAGAAGGTCACGTGGCCATCTTCTTTTCAGACGCCTCGGAGGATTATCGGGAATCGAAGAGGAAGCTAGGATTGAAACTAGAGGGTTTGGGTGGGAATGGAGTTTGTTTGAAAGGATAGATATCGGGTTCGGGCCAAATCAGCAACATATGGGACATTAAGGTCGTTATGGATGACTTTATTCTTAATAAAATAAGGAGCGTTGAGGATTTTACGAAGGATTTTGGATTGTAGGGATTGGATACGAGAGGAACTCGATGGCTTAGTGGAGCCCCAAAGCTCTACTCCGTAAGTCCAAATAGGTCGTATGATGGTCATGTAGATGAGTCTTTTGTAGTTAATTGGGAGGTTAGAGCGTTTGTCTAGTAAGTGTTGAAGTAGCCT